>JAKZAO010000050.1:0-67190 GCA_023053555.1 Branchinecta lindahli | reverse complement strand
CACCAAAAGATTTTTTTTTTTTCTTATTTTTTTTTTACTTATTCGGCCTATTTGTGGCCCACTTTTTGCATACAGCTGAGAAACCTAAACAATAATTAAAAGGCACAAATGACCTTAGCTGTTATGAATGTATGACCTAAGCTCTTATGAATGTAGGGTTGTTCAAAAAAGACTATTTAACCTTACACATCCTTTGTATGGGTAACTGTCTCTATTTCAGGTTCAGTTTACTTTAACAAACAAAATAACAAAAGGTCCAGAGCCCGTCTGAGAAGACAAATTCGTAATGCACGAGATGGAATCTGAATTTTCAGATTAACCATATATTTAAAAAGAAAAATAGATTTTATACTCCAGATCAGCAAGTTAAAGATAATGTCAATTCAATATTTAGGCCATTTAAAAAACTTGCACAACCAGATAGGACAAGAGCTGTAGGCTCATATGGCACTTGCATGGGTTGAGATAAGTTATTTGATCAAAAGTACTTTTCGACTTTGCAGTTAAGGTGCACACTGAAAGGGAGCTAGAGAAAAAGTATTTTATTTCTGAACTTGGCTGTAATGATGCGCACTTTAAAGGCCCTCGAAATTCATGTGTAAGCAAAACCCTTGAGGCAAAAATGGTAACAGGCCATTTTTCAATTTTCTGTTAAGGGGGTACGGAACCCTAAGCCAAGTTTGCTCGGTTCAGCCAAGTCTCGGCAGCGGCAAACACAAAGCAAGGAGGCGCAAATTGCTTTTAAATCATTTTATGACGACCCTCTCAGTAGCGGACTGAGAGGGTCGTCATAAAATGATGTAAAAGCAATTTGTGCTTCGTGGCTGTGTCGACGACCCTCCGTGAGACACCTACACCAATATTTACATTGTTACTACCTATGTGTTGCAGGGGACCAGGCCCGTCATTTCAGCAAAACCTAGGGGGGGGGGGGGGGGCAAAGAATATTCAACCCCTAGGACCATCATTTCACTGAAAAATCCGGGGGGGGGGGGGTATTTCCAGCCACGTTTTTGTTTAGTGATAGCCGTGTATCCTTTGCCCAAAGTTAAAATTCGGCACTTTTATTGCAAGTCTAGATTTCTATAAACTAGTACAAAAAGGGTAAGAAAAAGGAATTGCTAACACGAATTTCCATATGAAAAGAACTAAACAAGGGGATAGCGCCTGTTCCCTAATGCAGCAAATCTGTCTACAACCTCTTCCACATTGGCCTCCTCTTTATTACATGCGATAACAAGTAAACTGTTCATTCTTTCATCACCACAGGTTGTACGCAAATATGTCTTTATGTGCTTCATGCGAGGCTTCATGGTGCTGAACAATCTCTATTTCTATCCGGATACCTATTTAGAAAGTTTAAACAGGTGCGTTCCGACGGTGCACCCACCCCCCCCCCCCGCAGCACCCGTCCTAAAGCTTGTGGCCATTCGGTAAAATTTTGTATCCTACCCCCACCCCCAAAAGTAGCCTCAAGCCTGTAATCGGACCGCCCCGAGTTCAGAAACAATTAACATTTTGTGTTTTTTGACGGCTTGATCAAACCAAAATGAACGCATAATATTGTTAAATGAACCTTTTCTGTCTTCGTTCTTCTTCACTTTCTGTGTTTTTGCGCTTAAAAAAGCTTAAAACAGTTGGCTGATGTCTGCTCATGATAATCCACAATAATTTCTTCGCAATCAATCCTTTATTCACTGCACTAAACTCAACCAACTCTGTCCAAGTCTGCAACCAGAGCATTTGCATTTGATCTGTCTAGCAACGATACATTTTCCCAGTCCAAACGTCGAAATGAGACACGTTGTTTTGACTCGAAATGGGCTTGAAAGCCAGGGAACGAATCAACGAAATACAAGACCAAAGGTTCCGATGGGATTCCAAAACTTCGATATTTGATCCAGACAATTAGGTTTTGTCTTCGTCAGATCCGGTCTTCGCCAGACTCCATGAACATTTATACTCTTAAAATTTAGAAACAGATTAGTCATTAAGACAACCAAGTTCTGATATGGATTCAGCTTGTGTGTTTACCCGTATAAGTCGATTGAAACGATCCTGGCTTACTTCTGCGAATTTTCCGGTTTCTGGCGGATTTCCAGGACTACTTGTCCGACGAAAAACTAAAGCTCAAAAACGAATTTAGCGTATCTAGTTACCCCTATTTCCAACATTTAATCAACTTCAAATAAAAATTTAACTTATCACAAATTTTCCGGTTTCAACCGGATTCCGGACGAACTATATGTCAGGCAAAAAAATTATTGTCATATACGGATTCAGCATCTCGTCTTACCCCTAAATCGGACATCTAATCAACTTCAAATAAAACTTTTACTGTTAACAAACTTTCCGGTTTTGGCCGGATTCCGGGCGAACTTCTTGTCTGGCAAAAAAAACGGTTTTCATATTCGTGTTTAGCATGCCTTCTTACCCCTATATCGAACGTCTAATCAACTTCAAATAAGACTTCCACTTTTAACAAACTTTCTGGTTTTGGTCGGATTCCGGGCGAACTACTTGTCCGGCAAGAAAATGGTTTTCATATTCGTGTTCAGCATGCCTTCTTACCCCTTAATCAAACATCTAATCAACTTCAAACAAAACTTTTACTTTTAACATACTTTCCGGTTTTGGCCGGATTCCGGACGAACTACTTGTCCGGCGAGAAAATGGTTTTCATATTCGTGTTCAGCGTGTCTTCTTACCCCATAATCGACTATCACATTAGCTGTTTAAAAAAAATTTGCTTGCCCCTTAATTTGAACCCCCACCCCTAAATGTAGGGCTACAGGGCCCATCTACGAACTCGACCTTACTCTTGACCCAAAGAATGCTCACACCAAGTTTCATCAAAATATCTCATTCCCTTCGAGAGTTATCGTGCTCACAGACGGACAGACGGACGGACAACTTTTGCGATGTCATAGGTATCCCTCCACTTACGTTTTGGGATCCCAAAAACTGATAGGAGGGGTTCTGAACTCTCGGGTAGTGAGTGAGTCACTGACTGAATAGTAAGAGAAAACACTTAAAGCCAGGGAATTTCTGTAAGCAAAGTGGGAAAGGCAGTACGTTTGGGTCTATGCAGAAAAATAAAGGTTTAAAAAGTGAAATTTTTCGAAAATCAGGGGGGGGCAAATGCCCCCCCCTTGCCCCCCCCCCCCCCCAATTTACGGGCCTGCAGGGGACCATCTGAAAGCATAGGGGAGGTCGGGGTTGAACCGTACGTTTTTCGTTTTCGGCTAATCATTCAATTTGTGTAGAACTTGAAAAAATTTTGAAGATTGGAAATGAAAGATAATGAGACTGGCTATGTTGCGTAATTTTTTGAGAATTTAATTTCATCTGCTTTTGGCGCCACGATTTTTTCTTTTTTCAAAAAATCGTCCGGTTCAGCCCCACCGGTGGGGTTGGTTCGGACGGGTGGTGTTTTGAACCGGACATGTTAAGATGAGCTCTGAATATGACCGAATAAGTGGTACAACTAAGCACTTATCAAGTTTTCACTTCTTGGAGAAGAGTTGGACTATCCGAACATACCACTTTACCGAAAATTTTTGGAAATTCGAACTCAAAAGAAAATGCTTGTTGAACTTAATCTTTTCCACCGGAAGCAATTAATTTAGAAAGCTTGGCTCCAGCAGCTTTATCCTGCTTCCCGGACTCCAGAAAATGGTAAATATTTTGATCTGGACAGAGTGGGTTTGGACCGGACCTCCAGAATAACGTCCGGTTCAACCCCCCAGAACGTGTCCGGATCAACCCCACACAGACCATTCCTAAAAAAAATAACACCAAGAAAAAACGGAAAGTAGTAGGAACCCTGCAATAGGCTAATAAGATGAACAAATGAACCTACATTGGACTAAACTGTAACCAACTCGCCAAAAACAGCTAACTTCTTCTCTAACTGAAAATGAAAATGAAATTGTAAGTCCGATTTGTGCAATGAAAAAAACAAAGTCGCCTGGTTGGGAATTGGTTCGCACCTGAGAGTTCAAATTTCGTCCCATGAGTCAGAACATTGTTGCCAACCTCTAATTATTTCACGATTTTACAACTTTGGGTCTGCCCACAATTGAAACTGTCCGGTTCAACCCGCGTACGGTTCAACCCTGACCTCCCCTATATTAGAAACTCCAGGGAAATTGCATGGATGTTCAACAAGAGAAAAATCAGTTTGCAGACAGATCAGCTTTGTAATAAGAACACCTTTAACCAAAAAATAAATTAAATAAACCAAAACATTGAGTAAAACAGATCGTTGACTGTTTTTCATTCAAAATCACACCGAACACAGAGCAAACGTCTATTAGCAACAAGACCAAAGGTTTCGATGGGATCCCAAAGGTTAATATATAATAGACTTCCTGATACAGATCATAGGGTAATATTATGTATAGACATATATATATATATAGATAAGATAAGATACATCAAATCTACCTTTACATTTATAAACAGATAAAAATGGCTGACAAACGGATTCAGCAAGTCTCCTCATCCCTATATCGACCCTCTAATCAGCTTGAGCAACATTTTTTACCTTCCGCCAAATTACTGATTTTGGCCAGATTTCTGGCGACCTACTTGTCCGGTAAGAAAACGAACCAGAAAAACGGATTCAGCCTGTCCTCTTACCCCACTGTCAACCCTATAGTAAGCTTCAGGAACAACTTTTATCTTCCGCCAAATTACCGGTTTTGGCCGGATTCCGGGCGAACTACTTGTCCGGTAAGAAACTGAAGCTGAAGAATGGATTCAGCATGTTGCCTTACCCCTATATCGACCCTATAATCAGCGTCAGGAATAACTTTCTATTCAGCATAACCTTTCACTATATCTTTCACTAGATACATAGGCAAACTATGCCGTTTCTGTTTCACATACTGCTCTCGTAACCTTTCGAGGTGTAATTGGCCGTTGGTTAAGTTTAGGCCACGTTTATTTCTTTTTTTTCCCATCTTGGAGGTTACATGTAACAAGCACAAATCCTCTATGCACCTAGAAAGGGGATGAAATACCTCTGCTGCCAAAAATATGCCTCTTTCCAGCACACGGCACATTCACCCCGTGGACCCTTTTTACAGCAAATTTTTATGACTCCCTAAAATCATCAATGTCAAGCTGTAAGATTAGCGGCGGCCTTTTATTCACTCTGTTAAAAGCTACAATGGACAACTTGAAGAAAATGTAAGGCGGTAATTAGCAGAAATCAGGGGACTGAACCAACCACAGAAGCAAACTCGAAATTTCGCTGAGAACATCCTATTACTACTTTTTTTGCGCATCCGTCAATATCAAAAGTGTTTCAATCCCTTGGCCCTCTGTGGCACACTAACGGTAGAAAGTTTTTTTGTTTTCTTAACTTTTCTCGTTACAGGATTGTCGGCTTCAGATTCCGTTGAGATCTTCTTGTAGCCCCGTGTATTTTCTTTAAAATGGCTATTCTGTTTGTTTTTTCTTTCTCACCCAGCTCCCTCACAAACTCCAGAAAAGATTTTTCGTTTAGCATGGGAAAGGCCTATACCTGCTACTCTTCACGCTTAGAATGCGCACTGGAAGGATGCTAGAAATAAATTTATAAGCAAAACCCTTGTGGCACAAATGATCATGGGCTATGATGTATCATTTGCACAAAAGTACTTTTCGACCTTGCCGTTAAGATGCACACTTTGAGGGAGCTAGAACTTCATTTGTAAGCAAAACCCTTGATGCAAAATGATAATAGGCTCATGGGGACCATGAAAATATAGCCTATATTTTACTTAAAAGTATTGTTCTTACTTTGCGGTCAAGATTGGTACTTTAAGGACTAGTCGGACTTGGAAAATGGAGATTTCTAAGCCAACTCGTTGAATCTATAATACTCCAGCCAAGTTTCATTGTCCTAGCACATCTGAAAGTACCTTAACTCGCAATCACTGGAATTCTGGACCCCCCCCCTACAACTCCTCCACAGTCGCCGGGGCCAATCAGGTTTTGGTTGCATTCCAGAACGGTGTCGACTATATTGTAGCAAAATTGGTTACAGTCGTGACGTATTTAGTGACATCACGTGATTGTGGCCCCAACCTAGCATTTGATTGTCCCTAGGCCGTCTCATAAATGTAAACGCACCCGCGCCTCGCTGGCCGCTTGGCTCTATATATAAATATATATTAAAATATATATTCACTGATACGAATAAACTGCAATTTTTTGTTTTCTGAGGTAAAATAAATCAAATCCTTGTGACGTCACACTTGTAACGATTTTTGCTACAACTTAGTTTAGACCTCCAGAACTAAATGATAACAAATTTTTATTGAGAACTTTTTGCGTTCCAGGTTTCTGATTTCAAAATTTAAGCTCCGCCCACCTACAATTTCCGTTCCAGAAGTTTGAAGATTGTTGACTGTTTTGTAACGATAGTCCGTGAGCATCATTGGAAAAAGTTTTTTCCAAAAATACTTTTTTCTTTGGGGGAGGGGGAGAGGTTTAAAAGTTAAATCGAACCCAGGTCCAAAATTAGATGTACAACCCAAAATATTCAAATCATGGTTCTCCTAAATTTACTAGATGATCGAATTTGAAAAGTTCTGTTTTACTTGTCTTCTGTACTCCTTATCGACACTTAATATCTTAGAGCACTAGCACTAGAATATCACGAATATCCTTTGTGCAGCCTAGCACTAGCACTTGCCACCTGCTTGCCACTAATATCCATTTCACGAACTAACATTTGACATCGAGAAATCGTAGATTCACATATATTGCAAATCTACGAGCTTTCCATCCCAGCAAGACTTTTCTGCATAGGCCTACTAAAACATAGGATCGACCAGTTCTCTCCATTGTGAATTACGATCTTTATGATACCACCAGTCACAACCACGCCCGATTCGAAATTTGAAATTACTTGCCCGCGCTGCTAAACTGCCATATAGCTAAGGCAGATAAAGAGCGTGTTCCACCCTACTTACCGTGGTTACTACGCTAGTTACCGTAGTTACTACGCTAGGCTGCAACGCTTTTTGAATTTTTCGGTCACATATCAGGCCGCGGGGTGATCCGACCAATCACGTTACAGAGATGCGTAGTTACTACGCTAACTACGCTCCCGAGCGTGGTAAGCAAATAGTTACTATTTTGAGAAGGCTGGAACGGTTAGCGTAGTAACTTTTCGTGAGGCTGGAACGGAAATAGTAACTAATAGTTACTATTGGTAGAGGGGTGGAACACGCTCAAAATCAATTCTCTTGAAACGACAGGGGATATGACCTAGCAAAACAGAACCAGAGGAGAACAAAAACCACGAGAAAGGATAGGCGAAGGGATCAACTTGTAGCAAAGTTTCGGTGTTTCCAAGTAACTCCTTGAAGAAGATTCGGCAACCACAAATGAAACCTTATTCAGGGGTGGCCCGAAGCACTCAGGCCAGGGGGGGGTGGGGGGGGGGGTGAGGCCCTCATTTCAACGACTTCTGGATCACAATATACGACTCGAACGTACCGACAAAAATGAACCGTTGCCGCAAATTCCCCACCAACAAATAATAGAACCAGTGTATATATAACTAATTACAATGCATCACCTGAAATTATTCTTGTAATGAAAATTCGCATATACCTAAATTCACAACCTCAGCTTTGCATTTCAGCTTCGCTAAAGAGGAAAGCTTCCAACGCCTGTACCCAGGACAATTAAAGCAAGCGCCGCAGGCGAAATTTTTTCATTCTTTCTTTTTCTGACAAGATTTAATTACTTACCATCCAAATTGTAGAATTTAATGTGTTTCAAATCTGAAAAATTCCAAGCCTAATCGCCAAATAAAATGCGTCAAAGGCGAAATTTTGTAAACACTGAGGAGCAGAGCATCTTTTCGCGGTCCCAATGAAAAGTAAAGAATACCTATGACATCCTGAATAAAGTAGACCCAAAGTAGATTTGTTCCAAATTTACAGCAAACGAAAATGTAATTTAAAAGACATGCTTACTCAGAAACAAAACTAGGAAAACATGTTTGCCGGTGAATTTAAAAAATATAACACCTGATTTACTCTGACTTTTGGTCTTCGTACGACAGGAGTTTACAGATTCGGACTTGACTTTTTATCTTTAAAAAAAGACGCCGACGAGACTAAGTTGCATCTTTTCGGATGTAGTTCTGACATACTTTTGTTTATTTATGAAAGTACCGTGTACCGTTTTGTTTCTCCATTCGACACCCTTTACTTTCAAAACCAAAACAAAAGTACGTCAAACCATAATGAAACTACATCCGAAGAACTGCAACTTTAAACTGGTTTGCAGAATTTGATTCCTTTTGTGTAAAAGCAAAAACCCGATTCATTGACGAAATGAATTTTCGGCTTTCACTCGACAGAAACAGGAGGAGGGGACGTCCCCCCCCCCAATGTTGTCGGCCATCGGACCAGTTTGGAGGCATTTGTTGGAGACACTTTGATGTTGTACTATGGTGTTGCTTTTGTGTTATTTGTTTGTTAGTTTATTGCGAAAGTTGAATTAAAAAGTTAATAATAAGAATAGCCGAGTCGGCGCGAAGCGCCGCGATTTTTCGTAAAAGAAGTCGATTTTTTTCTTGGAAACAGTCGTTTTTCTTCAAAATGGTCGTTTTTTCGTAGAAACAGTTGATTTTTTCCTTAAAAACAGTCGTTTATTCTGCTTAAACAGTCGGCAAAAATGAAGAGCCAGTCGGTAAATACCTTGCCCCCCCCCCAAAGATTTTGGCTAGTGACGCCTCTGACCTATTGTAATTTTGACGGGCTAAAAAAAAAAAATCTGCAAGACCTAAGTGAGACAGATACAAATCATATGCGAGTAAAACAGATTTTAAAACAAGGCGAGTTCGGCTGTCCTCCGACAAAACCTAGTATCTGCACCTGAGTAGTTTCCGAGAAAAACGCGAAAACGTTGTTTTTTAAAGCTGCTTCTTTTTTCGTATAATTTTTAATGCTTTAAAGATATGGAAAAATAGCAAATAATTCCCTGATTTCAACTATACTAATTACAAGGCATTTGTTTTTTTTAAACACATGAGAAGGTAGATACTAGGTTTTGTCAAGGTAGATACTAGGATATGTCAGTGTTTTTCCGGTGAGATCAACATGAGATTCCTCCGCTGGTGGAGCGGAGGTTTGTCAGATACTAGGTTTCAAATTTATAGTATGTACATACTGGGTAAAGCCCGAAAATAAAGTTGAGACCTTGTGTAGATACTAGGTGAGATCTAAGAAACAAAGCCTCGTAGAAAAAATCTGATTTCACCATTGAATTCCTCGTGGTCTAATTAGGTGGGATTCACTCCTAACTAAAAATCAAGTTTTTTGTAGATACTAGGTTTTGTCGGAGGACAGCCGAGTTGCTGTCATCATGAATCATGTCTCCGACCTAACAGGGTCATGAAACCTGGTTTAAACGACTCGGCTTGCCTTTGACTGGTGCGGATTTACGACTGAAGCTAGGTTACTTCAAAAAAATTTATAAACGACTCGGACTGTGTTAGTTATACTGAACCAAAAACAATGTATGAAGCAGAGCAAATTAATACTCCGCCTGCCTTGAGGGAAAGGCGGACCAGTTGACAATAGCCGCGTTTTTTTCTAAAACTCCATGTTCCTTACGCCGATCTCCGTTTTGCTTATAAGCAAGTTTTTTGTTCAATGAGTTTCAAACTCGTTCTCCGTTGAGGTTGTTACAAAAAACGCTTATTGCACCAGTTTTCAACTGAGGGGTTAGTAACTAAGAAAATCAGGATTTGCGTACGACTTTGGATCACTCATGAAAATTTAATCCTTTTTAATCCGAGATAATGACCCATTGTTCAAGGGTCGAATGTCTTCAAGGCGCAAAAGAGCCTTAGTCAGTTGAATGTCGGAACTCTGAACATGATTATCCTTCATTATCTCGTATCTTTGTAACATTGTGTTGAGTAACATATGATTCTTATTTCCTGGATAGCTAAGGTCCCTCTTGGAAATTCAAATGTGCCCGAGGAAGCAAAAATTAAAAAGGGGAAGGGTCAGCAAAAGCTCAATGCCTTTTCTACTTAGCCACAGTTTGTTCATTTTGTAAAACAGTAAGCAAAGTTTTAAATGTTGAGCTGATCTATGCTATATTTTTACCCCCCAACGTCTGATTTAGGTATCCCGGTTTAGGAATCGATGAAGTGATATCGGAACCACGTTGAAGTTTTTTAACTACAACCATTACGCGCCCATGGGGACTTGTATTGGCGAGAGCTTTTGTATAGTGCATCACATTATCGCTGGAATCAGAAACTTCACCGGGAAATTGAAGGTCTTGAGCCTGTTTGGTTGTTTTAAAATTCGTGACAGGACTGACCGTCTCAATAACGCACCACTATCTTACCTTTTGAAAACGGTGGGGTCTAGCTGAACCGTAACCCTCCTCCATTTTACCAATCCTTCACATATCGTAGGAAGTGACGGGGTAGGACAATGCAACCCGGATAGACATTCGTCCTGCATAGGCTGCCAAGTTCTGCCATTGTCACGCGACAATTCGAACCGAACCGGTGCGGCCGATGGGAATTTGGAATTGACATTCACAGAATATTCGAACTGAAAGAAAACAGGACACTTAAGAGTTCAAGACGAAATAAAGCTTTGGCGACGCAAACTCGATTACTGTTTGGTTTCCCCGTCCGGATTGCGCGCTCTCATGATTCTACTCACAGAATTAGACCTATTTGATGTGTGGATGTTAATGATCGTGTGAAAGCACAGGGACATTGTTGAAGCATTCACTGCATAGGAACGACCTATGACACCGCGCCTTGGTATCGTAACTGGACTTGTTAATCAGAGGTCTGAATAATACATATCCTATGGTGTGTTCCAAATAATCTTTCCCGAAAACCCCATCGAATCAAACCAATAACATGCCAAGAAACGGACAAACATTCCGTCACTTAGGCCTACCCAATCAACTACGCGTTAATGTAGGAACTAAAACAGGCGCGTTTTCTGCACCTGTTTATTCTACGAAGCTACTGGACGGCTAGATAAGAGGGATGTCACGGTCGCGAGACGACCCCTTCTAGGTCCCCCAATGGGAAGATGGGAAGCTTCGGATGACTCATTCCAAAGCCCACCTCGCGCTCTTAGGCGGGGGTAATCGGAAGACGGAACGTACATCTACCGCTACATAGGTTTCGACACGTTGTACGAAACCCTCTTATTTTCATTTGCATCCCAGCACAGTACGAGCGAAAGATCAGCCTTGAGACTTGCCTGAACGATTGAATTTTTGAAAAGAACAATCAAAATCCACCGTCTCATTATACGCGGGAAGTTTGCCCTGTGACTTCAACACGAAAGCAGAGCTGTTCCAAAAAACTTCCGCTTGAGCTTGAGAGTCCTTAGTCCAAAGAAGGTCTTTGGGCTCGCCGTCGTCAGCAAAGCCGTTAGTTATACTGAAACAAAAACAATGTATGAAGCAGAGCAAAAAAACTCTCCGCCTTGAGGGAAAGGCGGCATCAGTTGACAATACCGTTCGGGAGCAAGTGTCTGGCATCACATGCGCATCGTGCCATCCTACCAGACTTTGAGACCCTAGCAAATAGTAGGCCTAATACGAGACAAAGACACAGGGATTCCGGGAGGCTTTATATCGAAGCCAGAATTTCTCAGATTGATGCCTGTTTTGCCAATTAAAAGCCTTACCTGTCTAGTCTAGAAAGAATACAGGTACCTCGAAACGAAGGTTCGATACCACCCATTCTCCTCTTTTGTTGTGGAAATCAATGGTCGGTTGCCAAAGACGCTAGATAACATTCTCAACTCGAGCTTCAGTAAGCAAAAGGACGTTTACAGTCTGAAATAAAACATTACCGAATTACGAGAAACGCAGTACTACAATCTAAAGTAAAACGAAACGTTTTTTATATATGCAACGCTGAAGGCCCTATGAACCAGTTTTCAAAATTTGCCAATTTTTAGGAAAGCTTTTCTTAGAAAACTGTTTCAAAGGGCCTTCAGGATTGCAGCTAGGATGAACTCGGGAAAGTCCGGCCACGGGGTAAGTCCGGCCATTTCACCCCTCGTCTGTGTTTTTTGTGTATTTACTGTGGCTAACTAGCCTCTTTTCATCCTTAAGGATAGCACTTGGGAGCAGTGTTGGAGATTTCCACAATTGTATTTACCTCGCGAAGTTACAACAGGTTGAAAATTTGAGGACGGCCATTTTTATGGTTCCAGGGTAGGGGATGGAGATGCAGTCAGTTACAGCTGTTTTGGAAATGTATTTACAATCTCTATGGTGATTGGAGAGTTCCCCAGAATATTTCCACATTTTACTCTACATAGCTACTTGACTTAGAGTGATGGCCGGACTTACCCCCAAAATATCCCTGTTTTGGGAAAGAGCGGCCGGCAGTACTTTCCTCGCATGAGGGAACTTCGGCTACTGGCCGGACTTCCCCCAAACAAGTGATTTTTAACGGAAATAGCCTTTCACTTTGTGCAAAAAATAAAATGATTCAGGCCAGTTCAAGCATTTTCAATTTCCTGCTCTTACTAATCGTTGCAACAGGAGACAGACTAACAGTTTGGTGTAACTAAACAAAAACAGTTTGGTGTAACTAAACTGCAGTTTTGGTGTAACTAAACAAAAAATGTGAAGGACATAACAATAATGATCATTAACGAGACAATAAATCATTTAAAGGGCGAAGTATTTTCCGAAACAAAAAAAAATGGAATACCTATAGGCTACCAAGAAATTCCAACTGAAGTTGAAATTAAAGCCGCTTAAAAATTAAGCCATTAAAACTTACTGAATCAGGGTCGTTTGGAGTTTATCAAAATCGTCAAGGGATCAAAGCGTACTAGGCGACCATTGCCAAACGCAAATGAGTGCTAGTCTGAGCAAAGTTTGTGGACGAAGTTCTGATTGTATTTGAAGTTTCCTATTCAAACATATGATCAAGATTTACAAGAAGCCACATTTTCGTGTGTACCACACTGTCATTGTCGTGCATTTTTGTTCCAGGGTAAGTCCGGCCGGCCGTAGTTACCACAGACTAAGGAAAAATCAATGGTTCTGACATGTGGTGGCTTCTGTTGATGACATAGCCTAGTTTTAGAGATGCATTCATATTGATCGCGGCATGCTCTACAAGATGTCAGGCTCCAATTATTTGTATCTTCAAAAATAAAAAAGATAGATGGGGTGGCCGTATTTACCCTAAATTTGGGGTAAATCCGGCCACCCTGAGGTATCCTAGTTAGAAGGACCACGGAACTCGACTGAGTTAAGTTATCAAGAAACTTAGATATGCAAAATATCCGCAAGAATGTCAACTACCCTAGAGATACATTCAACCAAGTCCGGCACTCAACAGGAAATCTTCCATCATACTTTTGAAAATAAAGCATATTAAATGGCCGGACTTTCCCGAGTTCACCCTACATAACGTTTGATCGGAAAACTGGTTCAAAGGGCCTTCAGCACTGCATGCTGAAGGGTTGCAGCTACATAACATTTCATCGGAAAACTGGTTCTAAGGGACGGCATCGTTGCATGCTGAAGTGTTGCAGCTACATATCAGCGTCATCAAAGACAATGGCTGGGGGTTGGGATGGTAAGGGAGACTGAGGGATAGGTTCGGGCTCAGGAAGGAATGTAGGGTCAAAAGATGAAGTGGTTTTAAAAACCACAGAACCAGACAAGGGAGGATCCGCAGTATCAGAAGGATGATCCAACCGTGTATGGGTGCCCAAACTAGTCTTCCAGTCAAATTCCTTCGGACAAAAAGGGCAGAAAAGCATATCTTGACTAATCTTCCCATCATCGGAAGATCTATAATGTTTCTCAAGAAATAACTCACTGTAGAGTTTGTAACCACAGTCCTTACACCCTACAGAAGATAATTCTAAAAAATAAAGTAAAAAGATTAAAACAGAGTTTATAAAACTCTGTTTTAAGGTATTTACCGAATGGCTGGTCATTTTTACTGACCGTTTTTGAAGATAAAATCGACTATTATTGAGAACAAGAGCTGTAAGCTCATATAGCACTTGCATGGGCTGAGATATATTTTTGACAAAAGCACTTTTCGACTTTGTGGTTAAGATGCGCACTTTAAGGCATATGTAACACTACCAACGATCGGTGCACCAGTCAGACTGCACGAATCCAGCGTGAATTTGTTTAATGAAACCTGTTGCTTCGGAGAACTAATCTGATCCTGTTTTAGAACTAAATGCGAGTAAAGAAGGCTCTTGTTTTACGCAAAAACTGGGACAACACTACTAGGCTCCGTAAAGCGGGAAACGCGAGGCAAACCCTTGAGACTGGGAAGTCCCTGGAGACATTTCAATAGTCCAGCCTTTATCCGGCCATAAGCGAGAAAATCGATAACCCTTACCCTGAATGCGTTTTCCATTCCAGCTCTCTGAGTATCCTCGTTGCGGTTCCACTTTCAAATTCACTTCGGAAAAATACCCTGTTTTGTATAGGCAGCCATTTTGAAAATACTGACGTCCTGTACTCCAGTCGAATACTATCATTGTTGCAAATAGATGGGTTTACACAACTGAAGTAGACCTAAAATAACAAAAGATCATGTTTAAAATTTATCGGAGTCGATATTGTCATTCTTATCAAGTTACTTCCTTGGGGGAACTCATAGAATAATAAAAAAAAAACCTACTGGTAATACATTAATTTTTGACCCGCTATAATGCACAACTCTACGCAAACACGGAGTAATTAAATAAAAAAGAAAACAAAAGAAAAAAATAAAGAAGGAGTAACATGAATGGCAATAACACAAACTTGTAATATCTAAATTACATCAATGAAGAACTACACTATATAGAGTATGCGCTGGGTTGAGGTTGCGCTTAAGTGCTCTCGCCTATCCATATCCCGGGAGATTCAAAACAAAATCAAAGCTAACCGAAATTCCGACAACTGTAATTCCCGTGGTCTCAGAGGAAACGGGGAGGGGGGGGGGGGGCTTTAAAAGTATCAGAAAAACAATGTCGAGAACGGGTCCAAGATTGGGACAACCAAAAGCAGAGGTTCAAGGCCCTTGTGTCGTAGAAAATGGGGAGGAGGGATGCCAACACAGCGGGTTAGGAGTCACCATAAGTCACGCAGCCTATCTGCTAAGTCTGGTCAGGGACGGGTTATCATCCCTCACCCAAAGAAAACGCCGTGGTTCAAGGTCTTTCAGGTTCATCCACCAACTTCAAGTTTGAGGGGGGGGGGGGCTGCAGGGGACGATTTTCTGCCCCCCCCCCCCCACTCTGAATCTAAAAGTTCAATTCAATTTAATTTATTTTCAAACCATTCGCGGACTAGCCGAATTTTTGGTTTTTGTCAACAAAAATAACTGTATCAAAACAAAATGACGCCCAACGTAAAACAGATAAATACAACAACAACAACAAAACAGGATAATCAGACCACAATATAGGTTATTTCAATTTCAAGAACAAAAGAAAATTTAAAACGTACATTTTGATATTAGTAGTTAATCAAACTGCTTCGGAATTGAGCCGGCTCACGAATAAGGGCACGAAGCTACGCTGATACCGAGCATGAGAGCATATGACCGGTTGTCGAAAATTACCGGAATCGGTTGCGAAGCATCCGCCAGGCCTAACTCGAACTGCGGAGAAACCGGGGGCAGGATGGGGCGTAGGGTTGGGTCTAGTAGGATTTGTTTTCCAAGGTTAAAAGACAGGGTTTTGCGGCGTTGGAAAAGGGTTTTTAGAGTCATAGGTATCCCTCCACTTACGTTTTGGGATCCCAAAAATGAAAGCAAGGGTGCACACTTTCCCCCAAGTTGTTCTCTTTATTTATAAATGACCTTGAGGATTTTATAACAAAAATAGGTGCCCCTCTGGTTAGTTGTGACATTATATCTTTATGTATGTTGTTGTTCGCTGACGACATCGCCATGCTAGCAGGGTCAGATCTACAAAGGTTGTTGGATATTTTGGACCAGTATTTGGCGAGGAAGCTACAGTTAAACGTGTCAAAAACGGTTGTAATGATATTTAGGAAAGGGGGTAGTTTAGAAAATGTTGAAATTTAGAGGAGAAGAAATAAGTTTTAGGGAAGAATTTAATTATTTAGGATGTCTGTTTAAGTCAAACGGTTCGTTTGGGAGCCAAGTGGAAGCAAGTGTTACAAAAGGTAAGCGATGTATAAATATGGTATTAAGAAGTAAGTTAAAGCAAACAAAAAAAAGCAAACTTTCGCATGCAAACCGATTAGGATTCGCGTAGCGCAGGTGCCGATCTCCTGATTCTCTGCCCTCTGCCCATCTGGTCTTCCATGCAGTCACGCCAACTCTTCTGTATACACCAAAACGATGATACCCAATTTCGCGATCATTCAAAAAAATGTCTCGCTCATTTCTTGCCTCTCCATCGCAACTCTCATTCACTCTCCCTCTGCCCCATCCATTTGCGTATCTATTTTGTCTTCTAAACGTGTTGGTGTTGCCTCTATGACACCTTTTCAGATTCTGGAATCTGGGATGCCCAACCCCCGGACTTCTAAATATTTTTGGTTTGGCTTCATCTGCCGGATCCATCTAGACGAAAACGGATATCTGAAATCCGGAAGAAAAATCTACAATCTTCGTAACAATCCACATCTCTTCAAACAAGTTAGAACAAGGATGTTAACTTTTCTAAGTATTGGTGGGGGGGGGGGGGGGGTAGGACACTACTCTTCATAAAAGTTAGAACAAGGATGGTAGGGGTTAGGACACTAGAACATCCCTTGACGCTACTGACCGTCTTTGACAGCGGAAGTAGTATGAAGTGAGACTTACCTGTGGCATTGGCCGTCGTTTTCAGATACCGGATTGAGTTTTCCTTTAACCCTTTTGGCCAATCACCGCTGTCCCTCATTTCAATCGGGTGGGGTTTGAACACAAGCTCCAGCTCGTTACCACGGTTTTCCGGCCGGCTTTCCGAATCTGTTGTGTCATCCGCACCGGATTCAACTTCCGACGCGGCTCTGCTTAGCTTTGGGCGGATCTAGAAAGGTATTTTTAAAAGTTGATGGACAATATGGACATCACACCATTAGCCAGGGGCGTCACGACTCCAATGCGAGAAGCGCCGTTTGTATGGCACTTGCCCGGGCAAGTGCCATATAGCGATCGCAATTTCTGTCCGTCCGTCGGTCGGTCCGGGTTTTGCTAGTTCGGGCACTTCCACATAAGCTAGGATGATGAAACTTGGCAGGCATATCAGGGACCCCAAATGATTAAGTTGGAAATAGTCACTTTCACGATCCGACCATAGTGGGGGAGGGAGGGGAGCTGGAATCCGGAATTTAGTGGCATGCATAACTTTCGAACGGGTGATCAGATCTTAATGAAACTTGATATTTGGAAAGACGCCATGCTTCAGATGTCCCATATCAAGTCCGAACCGAATCCGATGTATGTGGGGGGAGTCGGAGGGTGGAACCGGAAATCATGTTAAACGCTTAGAGTGGAGCGATCGGGATGAAACTTGGTGGGAGGAACAAGCACAACCCCTAGATACATCATTGACAGAACCGGGCCGGATTCGTGCACTGTGGGGGGAGTTGGAGTGGGGTTCCGGAATTCCGGTGATACGGAGTTAAGTTACTTCCAGGTGGGCTAGAGGACAGAAACTCGGCAGGTAAATCAGGGACGCGACCAGATTAACCTGGAAATAGCCAGCTTCCCGATCCGACCATCGTGGGGGGGTGGAGGGAGGGGGAATCCGGAATCTTGAGGTATGTTTAACTTCCGAACGGGTGATCGGATCATAATGAAACTTGACATGTAGAAAGACAACATGTCTCGGATGTCCCATTTCAAGTACGGACCGGATCCGATTAAGCTGGGGCGGGGGGGGGGGGGGGTTGGAGGGGGATCCGGAAACCTTGTGACATGCTTGGAGTGGAGCGATCGGAATGAAACTTGGTGGGAAGAACAAGCACAAGCCCTATGTAGATCAGTGACAGAACCGGACCGGATTCGGGCATTGTGGGAGAGTTAGAGGGGGGGGGTCCGGAATTCCGGTGATCGCACGTTAAGGTACTTCCAGACATGATAGGACGATGAAACTTGGCTTGAAAATTATAGACTTGACATGATTGGCTTAGAAATATTTAGTTCCCAGATCCGGCCATTCCTTAAAGTAGGCTACTAATGCTAACCGCAAACTACAAAAAAAATACTTTTAAGCAAAATATACATTTTCGTGATCCCTATGAGCCCATGATCATTTTTTCCTCAAGGGTTTTGCTTACAACTAAATTCCTTAAAGTACAAACAATACTTTTGAGCAAAATATACATTTTCGTGCTCCTGATGATCATCTTTTTTGCTTCAAGAGTTTTGATTAAAGATGATTTTCTATAGCTTGGAAATAATCACTTGCCCGATCCGACCATCGTGGGCGGAGGGAAGGGAGCCGGAATCCGGAATTTAGTGACATGCATAATTTTTGAACGGGTGATCGGATCTTAAGGAAACTTGATATTTGGAAAGACATCATGTCTCAGATGTCCCGATTCAAGTCCGAACCGAATCCGATGAATGTGGGGGGGGGGGGGCGGAGCGGGGAACCAGAAATCATGTGACACGCTTACAGTTGGAGCGATCGGGATGAAACTTGGTGGGAGGAACAAAAAGAATCCCTAGGTTCATCATTGACAGAGCCGGACTGGATTCGTGCACTACGGGGGGAGTTGGAGTGGGGTTCTGGAATTCCGGTGTTACGGAGTTAAGTTACTTCCAGATGTTCTAGGACGATGAAACTTGGCAGGTGTATAATGGACTCGGCCAAATTAACTTGGAAATAATCACTTGCCCGATCCGACCATAGTGGGGGGAGGGAGGGGAGCTGGAATCCGGAATTTTATTGACATTCATAATTTTCGAACGGGTGATTGAATCTTAATAAAACTTGGTATTGGGAAAGACCTCATGTCTCAGATATACCATTTCAAGTCGAGACCGGATCCGATGAATGTGGGGGGGGGGGTCGGAGGGAGGAACCGAAAAGCATGTGACACGGTTAGAATGGAGCGATCGGAACCTTCCGAGCGTCACCGTCGAAAAAGAAGTGCTTGAAAATTTCGCTGATTTTTCCATAAGATGTCAAAATATTTAAAACAAAATGTTCAAATATATTATACAACAGCAAATATAACTAAGTGACCATTTCTTTTGAACGTAACTGTAGTACCAAACAACCCATCACACTGACAAAGCTACTATCCATTCACATCCTACTACGATAACTTGAATACAAGCTAAAAAGCTTGCAAGTGCCATATGAGCTTGCAGCTCTTGTTTTGTGAAAACAGTTGATTTTTTTTTCTGAAAATCAGTCGATTTTTCGTCAAAACAGTCGGTTTTCCTGAAAATCAGTAATTTTTTTCAAAACTGCCGTTTTTCCTTGAAAACAATCGTTTTTTCTACAAAACAGTCGGTAAAAATTACGAGCCAGCCGGTAAATACCTTGCCCTCCCCCAAAAATTTTGGCTTGTAACGCCTCAGCAACTAGCTGTCTGCAAATAATATACAAGTCGTCCAATCACTTTAAAGTTCTTTCACTATCAATTTTTGTTTTTCTTTGTTAATATTTGTTTTCTTTGTCTTTTTACTAAACGGTCGCCAAGTGCATTTGGCAGGTTATATACAAAATCCATTCATTCACTATAGGTAAAAATCTATTTATGGATGGTAGCACCTGTTTCAGAATACTAAAATCCCGCAACTTTGCATATTCAACGAGAACCCAGGGGCAATAGGGCCAGAGTTCAGAGCTAGGCTACAAAAATGCCGATCTAAGAAATAGATTTTAGCTGCACCCCCAAGTTGTTTGCAGTCAGCAGTTAGTAGCATACGCACACCAAGATAGAAATTTGGAGTAGGATGCTATATTTGGTTGGTTTCAATGTGAAAAGAACTGTTAACAGTTCTTAAATTTTCTGCTCTTAACGCCTTTTTACATGTAGACTACAGAGTAACGACCTCCCGACTAGGCGGCCGGGGTTCGATTCCTAGTCGCGGCACACAAACCTTTTGCTTTTTGCAAACCTTTTGCTCAGAAGTCGAATTCTCGGAAACTGCCAGGAAACTGCAATGGTCGTAACGAGAATTTTTCTTACTCTCAATATCGACTCAGGGTACATTCTTGATATGTTAGCTAGCTCCCCGAGTCAAGTTTGAGTCAAGTTTTCTGTTCCTTTAACTACAACTGTTTGAAATTAAAATTTAGCAGCTTTGGATGAGGACTTCAAAGCACTTATTTCCAACTTCCAAGTATCCTATCACTCTAAAAAAGAAATTCCTGACTATATGGTGAAAAGCCGATAAAGTGCAGAAACGGGCTTTAAAGGAACAGAAAACTTGACTCAAACTTGACTTGGGGAGCTAGCTAACATATCAAGAATGTACCCTGAGTCGATATTGAGAGTAAGAAAAATTCTCGTTATGACCATTGCAGTTTCCGGGCAGTTTCCGAGAATTCGACTTTTGAGCAAAAGGTTTGCAAAAGCAAAATGTTTGTGTGCCGCGACTAGGAATCGAACCCCGGCCGTCTTGTCGGGGAGGTCGTTTCTCTGTGGTCTACATGTAAAAAGGCAAACTTTTACAGTAGGCTACATAAGTGCATAATTACAGTGCATAAGGGGCAAGGGCCTGCCAGCTAGCTTTGGGAACACTAAGTAGGGGGTTCGAGAAGGAAGGCCTGTCGACAATAAGACCCTGTATATTTATCTAAGCCCCCCAGGCGATTTGATGGCTGAAAGTTGCGTAGTCAAGTTTACTGTTCCTTTAAGGTCTATGAACTTACTGCTAACACTGGGTTTCTCCTCGCCATTAGTTGGCGATAACCTTCCACCAGGCGATGATGCCCTTGACGCTGCATCTCCCTCTAGCAGCTTCTTCTGTCTTTGTTGCCTCTGCCTATGCTGCTGTGCCAATTCCTCAAACATCTGTGTACTTTTACTTTTCAACTTTGCCATCACTTTCTCCTGCATTGCTTCATACTCATAACGACTTGGATAGATTTTAGATATGAGCATATCAAAATTAGGATCTGGTCGCAGGGAGCGTTTGGAGACCAGCTTCTTTCTACAGGTGGGACATTCCTTGTTCCCAGACCTGAGGGCTGTAATGATACACTCGGAGCAGAATCGGTGCAAGCACTCTTTGGTAGTCATCGTGTTCTTCAACATGTCAAGGCAAATGGGGCACATGAGCTCGCTATGAAGGCTCCGTGGATAAACAGCAATCTCTGTGTTGTCACATATTGCCTCTTGTGGGGTGCGGTGGAGCTCATACAGGGACAGTTCCCATGTTTTGGTCACACTTTGATCTCCAGACATGATACTAAAAAAAAGAGCCACTTAATTATGCTGCTAGACTGCACTCACTGGTTTCAACTGCTGTCCTAATACAGTAATTAGACCCGATAAGCTATATATCACTTTGGTTTTATTGGTTCAGATCGAACAACTGACAGAGAAATAAATTAACGCAAAAGTTATAGTCGGCAAAACACACTTCGATTAGATAAGTTGAAACATTGGAATTGCACTTAGAATAGATGTGCATATAAGATAGGCCTAGATGTCAACTTTTAAAAAATAAAGTGGCAGTAGCCTATATCCCAAAAAATCATATCTTCGCTTCACGGGTAGGCCTACGATTAAAAGATAAAGCGTTGATCAAGTCTAAAGATAAAAGGGCTCACAAGGTGAAAACTTAATTGCAAAGATAAGACGGGAACATAGGAATATTCATGTAGATACCAATTGTTGCTGAAACCATCGGGGTTTTGAAGTTCAGCCGGTCTCCAAACACTAAAACTGAGTTTTCTTTGTATGCTGCTTTGCATCAATTTCAAACGGTTGCATCCCCTCCAAAGCAGCTTCCGATCTCGAGAGGGTTACCTAGACAAAAAAAATCCATTTGACCCAAAGTTATTTTTTTCCAACGATAGCCTACAGCTAATTACATTTATATTGTTCTGCCCTTATCAAAAGAAACAGTCCATCACCTTTTAATCCCCCACCCCGACTGCCTAAAAATACAGTTGAAAGATTGGACTCCGGATCTTGCCCCCACTATATCCAACGTTAAAGTACACAATACCCAATTTTATTTCAGTGTATTTATACTTAGTCTTTAACTTGTCTTTCCACGTGAGTAATTGGTTACTGCACAAAAATCTTTTCCTAGCAATAGCGCGAACACACGATCCGGAGTTCCCGGCCAGATTTTCTTCACTTTCATCATAAGGTTGAAAAATCTTAACTTTTCCGTATGGAAGTGATGATGGTGCGGAAAATCCTGGCAGGAATTCCCCGACCACCGACCCTGGCCGTCCGTTCGTAACGTAACCACGGAAAGGAATTATGGTCGTTCTTCGGGGGTGATGATAAACAGCTGACCAAAACATGGTCATTTGTGCTTAGATGGCGAAAGATTTGCTCAAAACGTTAAAGTACACAATACCCAATTTTATTTCAGTGTATTTATACTTAGTCTTTAACTTGTCTTTCCACGTGAGTAATTGGTTACTGCACAAAAATCTTTTCCTAGCAATAGCGCGAACACACGATCCGGAGTGGAGAAGCCAGTAACGGAGTGTCGCCTATTCTTTCTAAAAATGGAGATACAAAGGTCTGAATAGTTTTGCACCTATTTTCTTTGCATTTTCAACCAAGAACAACATTGGGAAATTCTGAGACTTTTGGCTAAACTGGCTTACTGACTCTCTAACTTCGAGCGTTCGGTTCCTGATCAGGACAAAAAATATCCCACGCTCAAAAAAGGTAATAGGTCAGACTATAGTATTTCCTATTACCGCGCACGTCGTCATCATGTTATTCCGCGAAAAAAAATTATGTAAAGAGAATTCAGCGACTGGAATACACAATGGGTATGGGGACCAAGAATGAATGGACGTAGATACTGGCACGGATACTTTAAAAAACTATTTCAGAACGATTTATGTGAACTGTTTAAAGAGCAAGTCTAGATTTGGCTTATTTTAGACAATTAACGTCATTTCTTCATCAATCAGGCACTACCATCATATGACGCAATATTTAACTTAAAGGACCACTCTTGCTTATTCTGTCTTTCCTATTATCTCTAGATCCCTTTTGAAATTTAAAGCTTCTGAAATCTCCACCTTTCACCATTCTTTCCGTTTGTAGGCTACCTACGCATTTTTAGCGTTTTTTCGGTCGTGCCGAAGTCACGAGAAACTTCAAAATGTTGTTTTTTACTTTGGAAGACACGTTAAAACTGTCAAGTCTATCGTCTGTTTTGAACTTCTTTTATTTTGCTTGGTTTCCCCACTTTTTAACCATGACACGTTCAGTTTTTAAATATTTTATGTCCGGCATCCGAGTCAAAGTGCGGCAAGGATGAATAGAGTCGACAAGGGCTAATTTAACGCGGATTCAACGAGGGACGTGATGCTATTTTCGAAAAACAATAGTTGCATTTTTGCAGATACCATGGTATCTGTTACCATGGTAACTGGTTCTGCAATTAGTCGTTTTTGCAGTTACCGTGGTATCTGATATACGTTTGCTCTGCAAAAACGACAATTACCAAAACTGCGCTTTTCGAAGTCATCCCAAAAGAAAAACTGATATCCAGTCACATCACTAAGTGCCAAACTTCTTTCCCACTAATTTGACAAAAATTGATGAAAGTGAGATGACTTTTTCAGATATCTGTATCTGCAAAAACGCATCTACTATTTCTGAGCCATTTCATCGTGAAAAGAAAATTTCTAGTAAGAGTTGTGCTTTAAGAAACAATATTCTTATCTTTACCTCTCCCGATTCGGCCTCCCAGGTCAGTCGTGATAGATGAAAGCTTTATCTTTTGTAATTTAGCTCGCATGCGCGTCACTCCATTGACGAATTCATTCGTTTCAGCGTCGGTTTCTGCATGGCCTGCGATACCGACCTCCGGACATTCCGGCACGATGTTTCCGATCTAGAAAGAGAGGGGAAATTACTAAACATGAAAAGGTTTCCTGTGGCTACCGGATCGTTCACTCGACGGGTCTAGGCGACCTCCCCCCCCCCCTGCCGGTACCACCCTCTCCCGAAAACCAACCTGGCGATCCAACCCCCCACCGACCAATCCCCCCGAACGAAAACATGTAGGAAATCGGAATTGAAACTGCAGTTTCGACCGCGAGGAAAGGAACATCCCTAAATGAACGCGTGACGACGGCTCGCTGGCCGCTCATCTCTATACAGATTTTTCACAAAATGTATTTTTATTTCTAGAGTTTTATCAGACATGTCCGGGGGGGGGTACCAAGGTGGTACCCCAGGGTGAAGCGTGTTATTGTACTCTGTTTTTTTTTTCTGAAGAAAGGTATTTCCTATTATCAGCCACTCAATAGAGCAAAACTGATATTGTCCAATTATTTGAAACTGATAATAGCTAATACCAACAGCATAAATACTCCTTGAACCTAAGCTGGCTGGGAAACAAATATTTGTAATAATAATTATTGCAGATTCGTAAGAGCCTGACAAAGATCCTTGGAAAGAACATTTCACACAGAACCATCCCATTCTCTTCTCAGCTCAAATTCCATAGTGTACATAGTGTACTAATTTATAAAAATGATGAACAAGAAAGAGTTGACAACAGAAATACCCCTCTTAAGAAGGTTTAAAGCAATAACAAAAGGCAAATAATTGGAACAGGCTGGGAGTAAATTGCATTGTGAGAATTTTGCTGGAGAGTGGAGAGCAATGAAATATTGTTCTTGGAGACTAGCCAATCACAAGTAGATGAAACATTAATAACATTCAGATTCAGACATGCAATTTATTAACCCTTGTGTAAATGTTCCTGTTTTTTCTAAGGGAAGAAGATCTCACTGCATGGAGCCTGTATAAGTAACAGTTGGACCTTTCCTGGATGCTGCAAAAGTATGGGTAGCCTACGTAAGTTTATTAATTTTTTAGAGAATTTTCACTTCAGTTAGCAATAGCAACAAGCCTTGTATTTTTTCTTTTACGAAAGCTGTTGCCCCAGTCTACCAGAAACCCCTGATTTTGGGATTCCCTTTGCCAAATGCTAGGTACATCTGGCGTTACTAACCCAATCAAATATTGATGATTTGAATGAAGCTCAGAAATCAACCTATCAAAACCCCTTTATATTGGATCGGGCCAGGGTTAGGGTACCAACAGGCAACAGGTATACAGCCTGAGGCAGAGGCCGAGCCAAACCCTAGATATAGCCAGCATTGGGCATAGGGTATCCAAAATTCAGGGTTTTTTGCGGTAGACTGTACTAGCCTATAGGCTATATTAAACAATCAACAATGGCTAAAAATGGAAAGTCAGCTGCAATGTTTATGTTGCAGCCCAGCATTGTTTTAGCTTCAAACTAGTATTTCTGTAGGCCTAATTCTTTATTTTTTTTTACAGACTAGACAGAAAACTTTTATGGAAAATCAAAATTTTATTCAAGGTTGGATACTCCTCCTGTAGCCTATAAAAAAGCATTGCATAATGTGCACTAATAATCAGATCATTCTGAACCAGTATAGTACACAAGGCCCTTTTTTGATACCCATGCTGAAACCCTGGGGCATGCTCGCAGGTGTGACCATGGTACTCACACAAAGCCTATCTGAAACCCTCATACACCAGACGGGTAGGCTACTAGTATACGAATTTCAAGATAGAAATGAAAACTTGGTTTGTTTAGTTACAAAAGGGCTGTAGCCTATAGCCTACTAGTATGCATCTAGCCAAAAAGCGGTACAAATAGTCAGTCATTATGTCCCTGATATTGATTAGACCATTACTTTTATTTTAATTCATAAGTGTTGACTATAAACTGTATAAATACATTTACTGACGACTGAACGAATATTTGGCTTGTCCACTTCCAGTTTTTGAAGTAAATTGAATTGAAATGAACATAGGTTTTAGTACCATGCTCACAAGGGTTTGAGCATGAGTATCAAAAAGGGGCTTAGTGTACTAGATTGTTTCAAACTCCTCTTTTTGGAGGCCTCACACAACCTGAACCTGTCCACAAGACTGGAGCAGTATCAGAGACTTTAGACTGAATGTTTTAACCTAACTATTTCATCCTGTTATGGATCGATTCCTGTTTCATATCTGTTTCTAACTCTATGACAGTGCTTACATGATAATCAGAGTAGGCTATGAATCTGTACCTCTTACTTAGTCTTCTTAGTCACTTGCCTCTTAGTCTAAGAGGCAAGTGTTATTTTATTGATGAAATTGATGTTAGGCTTAGTACAGTAGAGGTATGCTTATGTGAACGTTTGTTGACTTCGGACTTTGCCATTTTCATGCACTTGCTGTGTCTAAAGCTAACTACCAGTTAGCCAAAATAGGTTATAAGGGCAGCTGAAAACACCTGTACAAGTATTGTGGATCTTCAGTCTACCATTTAGCTCAAAACTGCATTGTTCACATTAAAGTAACTGTTCACATAAGCATACAGTAGAGGTATGCTTATGTGAACAGTTTCTTTAATGTGAACACTGCAGTTTTGGGCTAAATGGTAGACCGAAGATCCACAATACCTGTACAGGTGTTTTCAGCTGTCCTTCTTACCTACTTTGGCAGTCTAGTACACTAGCCCCTTTTCAGGCACGGTGCTCAAACGTCTAGCACCATGCCTGGGTGCTGGACGTTCAAGCACTGTACCTTGGATTTCATGTATGGTGCATGGATTCCAGTATACAGTGCATGCATGAAAAACACAGTTTCTGTCACCACAACTTATCAGCGGCTCGGACAGGGCTGAAATTACTACCAAGAATTAGAGAAATCAAAGACAATCCTTATCATATTTTTCCTAACAAAAACAAAAGGACGCGACTCATGATGGAGATGAAAAATCTGACAGCAGCCTATCTATTTTCTATGTAGAGTGCCCTAGGAGCCAATATTCTGGTTGACTGTTAGGTAGAAAAAGGTGAGGCACAGGACACTTTGCATGCAAAACCCTTGACTATGTAGAAAAGGAAATGAGGTTTTTCATCTCCATCATCAGTTGCGTCCTTTTGTTTTTGTTATGAAAAATATGATAAGGATTGTCTTTGATTTCTCTAATTCATGGTAGTAATTTCAGCCCTATCCGAGCCGGTGCTCAGTTGTGGTGACAGAAACTGTGTTTTTCATGCATGCACTGTATACTGAAATCCATGCACTATACATGAAATCCAAGGTACAGTGCTTGAACGTCTAGCACCCAGGCATGGTGCTAGACGTTTGAGCACCATGCCTGAAAAGGGGCTAGTGTACTACAGGAGTGCTGCATGAAGCTGCCACCCTAAACTCCTATTTTGGGGAAATGACTCCTGGAAACATAGTAAAAATTGAAATAAAATTCAGTGGAGCATCTTGAAAGGAAGCTCAAAACCTTCACTTGCTGCTGGTAACTCAGTTTACTTGTAATTGTTCAAGGTTAAGCTGGCAACCATGAAAGATCACAGGCACCTAAGTGATCACAAAGCCGCCCACTTTGCTAAAATTTGTATTTTGCTACATTACGAATGCTAGAGGCCTGCTGTTTGGTCAGAGAGGTTCCTTGACCTATTGCAAATAACACAATTTGCTATTTTCTTTGAATTTTCATGATTTTTCTGGGGTGGCAGCTTCGTGATCCAGAGTGGCAGGTTCATGTACCATGGCCAATTGGAGTCAAATCTGGCTCAAAACAAGCCAAATAGTAATAAACAAACATCTAAATGAGTTAATAAGTTACAGTTTCTAAGATTTCTTCTTTTAGTGGCTTTTCTAGGGGGTGGGCGGCACCATGGGACGGGCAGCTTCATGCAACACTCCTGACTGTACTTTGGCTAACTGATAGTTACCTTTAGACACAGCAAGTGCATGAAAATGGCAAATCCGAAGTCAACAAACGTTCACATAAGCATACCTCTACTGTACCTCTACTGTAGTTAGGCTATCTAAGATGACTAAGACTTAGCCTAGATAACATCAATTTCGACACATAGCCTAGCCATAGGTTAATTTACCATTCACTAGCTGTTCACACTGGGCAAAAATCAACAGCTCAAGATTTGGGCAAAGCAATGCTAAGCATCAAAGGTGGTCTAATCAAATTCAAGGTCTAATCGAAGATGGTCCGACATTTCCAAGTGTTCAAAAAAGAAGCAAACCACTACTACTGCAATACTTGTAACTTACTTTTTAGAGCCATCCAGGCACCAGCATCTTTGTCTGTCAAAAGAAGGTCCATGGCCACAATGGGTCACTGGCATGACAAATTAATAATGAACTCCAAAAACAATCCAACTCGGGATTTGGGTCAAGACTAGGCCTAGCCCTAGGTGAAGTCAGGGTGAAGTTCTTCTTTAACTGCTCCTTGGCAGTATTCACCTAGGCCTATGTTAATCACAATCTTGAATATCTTTAGAGAAACAGACACTGAACACTCAGATTCTAATCCAAATAACTTCTGGCACTGAACTTTTTTCGAATTAATTGAATTCTATCTTTGCTGCGACTGTCTTGAAATCTCAACTGAATAAGGATAATAAAATTCCCTAATGTTCTCTTTCTGCTACTGAAAAATCTTCAAAAAATATCATCTTTTCGTCCAAATAATTATGAAATAAAAGAGAAAATTTAAGTACTTTTGTTTAATTTTTGGCTGATATCGTAGCTTTTTTTTACACCTTTGTACAGCACGAACCCACAGAAAATACAACCGAAATTAACATCAAGGTCACGAAGAACAGCCAGAGAACACAGAAGTGAGTTCCTTCTTAACATACAATATAGTTAAGAATAAACGGAAAAAATAGGACTTTAGTTGATATATAAATAGTTGACTTTAAGCTAAAAAAAAAAGTCACAAACTGAATATTGACAGATTTCAGGCGACTTGGCAATTTTAAGTTAAAAAGCAATTAAAAATCATTGAAATATTTTAGTTTTTAAATGATAGCATAAAATATAATTAATAATAAACAGAAAAAATAGGAGCAATTATTTAGCTTGTTCAGTCGCTTTTGAATGAAAGTTGAATGGAAAAATTACATTAATTATTCAACCAAGATTATTTTTTTGTCATGACAAAAAACAAAAATAAATATCAGACATAAACAGAATATAAGATTTTGTAATTAGAAAATTATTGTACCTTTTTTTCGAAATAATTTAGTAATCCTTGGATGCTAAATGTCATGAATTTATGATATGTTCACTTTGGTCTAACTGAGTTTAAACTGGATTGATCCAAATCTCTCAAAGTTTGACCCAATTCCCCTGTCCGGTCTTCACCTCCCGGAACTTCCGGAATCTGGGCTTCCAGATTATTCTTTGGCTTGTCCTGTAAATTGCACCTGGAATCTGAACCGGTCCGAAAGTACATCAAAATAATCTGGAAAAAAGGGGCTTTTGAGCTTCCAGATTTCCGGAATTTTTAAGTATCGCAGAAGAAATTAAAAAAAAATCTCGGAAAATCTGGGAACCCAGATTCCGGAAGGTGAAGACCCGACTTTATAGTTTTCTTGATCTGAGCTTCCAGCCAAAGCCAAACTAATCAGATGAAAAGGTGATTTTGAAATTCCGGAATTTATTATAAATATTCTTCAGCCCAAGCTGACTTCGAAGTGCGATGAAAACGGTTACGTCAGCTACATTTCAGGCGTATTCTCGCCGTTCCCCGAGGACTCCACTTGAGGGGTCCCCGCGTTTTTGTTTTTCCCCGGGACTCACTCCCTTTATTCTCGCGAGTCCCCACGGACGGGGCATGCTCCGATTATCATTTCCACCATCAAAAAGGACTCCCTTTCAGATTCGGAGGGGAATCAATTTTTGCTGGTGCTGGCGCAATGTAAAATTAATTAAAAACAATCAGGATAAACAAAATAAAAAATAAATTGGATCCAGATAATTACGTCAAATGCATATTTTTTTCGAACAAAATCCATTTTTGAAGCATTTCCCCGTGTTCTCGCTGTTTTCCGTACGCGGAGTCCGTGTGGAGTGACTCCCTCTTTTCTCGCCGTTCCCTTCGATTTCCCGAGGAGTACTCGGGGAACGGCGAGAATACGCCTTTCATTAGTGCTATATTTCGGCTCTTCTTGGCAAGGGTCCTCTTCAGGCTCAAGCTGGAAAATGAGCTTGTGAAAAACGCAATTTAAGATTCCTACTTAAATATCTGATTTTGTGAACTTCTACCATGAAACCCCTTGAAGTTAAAGCTGGTGCTGTGATTTCATTTTGGACACTGCTGCTGCTTTTGCTGCTCCATTCGGTCGTCGAAAGGGTAGAGATTCTCTTGCATTTTGGTTTTGGAGTCCCCTGTCTCTTCTTCTTCTTTCCAGCTAAGCTGGATACTTGTCTGTGACTTGTCTGGGCGATTTTAAGTTCCGTACTTCGGGTTCAGACATTCCTTCAGCCCAAGCTGACCGCAAATTATATTTGACAATGCAAAACGGATACGTCACTTCTAAACATGCTGATTTTGCCACGTGGCAACCGGTGCTGACTGTTATCAGCCGGGTTCCAGCACCGATCGGCTACCGTGCATTTGCTGTACACTAAAACCAAGATTGGACAACCCCTCGTCTAGAACTCGATTTGAATTTGGAAGACACTTGAACGAAGGAAACTCCATTTCAAAGTTTCATTGCACCAGATTGCAATAATAGTTAAAAAAATAGCAAACATGAACTCAAGAAAACGAGTTAAGGCCTATTCTTTCGAAGAACTCGACAGAGTACAAGCTTCAAAATGACAAGAATTGCAGGACTGCCTAGGCTATAATTATAATAAGTCTGACATAAACGAAAGAATTCAAGATAAATGCGAGCGTTTAACCTTTACATTTTTAGCATTGGATTTCCTGCAGTGAAGTGACGTCAGAGCCAGGCAAAACCGCACAAAATCTTTAAAATCCTTCCGACTTCAAGTTGAGACGGGACTTGAGATCCTATCATGTGCATAGGAAACCTTGATGGACCGTTTTATCGAACACTGTATGGCTCGGAATTCTAAAGTGAGGGTCAATTCCATGAAATTAGTTTTGTGAAGTATGAGCAATCGTGCACCTGGCAGTTCCAGAATCCGCGCCAAGAGCTTGTGCCATGTTGAAACGGTACACAGTTCCATTTGTGGAGCAGTGAATGGCCCTCACGCTTTAAAGATTATACTTTCGAGCCCTTTATTAATCAGCATAGCAACAAGCTAAATAATTCAAACAATTGTTAGAAGTACAACGCTTTCTTGGACGCAATCAGTTTTCAGACCCGAATGGCTCAACATTTCCGAAGGCGCTGACATTTCATCGGACGACACCGTTTTCTGAACTGCTAACATTTTCCAAAAAGGTCTTGTATCGACGAATGTATAGTCAAAACACTTTTCTGAGCTGCAGACATTTTCCGCAGACTGAAGTACGATTACGCGGAGGGTATTTACCCATACTCCGCAGGTATTTTTTCCAGCAACAGCAACAAAGCCCCGGGTATTTTGGACTTCAGTTTCGCGAACTTTTTTCCCGGGGATTTGTTTGTCTAAAGGCGTATTCTCGCCGTTCCCCGAGGACTCCTCGGGGAATCAAGGGGAGCGGCGAGAACAGAGGGGCACTATACGCGGACTCCACGTACAAAAACAGCGAGAACACGGGGGATGCTTCTAAAATGGATTTTGATCGAAAACAAAAATATGCAGTTGGCAAAATTAGTCTGGATCTACTTTGTTTTTAGTTTTCTTTATTGTGTTTATTTTTAATTAATTTTACATTGCACCAACACCAGCAAAAATTGATTCCCCTCTAAATCTGAAAGGATCGGATCATTCTTTCAACATCGGAAAGAGCTAGTGCATTTGAGGGTCAAAGGGGTTTGCATAATTATGTGGTTCAGTGCGGGGAAAACGGAAAATCGAGTGTTGTGTAACTTTCGAACGGGTGATCGGATTGGGATGAAACTAATCAAGGAGGCACACTCGTGCCTCTTTAAAGAGGCGAACCACGACAATGTTAAGCGATCTTCGGTTCCAGTAGAGGGATGGGGAGGGATGCATTTCGTAGCCCGAGCTCCAACTAAGAAACCTGCCAAATTTCATCCCCCTCCGACTTTTCCTTCATGGGGAAAATCTGGCCGAAAGTTTCGACCCCCCAACCCCACCCCCCCTTTAACGTTGTCCGATCGGGCTGAAATTCACAAGTTAAGGTCCCCTAGGGCCCAGGAGCTTATCCGCGAAATTTCAGCTCGATCCGATAACTCCTTCCCTGTTTTCCAGAAACCACGCATAGTCACTTAATGTTCATGTTCTCCTTTTTTTTTTTTTTTCGCCACGCCTACAGGTCACAGCCGACATCGGATCTGGGTGTACGAAGACTCATTCGACGCGGAATTCTCCGAGTAATTTTGCTTGAAAGTTTCGTCGGAAAATCTTAACCCCCCGATTTTCTAGCTTAGAAAAACCCCATTTCCCCATAAGAGCCCATGTTAAGTTTTTTGTTGTTAAAAGTTACGAATTTCAACATTCAAGTACATCAAAATGATCAACTCGACATGGTGAGACTGACTGAAAGCTTCAAAAAATTCTGTCTTAATCCGTAAAGTTTTTATTTGAGAAAAATGACAGAAACCCTTTTTTTTCTGCCACGCCTACAGGTCACAGCCGACATCGGATCTGGGTGTACGAAGACTCATTCGACGCGGAATTCTCCGAGTAATTTTCCTGGAAAGTTTCGTCGGAAAATCTTAACCCCCCGATTTTCTAGCTTAGAAAAACCCCATTTCCCCATAAGAGCCCATGGTAATTTTTGAAACTCTTAAAAGTTACGAATATCAACATTCAAGTACATCAAAATAATCAGCTCGGCACGGCGAGAATGACTGCAAGCATCATAAAAATCCAGCTCCATTCCAGAAATTAAATTATGTAATTGGAAAATCAATTCGAGCCAAAATCCAAAAAAACGTTGAGTTTCTGCAAAACAACCGTTTTTGAAATTCTTAAAAGTTACGAATATCAACATTCAAGTACATCAAAATAATCAGCTCGGCACGGCGAGAATGACTGCAAGCATCATAAAAATCCAGCTCCATTCCAGAAATTAAATTATGTAATTGGAAAATCAATTCGAGCCAAAATCCAAAAAAACGTTGAGTTTCTGCGAAACAACCGTTGAGTTTAGGCCGTGCTGATATTAGTGCTGAAATCCAACGGCTTTGACGAATTATAAGTGAACAAAAGCAGTATGGAGCGCAGAGCCTGCCGGACAAAAAAGGGCAACCCCCCATTCGTCGAAAGATTCGCCGCCCCCCTTGAACGGAGGACTGGATCAACCCTTGGTGTCGAGGCTTCATAGTTTGCATGGTCACTGACAGGAAACCGTAGAATTTCTTGTTGCTGAGGGAACAGATCCAGAACTTCTAAATCAATTCGTTGCCAAGGCAACACAACGGGATTGGTTGGAGGTAACAATGCGGCTACCTACATCCACAATGAAAAATAAACTGGTATCTTATTTCACGTTATTTTATTTCTCGATAAAGCCTTTAGAGCCCCATCCGCGTGATAGCTCCAAATTTTCCGTTTTTGCATCATTCTCCTTGATTGGAAATGTTGGCCTAGTTTAATTAAGGAATAAGTAACAGCTAGGCTAACTTACTACGAAATTAGCAAACCCAAACACTACAAATGCTAGGCTATTCCGACAAAAACAACTTACTGGCCAACTCAGAACCTCCTCCATATCTCTGTCCATTAATTCTTCACCGTCCGTCATATTATATTACAAAGTATTGTAGATGTTGCCTGCTCAAAAATTTCAGGGAAATGAAGTTTTAATTTATGCAGCTCACAAATTCAAGCAATCTGATTGGCTAAGAAACATGCGCGCTGCCTTGGTGGTCGTTTGCGCGTCTTGAGAGTTCCGAAAAAAATAGAGATGTCGCTACCAGTCGCTATCAAGGAGGCACACTCTTGCCTCCCTAAAGAGGCGAACCACGACAATGTTAAGCGATCTTCGGTTCCAGTGGTCGCAGAGGGATGGGGAGGAATGCATTTCGTAGCCCTAAAGTTTCGTCGGAAAATCTTAACCCCCCGATTTTCTAGCTTAAAAAAAACACATTTCCCCATAAGAGCCCATGTTCATTTTTGAAATTCTTAAAAGTTACGAATTTCAACATTCAAGTACATCAAAATGATCAGCTCGACATGGTCAGACTGACTGCAAGCTTCAAAAAATTCTGTCTTAATCCGTAAAATTTTTATTTGAGAAAAATGACCTTAAATTTTTCCGAAGCCAAGAGCGGGGGGTTAGGGGGGCGGCAGCCCCCCACAACAAAAAACCTGTACAAAAGAGTCTTTAAAAGCGGGGGGGGGGGGGGGGTTGGGGGCGGCAGCCACCCAACTTCCTCTCCTAATTCCTGTACGAGGAGTACAGGAATTATTAACTTACATCCACCATGGATTGTAGAAAAACGTACAGAAATAATATGAAAAAAAAGGCTGCGTCCCAAAGTCGAAACTTAAAACGTACAGGAATTAGGAGAGGCAGTTGGGGGGCTGCCGCCCCCCAAACCCCCCGCTTTTAAAGACTCTTTTGTACAGGTTTTTTGTTGTAACCCCCCGCTCTTGGCTTCGGAAAGGCCCTCTTTTAATTAACAAAAAATTGAAATGAATGAATAATGGAATAACTTCGAAAAATGTTAAACACAAGAGGACAGGAGAACCATTGCGCCGAAACTAGTAATTAGTAACAATGAAGTTGACCACTCCATTTACATTTTAACATAATTATTGAAACTGTTTCCCAGACACAGAGCACACAAGCTAAGAGCTGGGGGTGGGGGTAGGGTAGCAAACAAAAACCTGTTTTGTATTTTTTGTTAATTAAAAGAGGACGTTTTAAGGTTCGACTTTGGGACGCAGCCTCTTTAACTCTTTAAGAAAACGAAGTTTTTTTCATATTATACCTGAATGAATGACATATTTCTGATGTTCCATTTGAAGTCCGAACCGGATTCGGCAGCTATGGGGGAGTTGGGGGGGGGGAGACCGGAAATCTCGAGAAACGGTTATAATGGAGGGATCGGAGTAAAACTTGCTGGGAAGAACAAGAATCTGCTCCAGATAAATCGTTTGCACATTTGGACTGGGTACAATAGATCCACAGATTGATTGTAGAAAATCTGTAATACGTGAAAGTTTACCACTGTCTTATGGATCCGACTTTTTACTATGTCTACAAGACTGATTATGAGAAAATAGCGGACTAACAGAAACTACTCCACTTATGGAGCGCTGGAACGGAATGAGATAAGGCGATACTCGGACGCTTCGAAAATACTCTTGATGACTAACTCTTCGCGCCGATGTAGAATCGCCGTGTGCCTAGCGAAGAGCCGGAAGCGTCATTACAGCTGTCCCCAACGAACGCCGTTGATTGGTTGACATAGGATTTGAGTCATCGTTCGGGCGACGTTTCTCGTTCTCCCCGAGGTTCACTGGTGCGTTTTGGACTTATTCGTATAGAGTATTTTGTTGAACCGTCCCGCCGGATGACTTAGGGAGAGATACTGGTCTTTAAAAACATTTTTTCGGGCAGTTTTCATACTCCATTCAAGAACACTGACGATTTTTGAACTTTACGCGTAATGTATGGTGTATGTCCGCCGAAGAGTATGGAATATAAATAACTTTCAACATGTATATCAGGCCGACCGAAGATGAAATAGTTGTCAGAGATTTTAGATTGAGAAAGAGGGTTGCGTTTCAGTGAACCCTAAAACCTTCAGATCATTGTTCAAGTTCACGTTCAAGTTGGTATCTGATTATAGGCGTATTCTCGCCGTTCCCCGAGGACTCCACTTGAGGAGTCCCCGCGTTTTTGTTTGTCCCGGGGATTGACTCACCGTATTCGCGCGAGAGTCGCGAGTCCCCACGGACGGTGGGGATCATCATCAAAAAGGACTTCCTTTCAGATTCGGAGGGGAATCAATTTTTGCAAGTATTGGTGCAATATAAAATTAATTAGAAACAATCAGAATAAACAGAACCAAAAATAAAGTGGATCCAAGCTAATTTCGTCAACTGCATATTTTTTTTCGAACAAAATCCAGTTTGGAAGCACTCCTGTGTTCTCGCTGTTTTCTGTACACGGAGTCCACGCGGAGTGACTCCCTCTATTCTCACCGTTCCCTTCGATTCCCCGAGGAGTCCTCGAGGAACGACGAGAATACGCCTTATGTTATCTAACACTTTGTTGTCGGGAGTTACGTTTTTAAACTCATAGGTTTAGCAGGTAATTACAGTGTTTGCTTTGTCCATGTTACAAAGGGGATGTTTTCGTATCTGAGAGTGCTAGTCGTAAATGTCTGATCATTATGATCATGTTGTAAGTTGTCATCAACTGCTTCACCTCTGTGATTTGTTTCGGTTCTTAGCGTGCAAGTTAAATGGGAGGGTGCAATTCCGGTGAATTAGAAAAATTTCAACGCTTAATTTTTTGCCAATAAATTAATTTATGTTCTGTAATCTGGGATTACTCGCCAAGAGGCAAGCGGTGACAGTTTATTTTGAATAAACATGTGGTTTCACTCTTATATCGACGCCCTGATCAGGTTTATCGGTCAAGATCGGTTTCTTGTTAAGGCATATGGCAACTTGTCCTACAATACTACACGATTCATCGGGATGGTCCCGCAATTTTCTATGTATAGGCTACTCACTATAATACTCACCTGTTCTACACAGCTTCCTTTTTTCCGTCGAATAATACCCCGGGTGAATCGGAAATCTTGTAGGTACAGTACAGTATAAAGTCTGATTGACAGATAATATTACTTTTGTCTGACCGATTGAAATAAACTAAACGAATAGGTCATCTAGCGAGAAAGATGAGGACGAAGACGGGCGAAGAGTGCCAGTAGAATGCGCGCTACCCTAATCACTTGTTTTGGCGCTGGATTTGAATTTAACCTGTGGCGTGCAAAATTTGAGAAGGGTTATTGCTCTGTTTTATCGGGAAATGACGTAAGGGTAAGTCTGTTGATCCCTGATTGTATAGATCTATCCCTCCATTCTATCTCCCTCCATTCTAACCCACTTCTAACCATTCTGGTATTTAGAAAAGACCTAGGTCAAGTCTTCAAGCTGTCTTCAACAAGTCGTAGCCCCAGGCCCAGGGTAGCCAGTAAATTTTTTTCTAATCAAACCTGGATATCCACTATTCAGCTACTGTAAAATTGAGTCGTTTATAATTAAAAGAAATGTATGTAGCTGATCACATTATACTACCAAAAGTTCGTAGCCAACTAGTTGGCTACTGAGAGTGTTTCTGGGGGAACAAGTGTAGCCAACTAACTGGCTTCTGTGAGTGTTTCTGGGGAAACAAGTGTAGCCAGTTAGTTGGCTACTGAGAGTATTTCTGGGGGAACAAGTGTAGCCAACTAGTTGGCTACTGAGAGTGTTTCTCGGGGAACAAGTGTAGCCGACTAGTTGGCTACTGAGAATATTTCTGGGAGAAGATGTGTAGCCAACTAGTTGGATACTGAGGGTGTTTCTGGGGGAACAAGTGTAGCTGACTAGTTGGCTACTGACTGAGAATGTCTCTGGGGGAACATGTGTAGCCAACTAGTTGGCTACTGAGAGTGTTTCTGGGGGAACAAGTGTAGCCAACTAGTTGGCTACTGAGAGTGTTTGTATAGGGCACACCCTGAGTAGCCAACTAATTGGCTACAAACTTTTGGTAGTATAATGTGATCAGCTACATACATTTCATTTATATGTAAACTGATCAAACTTATAATAGCTGAATGGTGGTGTCCCGAAAATATGAATAAGATCATTAAGGTTATAGTCCAATAGACCTATTGCTGCTATAGGCTGCTGACTTTTCCTGCTTAGTAGCCTATCAAAAAATTTTTGTAGGCTAGTTCAGCTACTTTTTTTTACATCTAAATTTACATTGAATATTAAGAAATAATATTAAATAGCTAGGACATCTTACTGATGGCCTTACAAAACAGACAATTTTGTCCTGAATGCAATGGTATTTTCAAAATATTTTTTGAAGATGTTTTAGATAGGTAAAACTGATCATGAAAACTCACAGCAATTCCTGCATTCATTACAAACAAATCGCCAATTTTTGCCACTAGGTGTTTTTGTGGCCACCCTATGTAGGTTTTGAGCTTGTCAGAATGATAGCCTAGTTGTGCCAGAATGACATAAAGGCAGTTACTAAATGTGAATTTTTCCCACTAATGCTGCGCTAATGGCCTGTTTTTATGGCACTTGCAGCCTCTGGCTCAAGTGCCATATACCGATCGCAATTCCGTCTGTCGGTCGGTCTGTCGGTCTGTCGGTCTGTCGGTCTGTCGGTCTGTCCGAATTTTTTTGTCCCACATGTTCGAGTTAGGGTACTTCCAGATGTGCTAGGACGATGAAACTTGGCAGGAAAATCAGGGACCCGACCAAACTAACCTAGAAGTAATCAGTTTCCCGATCCGACCATCTGGGGGGGAGTGGTGGACCGGGGAAAGTCTGAAAATTAAGGAGTTTTGTCACACTTTTTCGAATTGGAGTACTTCCAGATGTGCTAGGACGATGAAACTTGGCAGGAGCATCTGGGACCCGATCGGACTAACTTGGAAACATTCAGTTTCCCAATCCGACCACCCGGGGGGGGAGTGGAGGGCTGGGGAATCCGGAAAATTGGAGTAGTGTGTAACTTTAGAACGGGTGATCGGATTGGAATGAAACTTGATAACTGAATAAATGGCATACTTCTGATGTCCCGTTTGAAGTCCGGACCGGATTCGACAGCTATGGGGGAGTTGGGGGGGGGGAGACCGGAAATTTCGAGAAACGGTTAGAATAGAGGGATCGGAGTGAAACTTGCTGGGAAGAACAAGCATCTGCTCCAGATAAATTGTTTATACATTTGGACTGGATCCGACCACCCGGGGGGAGTGGAGGGCTGGGGAATCCGGAAAATTGGAGTAGTGTGTAACTTTCGAACGGGTGATCGGATTGGAATGAAACTTAATAACTGAATAAATGGCACACTACTGATGTCCCGTTTGAAGTCCGGACCGGATTCGACAGCTATGGGGGAGTTGGGGGGGGAGAGACCGGAAATTTTTAGAAACGGTTAGAATAGAGGGATTGGAGTGAAACTTGCTGGGAGGAACAAGCATCTGCTCCAGATAAATCGTTTATACATTTGGACTGGATCCGGACACTAGCGGGGTGGAGGGCTGGGGAATCCGGAAAGTTGGAGTACTGTGTAACTTTCGAACGGGTGGTCGGATTGGAATGAAACTTGATAACTGAATAAATGACATACCTCTGATGTCCCAATTGAAGTCCGGACCGGATTTAACAGCTATGGGGGAGTTGGGGGGGGGGAGACCGGAAATATCGGGAAACGGTTAGAATGGAGGGATCGGAGTGAAACTTGCTGGGAAGAACAAGCATCTGCTCCAGATAAATCGTTTATACAGTTCGGATGGATCATGACATTAGGGGGGGGTTGGAGGGGACTTTCCCGGAATTCCGGTTATGGCGGTTTTGGGGATTTTCACGACGAATCTTGGGAGGCAAATCAGGGACCCGATCAAACTGACTTATAAAGAAAAATTTACATGATCTGATAGCCGTGGGGGGAGTAACGGGAGGGGGAATCCGGAATATTGAGTCATGCGTAACTTTGAAACGGCTGATCGGATTTGAGTGAAATTTGGTAATTGAAGAGAGGACATGTTTCTGTTGATCTTTTTCATGTCCGGACAGATCCAACAGCAATTGGGGGGGGGGGGGGGCGAAAATACGTGACCGGCTTAGACTGGTGAGATCGGGATGGAACTTTGTGGGAATGACAAACAGATGCTCTGGAAAAACACTTAAGGAACAGGATTGGCTCCGGCGACTGTGGGGAAGTTTGAGGGGGGGGGGTCCGGGATTCCGGTGATCACGATTTAAGGTACTTCCAGATAATCTAGGACGATGGAACTTGGCTGTAATATTAGAGATTTGACAAGATTGACTCAAAAATGGCCACTTTCCAAACCCGACCATTCGTTAAAGTACTAATCTTGACTGCAAATTTAGAAAAATACTTTTAAACCAAATTCATATTTTCATGATCCCCATGAGCCCATTATCATTTTTGCCTCAAGGGTTTTGTTTACAAATGACGTTCTAGCTCCCTTAAAGTGTGAATCTGAACGGCCAGGTCGAAAAGTACTTTATTTCAAACAATACATCTCAACCCATGACCATTTGTGCCACAAGGGTTTTGCTTCAAAATTTATTTCTGTCACCCTTAAAGTGCGCATTTGAAATGAAAAGCGAAAAAAAAACTTTTGACGAAACGGTATACATCAAGGATCCCTAAGGGCCTGTGATCGTTTTTGCCTCAAGGGTTTTGCATACAGATGCATTTCTAGCGCCTTTAAAGTGCGCATCATTACACCCAAGTTCATAAATAAAATACTTTTTATCTAGCTCCCTTAAAGTGCGCATTTTAACCACAAAGTCGAAAAATACTTTTGATCAAACAAAACATCTCAACACATGCAAGTGCCATATGAGCTTACAGCTCTTGTTAGTGTAGTGCTTATTTAAAATCAACTACTTTTACGAAAAACAGACTGTTTTGAAGAAAAATCAACTGTTTTTTATGAAAAATTGGGGCGATACACCTGCGCTACACGCCGTCTTGCCTTTTTTCTAACGACTGGCCGAAAACATTGGGGGGGGGGGGGCATCCCCCTCTACAGGGCCCAGATTGCCCAGCGACTAATGCTCGTAACTTAACCAGAGCTGGAATAGCTGGATATAGGACGATGAAATTCCTTGTAATTGTAGACCCTAGGTTCGGGAAAACACTTTTGTTTTGAAGTTTCATCTCCCCCCACCCACCCCGTTCATGGGCAACTGGGCCCAGATTGCCCAAGAGCAAAGTTCATGACCCGTGACAGGTAGGTCAAGTTGAAACTTCGTAGGCTTGTGGGTATTGTGGTAATTTTTTTCCTTTTGGGGGTCCAGATCCCTCCCCCTACTTGGTTTAGGGGTAATTGGGCCCAGATTGCCCAGTGTTTACTGTCTTTTACTTGACAGTAACTGGAGATAGCACCATGAAATTCCTTGTGCTTTTAGATATTAGGGTTGTGAAGACATATTTGGAGTTCCTCATCCTCCATGTTTCTGGGCAACTGGGCCCAGATTGCTCTTGAGTTAAGTTTTTGACCCATGACCAGGAGCGTCGCAAGGGGGGGGGGGTGCAGCACCCCCCAACTTTTTGAGATTCTGTAAAAAATTTGGGCCGGAGGCCCAAAATTTACTAAAATTGTTCGGTAGTTTTTCGATAGCAGAACTATTCGGTACATTTACGGTGATTCGGCAATCATACAGAATCCAAAATAGGCTACCGGTACAAATCTATTCGGTATAATGATCGGGATTCGTTATAATTACCAGTATTCGGTAGTTATCACGAATTCGGTGAGAAAATTTACTGAAATTATTTGGAAATTTTTAATGCCAGAACTATTCGGTATAGTTATGGAGATTCGGTAGTTACACAGAATCCCGAATAAGCTATCGGTCATAAATTATTCGGTATCATGATTGGGATTCGGTAATTTAATCGCTATACTTTTCAGGATCCGGTAGTTACCACGAATCCCGACTTTAGTTTCGACGAAATTATACCGAATACGAATATTATTCGGTAGTCTTTCGATACTAAAACAATTGGGTATAATAGCCGGCATACGGTAGTTATACAGAATTCTGAACATGCTATCGGTCTAAACTTCGATAATTCGGTAATTTTCGGTAGTTTACTCGGTATAATTGCCAGGATTTGGGAGTTACGACGAACCTTGAAACTCGGAAGAGGTCCAGTGAAGCACTGTTCGCATTTTGCATCTGATTTTGTCGGTAGTCCTTACTTTCATATTGGATCCCAAAAAGAAGATCTAATCATAAATTTTTCGAAAATTCCGCCTGCGGCGCATTTCGTACTTTTCTCTATTTTGTGGAAGAGCGCGTCATTTGACCGGGGTTAAGCCAGTTTAAGGACTGGATATCGAAACATTAAACGCTAGAATCTGGATGGAAATACTTAAATTTGGCAGGAAAAAGCTAATTAAAAAAAAAAATCGCCTGCGCCGCTCACTTTATGTAATCATGGGCATTATTGAACTACAGAAGCGGCTGCTGCCGGAACGTCGCTACATCTGGTTTCTGGAACTTCTTAGAGTCTCGGTATTTAATGCACGGTAAAAAGTAGAATTTGTAAGAGAAGCAGTTAAATTTTAGCCTAGGCTACAGGGAAAAAAAAAACGGATTTCGAAAATTTTTGCCTGCGGCGCTCGATTTAATTTTCTCTGGGGTATAACAGATAGAATCTGTTACTGCAATCGTGCCCTGCAATATATTCTCCAAGTGGGCTTCGCCGAAACGCAGCCTAAAAGTTGGCCTATCGTCTTTCATGCTGCCCTTTAATGTTCCTCTTCCTACGTAATCCTTTCTGTTCCACAATTTAAAGCTCGAATTCTCAGTTTGTAGGATTCGGTAAAATTTTTGAGATATTCGGTAAAATTTTGGCTCTGCACCCCCCCACCTAAAATGCACTTGCGACGCCCCTGCCCATGACTTGTAACAGATTCAAAGTTGGTATACTTTGGGATATATACTTGTAGACCCCAGAGTCGGGAAAATACTTTTTAATCCTCCACCCACCCCGTTTGTGGGCAATTCAGCCCAGATTGCCCAACGACTTGATGAGTGATGCCGAACATATTCCCGGCAAGAAAAATGCTTTGGCTGATCACCTGACACGAAATACAACGAACGACGAGGAAGAAGAAGGAGATGAGACAAGCACCGAGCTTTGTGTTTCGACCGCCATAAGGGAGGATGCCAGCTCCCCACTCTCGAAGGTGAACATTTCAAAGAGACAAAGGGCTGGTTGGACAGGATTTCACGGTTTGAGGCACTTGCGCACAGTTTTTTCGGCTGGAAACGCGTTTTTAGGGCAGGCTGAACTGGATATCATGGTTAGAGACAACTGTGCATAGTTTCTTCGGCTAGAATTGCGTTTTTAGGGCTGGTTGGACAGGATTTCACGGTTTGAGGCAATTGCGCACAGTTCTCTCGGCTGGAAACACATTTTTAGGGCAGGCTGAACTGGATATCATGGTTAATTATTGAACTACAGAAGCGGCTGCTGCCGGAACGTCGCTACATCTGGTTTCTGGAACTTCTTAGAGTCTCGGTATTTAATGCACGGTAAAAAGTAGAATTTGTAAGAGAAGCAGTTAAATTTTAGCCTAGGCTACAGGGAAAAAAAAAACGGATTTCGAAAATTTTTGCCTGCGGCGCTCGATTTAATTTTCTCTGGGGTATAACAGATAGAATCTGTTACTGCAATCGTGCCCTGCAATATATTCTCCAAGTGGGCTTCGCCGAAACGCAGCCTAAAAGTTGGCCTATCGTCTTTCATGCTGCCCTTTAATGTTCCTCTTCCTACGTAATCCTTTCTGTTCCACAATTTAAAGCTCGAATTCTCAGTTTGTAGGATTCGGTAAAATTTTTGAGATATTCGGTAAAATTTTGGCTCTGCACCCCCCCACCTAAAATGCACTTGCGACGCCCCTGCCCATGACTTGTAACAGATTCAAAGTTGGTATACTTTGGGATATATACTTGTAGACCCCAGAGTCGGGAAAATACTTTTTAATCCTCCACCCACCCCGTTTGTGGGCAATTCAGCCCAGATTGCCCAACGACTTGATGAGTGATGCCGAACATATTCCCGGCAAGAAAAATGCTTTGGCTGATCACCTGACACGAAATACAACGAACGACGAGGAAGAAGAAGGAGATGAGACAAGCACCGAGCTTTGTGTTTCGACCGCCATAAGGGAGGATGCCAGCTCCCCACTCTCGAAGGTGAACATTTCAAAGAGACAAAGGGCTGGTTGGACAGGATTTCACGGTTTGAGGCACTTGCGCACAGTTTTTTCGGCTGGAAACGCGTTTTTAGGGCAGGCTGAACTGGATATCATGGTTAGAGACAACTGTGCATAGTTTCTTCGGCTAGAATTGCGTTTTTAGGGCTGGTTGGACAGGATTTCACGGTTTGAGGCAATTGCGCACAGTTCTCTCGGCTGGAAACACATTTTTAGGGCAGGCTGAACTGGATATCATGGTTAAAGACAATTGTGCATAGTTTCTTCGGCTAGAATTGCGTTTTTAGGGCTGGTTGGACAGGATTTCACGGTTTGAGGCAATTGCGCACAGTTTTTTCGGCTGGAAACGCGTTTTTAGGGCAGGCTGAACTGGATATCATGGTTAGAGACAACTGTGCATAGTTTCTTCGGCTAGAATTGCGTTTTTAGGGCTGGTTGGACAGGATTTCACGGTTTGAGGCAATTGCGCACAGTTTTTTCGGCTGGAAACGCGTTTTTAGGGCAGGCTGAACTGGATATCATGGTTAGAGACAACTGTGCATAGTTTCTTCGGCTAGAATTGCGTTTTTAGGGCTGGTTGGACAGGATTTCACGGTTTGAGGCAATTGCGCACAGTTTTTTCGGCTGGAAACGCGTTTTTAGGGCAGGCTGAACTGGATATCATGGTTAGAGACAACTGTGCATAGTTTCTTCGGCTAGAATTGCGTTTTTAGGGCTGGTTGGACAGGATTTCACGGTTTGAGGCAATTGCGCACAGTTCTCTCGGCTGGAAACACATTTTTAGGGCAGGCTGAACTGGATATCATGGTTAAAGACAATTGTGCATAGTTTCTTCGGCTAGAATTGCGTTTTTAGGGCTGGTTGGACAGGATTTCACGGTTTGAGGCAATTGCGCACAGTTTTTTCGGCTGGAAACGCGTTTCTAGGGCAGGCTGAACTGGATATCATGGTTAGAGACAACTGTGCATAGTTTCTTCGGCTAGAATTGCGTTTTTAGGGCTGGTTGGACAGAATTTCACGGTTTGAGGCAATTGCGCACAGTTCTCTCGGCTGGAAACACATTTTTAGGGCAGGCTGAACTGGATATCATGGTTAGAGACAACTGTGCATAGTTTCTTCGGCTAGAATTGCGTTTTTAGGGCTGGTTGGACAGAATTTCACGGTTTGAGGCAATTGCGCACAGTTCTCTCGGCTGGAAACACATTTTTAGGGCAGGCTGAACTGGATATCATGGTTAAAGACAATTGTGCATAGTTTCTTCGGCTAGAATTGCGTTTTTAGGGCTGGTTGGACAGGATTTCACGGTTTGAGGCAATTGCGCACAGTTTTTTCGGCTGGAAACGCGTTTTTAGGGCAGGCTGAACTGGATATCATGGTTAGAGACAACTGTGCATAGTTTCTTCGGCTAGAATTGCGTTTTTAGGGCTGGTTGGACAGGATTTCACGGTTTGAGGCAATTGCGCACAGTTCTCTCGGCTGGAAACACATTTTTAGGGCAGGCTGAACTGGATATCATGGTTAAAGACAATTGTGCATAGTTTCTTCGGCTAGAATTGCGTTTTTAGGGCTGGTTGGACAGGATTTCACGGTTTGAGGCAATTGCGCACAGTTTTTTCGGCTGGAAACGCGTTTTTAGGGCAGGCTGAACTGGATATCATGGTTAGAGACAACTGTGCATAGTTTCTTCGGCTAGAATTGCGTTTTTAGGGCTGGTTGGACAGAATTTCACGGTTTGAGGCAATTGCGCACAGTTCTCTCGGCTGGAAACACATTTTTAGGGCAGGCTGAACTGGATATCATGGTTAAAGACAATTGTGCATAGTTTCTTCGGCTAGAATTGCGTTTTTAGGGCTGGTTGGACAGGATTTCACGGTTTGAGGCAATTGCGCACAGTTTTTTCGGCTAGAATTGCGTTTTTAGGGCTGGTTGGACAGGATTTCACGGTTTGAGGCAATTGCGCACAGTTTTTTCGGCTGGAAACGCGTTTTTAGGGCAGGCTGAACTGGATATCATGGTTAGAGACAACTGTGCATAGTTTCTTCGGCTAGAATTGCGTTTTTAGGGCTGGTTGGACAGAATTTCACGGTTTGAGGCAATTGCGCACAGTTCTCTCGGCTGGAAACACATTTTTAGGGCAGGCTGAACTGGATATCATGGTTAAAGACAATTGTGAATAGTTTCTTCGGCTAGAATTGCGTTTTTAGGGCTGGTTGGACAGGATTTCACGGTTTGAGGCAATTGCGCACAGTTTTTTCGGCTGGAAACGCGTTTTTAGGGCAGGCTGAACTGGATATCATGGTTAGAGACAACTGTGCATAGTTTCTTCGGCTAGAATTGCGTTTTTAGGGCTGGTTGGACAGGATTTCACGGTTTGAGGCAATTGCGCACAGTTTTTTCGGCTAGAATTGCGTTTTTAGGGCTGGTTGGACAGGATTTCACGGTTTGAGGCAATTGTGCACAGTTTTTTCGGCTGGAAACGCGTTTTTAGGGCAGGCTGAACTGGATATCATGGTTAGAGACAACTGTGCATAGTTTCTTCGGCTAGAATTGCGTTTTTAGGGCTGGTTGGACAGGATTTCACGGTTTGAGGCAATTGCGCACAGTTTTTTCGGCTGGAAACGCGTTTTTAGGGCAGGCTGAACTGGATATCATGGTTAGAGACAACTGTGCATAGTTTCTTCGGCTAGAATTGCGTTTTTAGGGCTGGTTGGACAGGATTTCACGGTTTGAGGCAATTGCGCACAGTTTTTTCGGCTGGAAACGCGTTTTTAGGGCAGGCTGAACTGGATATCATGGTTAGAGACAACTGTGCATAGTTTCTTCGGCTAGAATTGCGTTTTTAGGGCTGGTTGGACAGGATTTCACGGTTTGAGGCAATTGCGCACAGTTCTCTCGGCTGGAAACACATTTTTAGGGCAGGCTGAACTGGATATCATGGTTAAAGACAATTGTGCATAGTTTCTTCGGCTAGAATTGCGTTTTTAGGGCTGGTTGGACAGGATTTCACGGTTTGAGGCAATTGCGCACAGTTTTTTCGGCTGGAAACGCGTTTTTAGGGCAGGCTGAACTGGATATCATGGTTAGAGACAACTGTGCATAGTTTCTTCGGCTAGAATTGCGTTTTTAGGGCTGGTTGGACAGAATTTCACGGTTTGAGGCAATTGCGCACAGTTCTCTCGGCTGGAAACACATTTTTAGGGCAGGCTGAACTGGATATCATGGTTAGAGACAACTGTGCATAGTTTCTTCGGCTAGAATTGCGTTTTTAGGGCTGGTTGGACAGAATTTCACGGTTTGAGGCAATTGCGCACAGTTCTCTCGGCTGGAAACACATTTTTAGGGCAGGCTGAACTGGATATCATGGTTAAAGACAATTGTGCATAGTTTCTTCGGCTAGAATTGCGTTTTTAGGGCTGGTTGGACAGGATTTCACGGTTTGAGGCAATTGCGCACAGTTTTTTCGGCTGGAAACGCGTTTTTAGGGCAGGCTGAACTGGATATCATGGTTAGAGACAACTGTGCATAGTTTCTTCGGCTAGAATTGCGTTTTTAGGGCTGGTTGGACAGGATTTCACGGTTTGAGGCAATTGCGCACAGTTCTCTCGGCTGGAAACACATTTTTAGGGCAGGCTGAACTGGATATCATGGTTAAAGACAATTGTGCATAGTTTCTTCGGCTAGAATTGCGTTTTTAGGGCTGGTTGGACAGGATTTCACGGTTTGAGGCAATTGCGCACAGTTTTTTCGGCTGGAAACGCGTTTTTAGGGCAGGCTGAACTGGATATCATGGTTAGAGACAACTGTGCATAGTTTCTTCGGCTAGAATTGCGTTTTTAGGGCTGGTTGGACAGAATTTCACGGTTTGAGGCAATTGCGCACAGTTCTCTCGGCTGGAAACACATTTTTAGGGCAGGCTGAACTGGATATCATGGTTAAAGACAATTGTGCATAGTTTCTTCGGCTAGAATTGCGTTTTTAGGGCTGGTTGGACAGGATTTCACGGTTTGAGGCAATTGTGCACAGTTTTTTCGGCTAGAATTGCGTTTTTAGGGCTGGTTGGACAGGATTTCACGGTTTGAGGCAATTGCGCACAGTTTTTTCGGCTGGAAACGCGTTTTTAGGGCAGGCTGAACTGGATATCATGGTTAGAGACAACTGTGCATAGTTTCTTCGGCTAGAATTGCGTTTTTAGGGCTGGTTGGACAGAATTTCACGGTTTGAGGCAATTGCGCACAGTTCTCTCGGCTGGAAACACATTTTTAGGGCAGGCTGAACTGGATATCATGGTTAAAGACAATTGTGCATAGTTTCTTCGGCTAGAATTGCGTTTTAGGGCTGGTTGGACAGGATTTCACGGTTTGAGGCAATTGCGCACAGTTTTTTCGGCTGGAAACGCGTTTTTAGGGCAGGCTGAACTGGATATCATGGTTAGAGACAACTGTGCATAGTTTCTTCGGCTAGAATTGCGTTTTTAGGGCTGGTTGGACAGGATTTCACGGTTTGAGGCAATTGCGCACAGTTTTTTCGGCTAGAATTGCGTTTTTAGGGCTGGTTGGACAGGATTTCACGGTTTGAGGCAATTGCGCACAGTTTTTTCGGCTGGAAACGCGTTTTTAGGGCAGGCTGAACTGGATATCATGGTTAGAGACAACTGTGCATAGTTTCTTCGGCTAGAATTGCGTTTTTAGGGCTGGTTGGACAGGATTTCACGGTTTGAGGCAATTGCGCACAGTTTTTTCGGCTGGAAACGCGTTTTTAGGGCAGGCTGAACTGGATATCATGGTTAGAGACAACTGTGCATAGTTTCTTCGGCTAGAATTGCGTTTTTAGGGCTGGTTGGACAGGATTTCACGGTTTGAGGCAATTGCGCACAGTTTTTTCGGCTAGAATTGCGTTTTTAGGGCTGGTTGGACAGGATTTCACGGTTTGAGGCAATTGCGCACAGTTTTTTCGGCTAGAATTGCGTTTTTAGGGCTGGTTGGACAGGATTTCACGGTTTGAGGCAATTGCGCACAGTTTTTTCGGCTGGAAACGCGTTTTTAGGGCAGGCTGAACTGGATATCATGGTTAGAGACAATTGTGCATAGTTTCTTCGGCTAGAATTGCGTTTTTAGGGCTGGTTGGACAGGATTTCACGGTTTGAGGCAATTGCGCACAGTTTTTTCGGCTGGAAACACATTTTTAGGGCAGGCTGAACTGGATATCATGGTTAGAGACAACTGTGCATAGTTTCTTCGGCTAGAATTGCGTTTTTAGGGCTGGTTGGACAGGATTTCACGGTTTGAGGCAATTGCGCACAGTTTTTTCGGCTGGAAACGCGTTTTTAGGGCAGGCTGAACTGGATATCATGGTTAGAGACAACTGTGCATAGTTTCTTCGGCTAGAATTGCGTTTTTAGGGCTGGTTGGACAGGATTTCACGGTTTGAGGCAATTGCGCACAGTTTTTTCGGCTGGAAACGCGTTTTTAGGGCAGGCTGAACTGGATATCATGGTTAGAGACAACTGTGCATAGTTTCTTCGGCTAGAATTGCGTTTTTAGGGCTGGTTGGACAGGATTTCACGGTTTGAGGCAATTGCGCACAGTTTTTTCGGCTGGAAACGCGTTTTTAGGGCAGGCTGAACTGGATATCATGGTTAGAGACAACTGTGCATAGTTTCTTCGGCTAGAATTGCGTTTTTAGGGCTGGTTGGACAGGATTTCACGGTTTGAGGCAATTGCGCACAGTTTTTTCGGCTAGAATTGCGTTTTTAGGGCTGGTTGGACAGGATTTCACGGTTTGAGGCAATTGCGCACAGTTTTTTCGGCTAGAATTGCGTTTTTAGGGCTGGTTGGACAGGATTTCACGGTTTGAGGCAATTGCGCACAGTTTTTTCGGCTGGAAACGCGTTTTTAGGGCAGGCTGAACTGGATATCATGGTTAGAGACAATTGTGCATAGTTTCTTCGGCTAGAATTGCGTTTTTAGGGCTGGTTGGACAGGATTTCACGGTTTGAGGCAATTGCGCACAGTTTTTTCGGCTGGAAACACATTTTTAGGGCAGGCTGAACTGGATATCATGGTTAGAGACAACTGTGCATAGTTTCTTCGGCTAGAATTGCGTTTTTAGGGCTGGTTGGACAGAATTTCACGGTTTGAGGCAATTGCGCACAGTTCTCTCGGCTGGAAACACATTTTTAGGGCAGGCTGAACTGGATATCATGGTTAAAGACAATTGTGCATTTTTTGTTCGGCTAGAATTGCGTTTTTACGGCTGGTTGGACAGGATTTCACGGTTTGAGGCAATTGCGCACAGTTTTTTCGGCTGGAAACGCGTTTTTAGGGCAGGCTGAACTGGATATCATGGTTAGAGACAACTGTGCATAGTTTCTTCGGCTAGAATTGCGTTTTTAGGGCTGGTTGGACAGGATTTCACGGTTTGAGGCAATTGCGCACAGTTTTTTCGGCTGGAAACGCGTTTTTAGGGCAGGCTGAACTGGATATCATGGTTAGAGACAACTGTGCATAGTTTCTTCGGCTAGAATTGCGTTTTTAGGGCTGGTTGGACAGGATTTCACGGTTTGAGGCAATTGCGCACAGTTTTTTCGGCTGGAAACGCGTTTTTAGGGCAGGCTGAACTGGATATCATGGTTAGAGACAACTGTGCATAGTTTCTTCGGCTAGAATTGCGTTTTTAGGGCTGGTTGGACAGGATTTCACGGTTTGAGGCAATTGCGCACAGTTTTTTCGGCTAGAATTGCGTTTTTAGGGCTGGTTGGACAGGATTTCACGGTTTGAGGCAATTGCGCACAGTTTTTTCGGCTAGAATTGCGTTTTTAGGGCTGGTTGGACAGGATTTCACGGTTTGAGGCAATTGCGCACAGTTTTTTCGGCTGGAAACGCGTTTTTAGGGCAGGCTGAACTGGATATCATGGTTAGAGACAATTGTGCATAGTTTCTTCGGCTAGAATTGCGTTTTTAGGGCTGGTTGGACAGGATTTCACGGTTTGAGGCAATTGCGCACAGTTTTTTCGGCTGGAAACACATTTTTAGGGCAGGCTGAACTGGATATCATGGTTAGAGACAACTGTGCATAGTTTCTTCGGCTAGAATTGCGTTTTTAGGGCTGGTTGGACAGAATTTCACGGTTTGAGGCAATTGCGCACAGTTCTCTCGGCTGGAAACACATTTTTAGGGCAGGCTGAACTGGATATCATGGTTAAAGACAATTGTGCATTTTTTGTTCGGCTAGAATTGCGTTTTTACGGCTGGTTGGACAGGATTTCACGGTTTGAGGCAATTGCGCACAGTTTTTTCGGCTGGAAACGCGTTTTTAGGGCAGGCTGAACTGGATATCATGGTTAGAGACAACTGTGCATAGTTTCTTCGGCTAGAATTGCGTTTTTAGGGCTGGTTGGACAGGATTTCACGGTTTGAGGCAATTGCGCACAGTTTTTTCGGCTGGAAACGCGTTTTTAGGGCAGGCTGAACTGGATATCATGGTTAGAGACAACTGTGCATAGTTTCTTCGGCTAGAATTGCGTTTTTAGGGCTGGTTGGACAGGATTTCACGGTTTGAGGCAATTGCGCACAGTTTTTTCGGCTGGAAACGCGTTTTTAGGGCAGGCTGAACTGGATATCATGGTTAGAGACAACTGTGCATAGTTTCTTCGGCTAGAATTGCGTTTTTAGGGCTGGTTGGACAGGATTTCACGGTTTGAGGCAATTGCGCACAGTTTTTTCGGCTGGAAACGCGTTTTTAGGGCAGGCTGAACTGGATATCATGGTTAGAGACAACTGTGCATAGTTTCTTCGGCTAGAATTGCGTTTTTAGGGCTGGTTGGACAGGATTTCACGGTTTGAGGCAATTGCGCACAGTTTTTTCGGCTGGAAACGCGTTTTTAGGGCAGGCTGAACTGGATATCATGGTTAGAGACAACTGTGCATAGTTTCTTCGGCTAGAATTGCGTTTTTAGGGCTGGTTGGACAGGATTTCACGGTTTGAGGCAATTGCGCACAGTTTTTTCGGCTGGAAACGCGTTTTTAGGGCAGGCTGAACTGGATATCATGGTTAGAGACAACTGTGCATAGTTTCTTCGGCTAGAATTGCGGATTAAGGGCTGGTTGGACAGGATTTCACGGTTTGAGGCAATTGCGCACAGTTTTTTCGGCTGGAAACGCGTTTTTAGGGCAGGCTGAACTGGATATCATGGTTAGAGACAACTGTGCATAGTTTCTTCGGCTAGAATTGCGTTTTTAGGGCTGGTTGGACAGGATTTCACGGTTTGAGGCAATTGCGCACAGTTTTTTCGGCTGGAAACGCGTTTTTAGGGCAGGCTGAACTGGATATCATGGTTAGAGACAACTGTGCATAGTTTCTTCGGCTAGAATTGCGTTTTTAGGGCTGGTTGGACAGGATTTCACGGTTTGAGGCAATTGCGCACAGTTTTTTCGGCTGGAAACGCGTTTTTAGGGCAGGCTGAACTGGATATCATGGTTAGAGACAACTGTGCATAGTTTCTTCGGCTAGAATTGCGTTTTTAGGGCTGGTTGGACAGGATTTCACGGTTTGAGGCAATTGCGCACAGTTTTTTCGGCTGGAAACGCGTTTTTAGGGCAGGCTGAACTGGATATCATGGTTAGAGACAACTGTGCATAGTTTCTTCGGCTAGAATTGCGTTTTTAGGGCTGGTTGGACAGGATTTCACGGTTTGAGGCAATTGCGCACAGTTTTTTCGGCTGGAAACGCGTTTTTAGGGCAGGCTGAACTGGATATCATGGTTAGAGACAACTGTGCATAGTTTCTTCGGCTAGAATTGCGTTTTTAGGGCTGGTTGGACAGGATTTCACGGTTTGAGGCAATTGCGCACAGTTTTTTCGGCTGGAAACGCGTTTTTAGGGCAGGCTGAACTGGATATCATGGTTAGAGACAACTGTGCATAGTTTCTTCGGCTAGAATTGCGTTTTTAGGGCTGGTTGGACAGGATTTCACGGTTTGAGGCAATTGCGCACAGTTTTTTCGGCTGGAAACGCGTTTTTAGGGCAGGCTGAACTGGATATCATGGTTAGAGACAACTGTGCATAGTTTCTTCGGCTAGAATTGCGTTTTTAGGGCTGGTTGGACAGGATTTCACGGTTTGAGGCAATTGCGCACAGTTTTTTCGGCTGGAAACGCGTTTTTAGGGCAGGCTGAACTGGATATCATGGTTAGAGACAACTGTGCATAGTTTCTTCGGCTAGAATTGCGTTTTTAGGGCTGGTTGGACAGGATTTCACGGTTTGAGGCAATTGCGCACAGTTTTTTCGGCTGGAAACGCGTTTTTAGGGCAGGCTGAACTGGATATCATGGTTAGAGACAACTGTGCATAGTTTCTTCGGCTAGAATTGCGTTTTTAGGGCTGGTTGGACAGGATTTCACGGTTTGAGGCAATTGCGCACAGTTTTTTCGGCTGGAAACGCGTTTTTAGGGCAGGCTGAACTGGATATCATGGTTAGAGACAACTGTGCATAGTTTCTTCGGCTAGAATTGCGTTTTTAGGGCTGGTTGGACAGGATTTCACGGTTTGAGGCAATTGCGCACAGTTTTTTCGGCTGGAAACGCGTTTTTAGGGCAGGCTGAACTGGATATCATGGTTAGAGACAACTGTGCATAGTTTCTTCGGCTAGAATTGCGTTTTTAGGGCTGGTTGGACAGGATTTCACGGTTTGAGGCAATTGCGCACAGTTTTTTCGGCTGGAAACGCGTTTTTAGGGCAGGCTGAACTGGATATCATGGTTAGAGACAACTGTGCATAGTTTCTTCGGCTAGAATTGCGTTTTTAGGGCTGGTTGGACAGGATTTCACGGTTTGAGGCAATTGCGCACAGTTCTCTCGGCTGGAAACACATTTTTAGGGCAGGCTGAACTGGATATCATGGTTAAAGACAATTGTGCATTTTTTGTTCGGCTAGAATTGCGTTTTTACGGCTGGTTGGACAGGATTTCACAGTTTGAGGCACTTCCGCACAGTTCTCTCGGCTCGGATATCATGGTTAGAGACAATTGTGCATAGTTTCTTCGGCTAGAATTGCGTGTTTAGGGCTGGTTGGACAGGATTTCACGGTTTGAGGCAATTGCGCACAGTTCTCTCGGCTGGAAACACATTTTTAGGGCAGGCTGAACTGGATATCATGGTTAAAGACAATTGTGCATTTTTTGTTCGGCTAGAATTGCGTTTTTACGGCTGGTTGGACAGGATTTCACAGTTTGAGGCACTTCCGCACAGTTCTCTCGGCTCGGATATCATGGTTAGAGACAATTGTGCGTAGTTTCTTCGGCTAGAATTGCGTTTTTAGGGCTGGTTGGACAGGATTTCACGGTTTGAGGCAATTGCGCACAGTTCTCTCGGCTGGAAACACATTTTTAGGGCAGGCTGAACTGGATATCATGGTTAAAGACAATTGTGCATTTTTTGTTCGGCTAGAATTGCGTTTTTACGGCTGGTTGGACAGGATTTCACAGTTTGAGGCACTTCCGCACAGTTCTCTCGGCTCGGATATCATGGTTAGAGACAATTGTGCGTAGTTTCTTCGGCTAGAATTGCGTTTTTAGGGCTGGTTGGACAGGATTTCACGGTTTGAGGCAATTGCGCACAGTTTTTTCGGCTGGAAACGCGTTTTTAGGGCAGGCTGAACTGGATATCATGGTTAGAGACAACTGTGCATAGTTTCTTCGGCTAGAATTGCGTTTTTAGGGCTGGTTGGACAGAATTTCACGGTTTGAGGCAATTGCGCACAGTTCTCTCGGCTGGAAACACATTTTTAGGGCAGGCTGAACTGGATATCATGGTTAAAGACAATTGTGCATTTTTTGTTCGGCTAGAATTGCGTTTTTACGGCTGGTTGGACAGGATTTCACAGTTTGAGGCACTTCCGCACAGTTCTCTCGGCTCGGATATCATGGTTAGAGACAATTGTGCGTAGTTTCTTCGGCTAGAATTGCGTTTTTAGGGCTGGTTGGACAGGATTTCACGGTTTGAGGCACTTGGGTACAGTTCTCTTGGCTGGAAACGCATTTTTAGGGCAGGCTGAATTGGATATCATGGTTAGACACAATTGTGCATAGTTTCTTCGGCTAGAATTGCGTTTTTAGGGCTGGTTGGACAGGATTTCACGGTTTGAGGCAATTGCGCACAGTTTTTTCGGCTGGAAACGCGTTTTTAGGGCAGGCTGAACTGGATATCATGGTTAGAGACAACTGTGCATAGTTTCTTCGGCTAGAATTGCGTTTTTAGGGCTGGTTGGACAGGATTTCACGGTTTGAGGCAATTGCGCACAGTTTTTTCGGCTGGAAACGCGTTTTTAGGGCAGGCTGAACTGGATATCATGGTTAGAGACAACTGTGCATAGTTTCTTCGGCTAGAATTGCGTTTTTAGGGCTGGTTGGACAGGATTTCACGGTTTGAGGCAATTGCGCACAGTTTTTTCGGCTGGAAACGCGTTTTTAGGGCAGGCTGAACTGGATATCATGGTTAGAGACAACTGTGCATAGTTTCTTCGGCTAGAATTGCGTTTTTAGGGCTGGTTGGACAGGATTTCACGGTTTGAGGCAATTGCGCACAGTTTTTTCGGCTGGAAACGCGTTTTTAGGGCAGGCTGAACTGGATATCATGGTTAGAGACAATTGTGCATAGTTTCTTCGGCTAGAATTGCGTTTTTAGGGCTGGTTGGACAGGATTTCACGGTTTGAGGCAATTGCGCACAGTTTTTTCGGCTGGAAACGCGTTTTTAGGGCAGGCTGAACTGGATATCATGGTTAGAGACAACTGTGCATAGTTTCTTCGGCTAGAATTGCGTTTTTAGGGCTGGTTGGACAGGATTTCACGGTTTGAGGCAATTGCGCACAGTTTTTTCGGCTGGAAACGCGTTTTTAGGGCAGGCTGAACTGGATATCATGGTTAGAGACAATTGTGCATAGTTTCTTCGGCTAGAATTGCGTTTTTAGGGCTGGTTGGACAGGATTTCACGGTTTGAGGCAATTGCGCACAGTTTTTTCGGCTGGAAACGCGTTTTTAGGGCAGGCTGAACTGGATATCATGGTTAGAGACAACTGTGCATAGTTTCTTCGGCTAGAATTGCGTTTTTAGGGCTGGTTGGACAGAATTTCACGGTTTGAGGCAATTGCGCACAGTTCTCTCGGCTGGAAACACATTTTTAGGGCAGGCTGAACTGGATATCTTGGTTAAAGACAATTGTGCATTTTTTGTTCGGCTAGAATTGCGTTTTTACGGCTGGTTGGACAGGATTTCACAGTTTGAGGCACTTCCGCACAGTTCTCTCGGCTCGGATATCATGGTTAGAGACAATTGTGCATAGTTTCTTCGGCTAGAATTGCGTTTTTAGGGCTGGTTGGACAGGATTTCACGGTTTGAGGCAATTGCGCACAGTTTTTTCGGCTGGAAACGCGTTTTTAGGGCAGGCTGAACTGGATATCATGGTTAGAGACAACTGTGCATAGTTTCTTCGGCTAGAATTGCGTTTTTAGGGCTGGTTGGACAGGATTTCACGGTTTGAGGCAATTGCGCACAGTTTTTTCGGCTGGAAACGCGTTTTTAGGGCAGGCTGAACTGGATATCATGGTTAGAGACAACTGTGCATAGTTTCTTCGGCTAGAATTGCGTTTTTAGGGCTGGTTGGACAGGATTTCACGGTTTGAGGCAATTGCGCACAGTTCTCTCGGCTGGAAACACATTTTTAGGGCAGGCTGAACTGGATATCATGGTTAAAGACAATTGTGCATTTTTTGTTCGGCTAGAATTGCGTTTTTACGGCTGGTTGGACAGGATTTCACAGTTTGAGGCACTTCCGCACAGTTCTCTCGGCTCGGATATCATGGTTAGAGACAATTGTGCGTAGTTTCTTCGGCTAGAATTGCGTTTTTAGGGCTGGTTGGACAGGATTTCACGGTTTGAGGCACTTGGGTACAGTTCTCTTGGCTGGAAACGCATTTTTAGGGCAGGCTGAATTGGATATCATGGTTAGACACAATTGTGCATAGTTTCTTCGGCTAGAATTGCGTTTTTAGGGCTGGTTGGACAGGATTTCACGGTTTGAGGCACTTGCGCACCGTTCTTTCGGCTCGGAATTCATGTTTAGAGACAATTGTGCATAGTTTCTTCGGCTAGAATTGCGTTTTTAGCGCTGGCTGGACAGGATTTCACGATTTGAGGCACTTGGGCACAGTTATCTTGGCTGGAAACGCGTTTTTAGGGCAGGCTGAACTGGATATCATGGTTAGAGACCATTGTGGATAGTCTGTCCGGCTAGAATTGCGTTTTTACGGCTGGTTGGACAGGATTTCACTGTTTGAGGCACTTGCGCACAGTTCTCTCGGCTGGAAACGCGTTTTTAGGGCAGGCTGAACTGAATATCATGGTTATAGAGACAATTGTGCATAGATTCTTCGGCTAGAATTGCGTTTTTAGGGCTGGTTGGACAGGATTTCACGGTTTGAGGCACTTGTGCAGTTTCTTCGGCTAGAATTGCGTTTTAGGGCAGGTTGGACAGGATTTCACGGTTTGAGGCACTTGCGCACAGTTCTCTCGGCTGGAAACGCGTTTTTAGGGCAGGCTGAACTAGATATCATGGTTAGAGACAATTGTGCATAGTTTTTTCGGCTAGAATTGCGTTTTTAGAGCTGGTTGGACAGGATTTCACGGTTTGAGGCACTTGAGCACAGTTCTCTCGGCTGGAAACGCATTTTTAGGGCAGGCTGAACTGGATATCATGGTTAGAGACCATTGTGGATAGTCTGTCCGGCTAGAATTGCGTTTTTACGGCTGGTTGGACAGGATTTCACTGTTTGAGGCACTTGCGCACAGTTCTCTCGGCTGGAAACGCGTTTTTAGGGCAGGCTGAACTGAATATCATGGTTATAGAGACAATTGTGCATAGATTCTTCGGCTAGAATTGCGTTTTTAGGGCTGGTTGGACAGGATTTCACGGTTTGAGGCACTTGTGCAGTTTCTTCGGCTAGAATTGCGTTTTAGGGCAGGTTGGACAGAATTTCACGGTTTGAGGCACTTGCGCACAGTTCTCTCGGCTGGAAACGCGTTTTTAGGGCAGGCTGAACTAGATATCATGGTTAGAGACAATTGTGCATAGTTTTTTCGGCTAGAATTGCGTTTTTAGAGCTGGTTGGACAGGATTTCACGGTTTGAGGCACTTGAGCACAGTTCTCTCGGCTGGAAACGCATTTTTAGGGCAGGCTGAACTGGATATCATGGTTAGAGACAATTGTGCATAGTTTCTTCGGCTAGAATTGCGTTTTTAGGGCTGGTTGGACAGGATTTCACGGTTTGAGGCACTTGCGCACAGTTCTCTCGGCTCGGATATCATGGTTAGAGACAATTGTGCGTAGTTTCTTCGGCTAGAATTGCGTTTTTAGGGCTGGTTGGACAGGATTTCACGGTTTGAGGCAATTGCGCACAGTTTTTTCGGCTGGAAACGCGTTTTTAGGGCAGGCTGAACTGGATATCATGGTTAGAGACAACTGTGCATAGTTTCTTCGGCTAGAATTGCGTTTTTAGGGCTGGTTGGACAGGATTTCACGGTTTGAGGCAATTGCGCACAGTTTTTTCGGCTGGAAACGCGTTTTTAGGGCAGGCTGAACTGGATATCATGGTTAGAGACAACTGTGCATAGTTTCTTCGGCTAGAATTGCGTTTTTAGGGCTGGTTGGACAGGATTTCACGGTTTGAGGCAATTGCGCACAGTTTTTTCGGCTGGAAACGCGTTTTTAGGGCAGGCTGAACTGGATATCATGGTTAGAGACAACTGTGCATAGTTTCTTCGGCTAGAATTGCGTTTTTAGGGCTGGTTGGACAGGATTTCACGGTTTGAGGCAATTGCGCACAGTTTTTTCGGCTGGAAACGCGTTTTTAGGGCAGGCTGAACTGGATATCATGGTTAGAGACAACTGTGCATAGTTTCTTCGGCTAGAATTGCGTTTTTAGGGCTGGTTGGACAGGATTTCACGGTTTGAGGCAATTGCGCACAGTTTTTTCGGCTGGAAACGCGTTTTTAGGGCAGGCTGAACTGGATATCATGGTTAGAGACAACTGTGCATAGTTTCTTCGGCTAGAATTGCGTTTTTAGGGCTGGTTGGACAGGATTTCACGGTTTGAGGCAATTGCGCACAGTTCTCTCGGCTGGAAACACATTTTTAGGGCAGGCTGAACTGGATATCATGGTTAAAGACAATTGTGCATTTTTTGTTCGGCTAGAATTGCGTTTTTACGGCTGGTTGGACAGGATTTCACAGTTTGAGGCACTTCCGCACAGTTCTCTCGGCTCGGATATCATGGTTAGAGACAATTGTGCATAGTTTCTTCGGCTAGAATTGCGTGTTTAGGGCTGGTTGGACAGGATTTCACGGTTTGAGGCAATTGCGCACAGTTCTCTCGGCTGGAAACACATTTTTAGGGCAGGCTGAACTGGATATCATGGTTAAAGACAATTGTGCATTTTTTGTTCGGCTAGAATTGCGTTTTTACGGCTGGTTGGACAGGATTTCACAGTTTGAGGCACTTCCGCACAGTTCTCTCGGCTCGGATATCATGGTTAGAGACAATTGTGCGTAGTTTCTTCGGCTAGAATTGCGTTTTTAGGGCTGGTTGGACAGGATTTCACGGTTTGAGGCAATTGCGCACAGTTCTCTCGGCTGGAAACACATTTTTAGGGCAGGCTGAACTGGATATCATGGTTAAAGACAATTGTGCATTTTTTGTTCGGCTAGAATTGCGTTTTTACGGCTGGTTGGACAGGATTTCACAGTTTGAGTCACTTCCGCACAGTTCTCTCGGCTCGGATATCATGGTTAGAGACAATTGTGCGTAGTTTCTTCGGCTAGAATTGCGTTTTTAGGGCTGGTTGGACAGGATTTCACGGTTTGAGGCAATTGCGCACAGTTCTCTCGGCTGGAAACACATTTTTAGGGCAGGCTGAACTGGATATCATGGTTAAAGACAATTGTGCATTTTTTGTTCGGCTAGAATTGCGTTTTTACGGCTGGTTGGACAGGATTTCACAGTTTGAGGCACTTCCGCACAGTTCTCTCGGCTCGGATATCATGGTTAGAGACAATTGTGCATAGTTTCTTCGGCTAGAATTGCGTGTTTAGGGCTGGTTGGACAGGATTTCACGGTTTGAGGCAATTGCGCACAGTTCTCTCGGCTGGAAACACATTTTTAGGGCAGGCTGAACTGGATATCATGGTTAAAGACAATTGTGCATTTTTTGTTCGGCTAGAATTGCGTTTTTACGGCTGGTTGGACAGGATTTCACAGTTTGAGGCACTTCCGCACAGTTCTCTCGGCTCGGATATCATGGTTAGAGACAATTGTGCGTAGTTTCTTCGGCTAGAATTGCGTTTTTAGGGCTGGTTGGACAGGATTTCACGGTTTGAGGCAATTGCGCACAGTTCTCTCGGCTGGAAACACATTTTTAGGGCAGGCTGAACTGGATATCATGGTTAAAGACAATTGTGCATTTTTTGTTCGGCTAGAATTGCGTTTTTACGGCTGGTTGGACAGGATTTCACAGTTTGAGGCACTTCCGCACAGTTCTCTCGGCTCGGATATCATGGTTAGAGACAATTGTGCGTAGTTTCTTCGGCTAGAATTGCGTTTTTAGGGCTGGTTGGACAGGATTTCACGGTTTGAGGCAATTGCGCACAGTTTTTTCGGCTGGAAACGCGTTTTTAGGGCAGGCTGAACTGGATATCATGGTTAGAGACAACTGTGCATAGTTTCTTCGGCTAGAATTGCGTTTTTAGGGCTGGTTGGACAGAATTTCACGGTTTGAGGCAATTGCGCACAGTTCTCTCGGCTGGAAACACATTTTTAGGGCAGGCTGAACTGGATATCATGGTTAAAGACAATTGTGCATTTTTTGTTCGGCTAGAATTGCGTTTTTACGGCTGGTTGGACAGGATTTCACAGTTTGAGGCACTTCCGCACAGTTCTCTCGGCTCGGATATCATGGTTAGAGACAATTGTGCGTAGTTTCTTCGGCTAGAATTGCGTTTTTAGCGCTGGCTGGACAGGATTTCACGATTTGAGGCACTTGGGCACAGTTATCTTGGCTGGAAACGCGTTTTTAGGGCAGGCTGAACTGGATATCATGGTTAGAGACCATTGTGGATAGTCTGTCCGGCTAGAATTGCGTTTTTACGGCTGGTTGGACAGGATTTCACTGTTTGAGGCACTTGCGCACAGTTCTCTCGGCTGGAAACGCGTTTTTAGGGCAGGCTGAACTGAATATCATGGTTATAGAGACAATTGTGCATAGATTCTTCGGCTAGAATTGCGTTTTTAGGGCTGGTTGGACAGGATTTCACGGTTTGAGGCACTTGTGCAGTTTCTTCGGCTAGAATTGCGTTTTAGGGCAGGTTGGACAGAATTTCACGGTTTGAGGCACTTGCGCACAGTTCTCTCGGCTGGAAACGCGTTTTTAGGGCAGGCTGAACTAGATATCATGGTTAGAGACAATTGTGCATAGTTTTTTCGGCTAGAATTGCGTTTTTAGAGCTGGTTGGACAGGATTTCACGGTTTGAGGCACTTGAGCACAGTTCTCTCGGCTGGAAACGCATTTTTAGGGCAGGCTGAACTGGATATCATGGTTAGAGACAATTGTGCATAGTTTCTTCGGCTAGAATTGCGTTTTTAGGGCTGGTTGGACAGGATTTCACGGTTTGAGGCACTTGCGCACAGTTCTCTCGGCTCGGATATCATGGTTAGAGACAATTGTGCGTAGTTTCTTCGGCTAGAATTGCGTTTTTAGGGCTGGTTGGACAGGATTTCACGGTTTGAGGCAATTGCGCACAGTTTTTTCGGCTGGAAACGCGTTTTTAGGGCAGGCTGAACTGGATATCATGGTTAGAGACAACTGTGCATAGTTTCTTCGGCTAGAATTGCGTTTTTAGGGCTGGTTGGACAGGATTTCACGGTTTGAGGCAATTGCGCACAGTTTTTTCGGCTGGAAACGCGTTTTTAGGGCAGGCTGAACTGGATATCATGGTTAGAGACAACTGTGCATAGTTTCTTCGGCTAGAATTGCGTTTTTAGGGCTGGTTGGACAGGATTTCACGGTTTGAGGCAATTGCGCACAGTTTTTTCGGCTGGAAACGCGTTTTTAGGGCAGGCTGAACTGGATATCATGGTTAGAGACAATTGTGCATAGTTTCTTCGGCTAGAATTGCGTTTTTAGGGCTGGTTGGACAGGATTTCACGGTTTGAGGCAATTGCGCACAGTTTTTTCGGCTGGAAACGCGTTTTTAGGGCAGGCTGAACTGGATATCATGGTTAGAGACAACTGTGCATAGTTTCTTCGGCTAGAATTGCGTTTTTAGGGCTGGTTGGACAGGATTTCACGGTTTGAGGCAATTGCGCACAGTTTTTTCGGCTGGAAACGCGTTTTTAGGGCAGGCTGAACTGGATATCATGGTTAGAGACAACTGTGCATAGTTTCTTCGGCTAGAATTGCGTTTTTAGGGCTGGTTGGACAGGATTTCACGGTTTGAGGCAATTGCGCACAGTTCTCTCGGCTGGAAACACATTTTTAGGGCAGGCTGAACTGGATATCATGGTTAAAGACAATTGTGCATTTTTTGTTCGGCTAGAATTGCGTTTTTACGGCTGGTTGGACAGGATTTCACAGTTTGAGGCACTTCCGCACAGTTCTCTCGGCTCGGATATCATGGTTAGAGACAATTGTGCATAGTTTCTTCGGCTAGAATTGCGTGTTTAGGGCTGGTTGGACAGGATTTCACGGTTTGAGGCAATTGCGCACAGTTCTCTCGGCTGGAAACACATTTTTAGGGCAGGCTGAACTGGATATCATGGTTAAAGACAATTGTGCATTTTTTGTTCGGCTAGAATTGCGTTTTTACGGCTGGTTGGACAGGATTTCACAGTTTGAGGCACTTCCGCACAGTTCTCTCGGCTCGGATATCATGGTTAGAGACAATTGTGCGTAGTTTCTTCGGCTAGAATTGCGTTTTTAGGGCTGGTTGGACAGGATTTCACGGTTTGAGGCAATTGCGCACAGTTCTCTCGGCTGGAAACACATTTTTAGGGCAGGCTGAACTGGATATCATGGTTAAAGACAATTGTGCATTTTTTGTTCGGCTAGAATTGCGTTTTTACGGCTGGTTGGACAGGATTTCACAGTTTGAGGCACTTCCGCACAGTTCTCTCGGCTCGGATATCATGGTTAGAGACAATTGTGCGTAGTTTCTTCGGCTAGAATTGCGTTTTTAGGGCTGGTTGGACAGGATTTCACGGTTTGAGGCAATTGCGCACAGTTTTTTCGGCTGGAAACGCGTTTTTAGGGCAGGCTGAACTGGATATCATGGTTAGAGACAACTGTGCATAGTTTCTTCGGCTAGAATTGCGTTTTTAGGGCTGGTTGGACAGAATTTCACGGTTTGAGGCAATTGCGCACAGTTCTCTCGGCTGGAAACACATTTTTAGGGCAGGCTGAACTGGATATCATGGTTAAAGACAATTGTGCATTTTTTGTTCGGCTAGAATTGCGTTTTTACGGCTGGTTGGACAGGATTTCACAGTTTGAGGCACTTCCGCACAGTTCTCTCGGCTCGGATATCATGGTTAGAGACAATTGTGCGTAGTTTCTTCGGCTAGAATTGCGTTTTTAGGGCTGGTTGGACAGGATTTCACGGTTTGAGGCACTTGGGTACAGTTCTCTTGGCTGGAAACGCATTTTTAGGGCAGGCTGAATTGGATATCATGGTTAGACACAATTGTGCATAGTTTCTTCGGCTAGAATTGCGTTTTTAGGGCTGGTTGGACAGGATTTCACGGTTTGAGGCAATTGCGCACAGTTTTTTCGGCTGGAAACGCGTTTTTAGGGCAGGCTGAACTGGATATCATGGTTAGAGACAACTGTGCATAGTTTCTTCGGCTAGAATTGCGTTTTTAGGGCTGGTTGGACAGGATTTCACGGTTTGAGGCAATTGCGCACAGTTTTTTCGGCTGGAAACGCGTTTTTAGGGCAGGCTGAACTGGATATCATGGTTAGAGACAACTGTGCATAGTTTCTTCGGCTAGAATTGCGTTTTTAGGGCTGGTTGGACAGGATTTCACGGTTTGAGGCAATTGCGCACAGTTTTTTCGGCTGGAAACGCGTTTTTAGGGCAGGCTGAACTGGATATCATGGTTAGAGACAACTGTGCATAGTTTCTTCGGCTAGAATTGCGTTTTTAGGGCTGGTTGGACAGGATTTCACGGTTTGAGGCAATTGCGCACAGTTTTTTCGGCTGGAAACGCGTTTTTAGGGCAGGCTGAACTGGATATCATGGTTAGAGACAATTGTGCATAGTTTCTTCGGCTAGAATTGCGTTTTTAGGGCTGGTTGGACAGGATTTCACGGTTTGAGGCAATTGCGCACAGTTTTTTCGGCTGGAAACGCGTTTTTAGGGCAGGCTGAACTGGATATCATGGTTAGAGACAACTGTGCATAGTTTCTTCGGCTAGAATTGCGTTTTTAGGGCTGGTTGGACAGGATTTCACGGTTTGAGGCAATTGCGCACAGTTTTTTCGGCTGGAAACGCGTTTTTAGGGCAGGCTGAACTGGATATCATGGTTAGAGACAATTGTGCATAGTTTCTTCGGCTAGAATTGCGTTTTTAGGGCTGGTTGGACAGGATTTCACGGTTTGAGGCAATTGCGCACAGTTTTTTCGGCTGGAAACGCGTTTTTAGGGCAGGCTGAACTGGATATCATGGTTAGAGACAACTGTGCATAGTTTCTTCGGCTAGAATTGCGTTTTTAGGGCTGGTTGGACAGAATTTCACGGTTTGAGGCAATTGCGCACAGTTCTCTCGGCTGGAAACACATTTTTAGGGCAGGCTGAACTGGATATCATGGTTAAAGACAATTGTGCATTTTTTGTTCGGCTAGAATTGCGTTTTTACGGCTGGTTGGACAGGATTTCACAGTTTGAGGCACTTCCGCACAGTTCTCTCGGCTCGGATATCATGGTTAGAGACAATTGTGCATAGTTTCTTCGGCTAGAATTGCGTTTTTAGGGCTGGTTGGACAGGATTTCACGGTTTGAGGCAATTGCGCACAGTTTTTTCGGCTGGAAACGCGTTTTAAGGGCAGGCTGAACTGGATATCATGGTTAGAGACAACTGTGCATAGTTTCTTCGGCTAGAATTGCGTTTTTAGGGCTGGTTGGACAGGATTTCACGGTTTGAGGCAATTGCGCACAGTTTTTTCGGCTGGAAACGCGTTTTTAGGGCAGGCTGAACTGGATATCATGGTTAGAGACAACTGTGCATAGTTTCTTCGGCTAGAATTGCGTTTTTAGGGCTGGTTGGACAGGATTTCACGGTTTGAGGCAATTGCGCACAGTTCTCTCGGCTGGAAACACATTTTTAGGGCAGGCTGAACTGGATATCATGGTTAAAGACAATTGTGCATTTTTTGTTCGGCTAGAATTGCGTTTTTACGGCTGGTTGGACAGGATTTCACAGTTTGAGGCACTTCCGCACAGTTCTCTCGGCTCGGATATCATGGTTAGAGACAATTGTGCGTAGTTTCTTCGGCTAGAATTGCGTTTTTAGGGCTGGTTGGACAGGATTTCACGGTTTGAGGCACTTGGGTACAGTTCTCTTGGCTGGAAACGCATTTTTAGGGCAGGCTGAATTGGATATCATGGTTAGACACAATTGTGCATAGTTTCTTCGGCTAGAATTGCGTTTTTAGGGCTGGTTGGACAGGATTTCACGGTTTGAGGCACTTGCGCACCGTTCTTTCGGCTCGGAATTCATGTTTAGAGACAATTGTGCATAGTTTCTTCGGCTAGAATTGCGTTTTTAGCGCTGGCTGGACAGGATTTCACGATTTGAGGCACTTGGGCACAGTTATCTTGGCTGGAAACGCGTTTTTAGGGCAGGCTGAACTGGATATCATGGTTAGAGACCATTGTGGATAGTCTGTCCGGCTAGAATTGCGTTTTTACGGCTGGTTGGACAGGATTTCACTGTTTGAGGCACTTGCGCACAGTTCTCTCGGCTGGAAACGCGTTTTTAGGGCAGGCTGAACTGAATATCATGGTTATAGAGACAATTGTGCATAGATTCTTCGGCTAGAATTGCGTTTTTAGGGCTGGTTGGACAGGATTTCACGGTTTGAGGCACTTGTGCAGTTTCTTCGGCTAGAATTGCGTTTTAGGGCAGGTTGGACAGGATTTCACGGTTTGAGGCACTTGCGCACAGTTCTCTCGGCTGGAAACGCGTTTTTAGGGCAGGCTGAACTAGATATCATGGTTAGAGACAATTGTGCATAGTTTTTTCGGCTAGAATTGCGTTTTTAGAGCTGGTTGGACAGGATTTCACGGTTTGAGGCACTTGAGCACAGTTCTCTCGGCTGGAAACGCATTTTTAGGGCAGGCTGAACTGGATATCATGGTTAGAGACCATTGTGGATAGTCTGTCCGGCTAGAATTGCGTTTTTACGGCTGGTTGGACAGGATTTCACTGTTTGAGGCACTTGCGCACAGTTCTCTCGGCTGGAAACGCGTTTTTAGGGCAGGCTGAACTGAATATCATGGTTATAGAGACAATTGTGCATAGATTCTTCGGCTAGAATTGCGTTTTTAGGGCTGGTTGGACAGGATTTCACGGTTTGAGGCACTTGTGCAGTTTCTTCGGCTAGAATTGCGTTTTAGGGCAGGTTGGACAGAATTTCACGGTTTGAGGCACTTGCGCACAGTTCTCTCGGCTGGAAACGCGTTTTTAGGGCAGGCTGAACTAGATATCATGGTTAGAGACAATTGTGCATAGTTTTTTCGGCTAGAATTGCGTTTTTAGAGCTGGTTGGACAGGATTTCACGGTTTGAGGCACTTGAGCACAGTTCTCTCGGCTGGAAACGCATTTTTAGGGCAGGCTGAACTGGATATCATGGTTAGAGACAATTGTGCATAGTTTCTTCGGCTAGAATTGCGTTTTTAGGGCTGGTTGGACAGGATTTCACGGTTTGAGGCACTTGCGCACAGTTCTCTCGGCTCGGATATCATGGTTAGAGACAATTGTGCGTAGTTTCTTCGGCTAGAATTGCGTTTTTAGGGCTGGTTGGACAGGATTTCACGGTTTGAGGCAATTTGCGCACAGTTTTCTTCGGCTGGAAACGCGTTTTT
>JAKZAO010000049.1:0-75689 GCA_023053555.1 Branchinecta lindahli | reverse complement strand
GCTGGGAGGAACTAGAATTTGCTCCAGATAAATCGTTTATACATTTGGACTGGATCCGACCACCCGGGGGGGGGAGTGGAGGGCTGGGGAATCCGGAAAATTGGAGTAGTGTGTAACTTCCGAACGGGTGATCGGATTGGAATGAAACTTAATAACTGAATAAATGGCACACTACTGTTGTCCCGTTTGAAGTCCGGACCGGATTCGACAGCTATGAGGGAGTTGGGGGGGAGACCGGAAATTTTGAGAAACGGTTAGAATAGAGGGATCGGAGTGAAACTTGCTGGGAGGAACAAGAATCTGCTCCAGATAAATCGTTTATACATTTGGACTGGATCCGGACACTAGCGGGGTGGAGGGCTGGGGAATCCGGAAAATTTGAGTACTGTGTAACTTTCGAGTGGGTGGTCGAATTGGAATGAAACTTAATAACTGAATAAATGAAATACCTCTGATGTCCCATTTGAAGTCCGGACCGGATTTAACAGCTATGGGGGAGTTGGGGGGGGAGACCGGAAATATCGGGAAACGGTTAGAATGGAGGGATTGGATTAAGACTTGCTGGGAAGAACAAGCATCTGCTCCAGAAATCGTTTATACATTTCGGATGGATCATGACATTAGGGGGGGGGGTTGGAGGGGAGTTTCCAGAAATTCCGGTTATGGCGGTTTTGGGGATTTGCACGACGAATCTTGGGAGGCGAATCAGGGACCCGATCAAAGTGACTTAAAAAGAAAAATTGACATGATCTGATAGCCGTGGGGGGAGTAACGGGAGGGGGAATCCGGAATATTGAGTCATGCGTAACTTTGAAACGGCTGATCGGATTTGAGTGAAATTTGGTAATTGAAGAGAGGACATGTTTCTGTTGATCTTTTTCATGTCCGGACAGATCCGACAGCAATTGGGGGGGGGGGCGAAAATACGTGACCGACTTAGACTGGTGAGATCGGGATGGAACTTTGTGGGAATAACAAACAGATGCTCTGGATAAACACTTACGGAACCGGATTGGCTCCGGCGACTGTGGGGAAGTTTGAGGGGGGGGAGGTCCGGGATTCCGGTGATCACGATTTAAGGTACTTCCAGATAATCTAGGATGATGGAACTTGGCTGTAATATTAGAGATTTGACAAGATTGACTCAAAAATGGCCACTTTCCAAACCCGACCATTCGTTAAAGTACTAATCTTGACTGCAAATTTCAAAAAATACTTTTAAACCAAATTCATATTTTCATGATCCCCATGAGCCCATTATCATTTTTGCCTCAAGGGTTTTGTTTACAAATGACGTTCTAGCTCCCTTAAAGTGTGAATCTGAACGGCCAGGTCGAAAAGTACTTTATTTGAAACAATACATCTCAACCCATGATCATTTGTGCCACAAGGGTTTTGCTTAAACATTTATTTCTGTTACCCTTAAAGTGCGCATTTGAAATGAAAAGCGAAAAAAAACTTTTGACGAAACGGTATACATCAAGGATCCCTAAGGGCCTGTGATCGTTTTTGCCTCAAGGGTTTTGCATACAGATGCATTTCTAGCGCCTTTAAAGTGCGCACCATTACACCCAAGTTCAAAAATAAAATACTTTTTATCTAGCTCCCTTAAAGTGCGCATTTTAACCACAAGTCGAAAAATACTTTTGATCAAACAAAACATCTCAACACATGCAAGTGCCATATGAGCTTACAGCTCTTGTTTTAATGACAGCAATACTAAATAGAACTCGTTTTCTAAAATATCAAAGTTAAACTACGCAAACAAAACTACAAAGTTAAAACTACACCCATATCGCAAATGACTCTACATATGCAAACTATTTCAACAGCATGCAATCTACTATTCATCCAATCGTCGTTTATGTTCGAACGTCAGGAGAAGTAGTCGTACGTTCTTTCGTCATTGTCACAAATGAGCACAAGCACAGTGCTGATGTTGTTGACTGCTTCTTGGACAAAATACTTTCGTGGGTAACTAGCTTATACACTTCTATCAAACGAATTTGCTTCTGGACCGACGGATGTGCCGGTCAGTATAAGAACTTTAAGATCTTGGGAAGCCTTGGCTTTTACTCTTTGAAATACCATGTTGTTTGGAGTGGCATTTCTTTGCTACGGCACATGGAAAAAGTGCGTGTGATGCCGTGGGAGGTACCGTTAAAAGAAAAGCTCGAATTGCTAGCATTCAGGCGGTTTCGGAAAACTCAAGGGTGTCAGCAATTGCAAACGCCAAGGATCTGCACAATTACATTGCCAAGAATTTAAAAAATGTGACATCAATTTACATAGACGCAACCGAGATCTTGGATCACACTATTCAGGCAGCTGATAGAATGGCTGCTTTAAAGCCTATCCCTGGGATACGAGCCAACCACGCTTTTGTCCCCACCCGTGGGTCGCCCGGCCATGTTCTGATGAAACGGGTGACAGGTGATACAAGTGGAACACTAGCAAAACCGGGCACGAAAAACCTTGTCCTGCCGTTCCAAATCGGAGACTTCGTCATCGCAAGCGTAGACCTTGTACCTCGTGTTGCACTCGTTACTTCTATCGACAGGGAGGAATGTGAATCTGTCTTGCAAGTTCTAGCGCCGTCTTTCCCGTCTGTGTTATATAATTGGCCCCAAAGGCACGACAACTGCTGTATCCCACTGCACCATGTACTGCTTGTTGTGAAGGTCGCAGAGAGCTCTGGAAACTTTACCATAGTGTCACTACCCGACAGCGAAATACAACTTGCTTTCCGGAAATTTCAGTGTAACGAAATGCTTCACTAGCCTGTTTTCGTAATAGTGTGTAAATAGTTTCAATACATAGCCTTACTAATTCTGTATCTTACATATTTTAGTATCGAATAACTTGACAGAATGATAGCAAACAGACGAAAGGGAATAAAGACCTTGCTCTTTTGAGCCTACATTATTAAGCTAAAACCGCAACATGCTACGAAATACTCTGTCTAACCTTATTCCTGGAGAAATAAAAAGGATAATATCGGCTACCCCATTTTCAGTTTCTTTTAAGACGTAATTTCTCGTTTATATAGTGAGAAAAATAATAGCATATTTCGTATTTTTTGGTCGAAAAATCAGTCAAGTTTGAAGGTTTAGTTACCCCATTTTCAGTGTCCGTTACCACTTAATTTTTTTACAGAAAATAGAACATTATCAGTTGAGTCGACTGTGAAAATTTCATGAAGATTGAACCTCCTGCCGGGGTTCAAAAAAAATATCTCGTGTGACCCACTTTTTCAGCATGCCTGTTTCAAGAGTCTGCTGGTCCAAAAATATCCAAGTTGAGAAGTCGATTATTTTACACGGACACACTCTAATCATCCCCTTCAATCTAAAAAAAAATTTGAGTTGATACCTCTAACCGTTTTCAAATGAAAAATTGTTCTTTGGGACAATCAAATGCAAAGGTTGCTGAGGAAGAAACTGAGTGTCCGACCTGTTCGCACTAAATCTACCATAACTTCGGAACCGGTTGACTTAGAGAGCTGAAACTTTCAGAGGTTGTTATTCGATGATATACGAACCGTTTGAGGTCAAAAAGAAAAAAATCGCTGACATAGCCCTGACACGTTTTTGGACCACTTCACGTGGAATGACTCTTAACATTCACTAAACCGGAACATCATGGAGCTCCATGGGTGGTGACAGTTTTCCTTCATCCTCTTGATGGATCTCAGGACAGCCGCAGAAGGATCCGCTATGTGGAACTTTTCAATTAGGTGGCTGTTCCTTGTCCAGGGGGGGAGGCGTAGCAAATATTTGGAAAACCGAAAGAAAATGGAACGAATTTGACGAAGATTTTCGTTGCTGAAGAAAGTCCAGAAAGGGGAAAGATACAAAACGTGTGGAAGAGCAGTGGCATTGTTAAATCGCAACTTCCCGGAAACGATACGGGCATAAGCTCCACTGATGCGCTTCAGCAAATGGGTTATCAGTAATTTGCGAGTGCTTTTAATTGAATCTCCGATAGGCAGTCCTAGGTACGTCAGACTGGATTTGCTCTGGACTTGGCATCCTAGAAGGTCGATGATCGTTGGCCCACTCGAATGATTGTTAAACATTAAGAATTCCGTTAATACTTCTTTGAATCTCATACAGTTCACCGAAGTCATCCTAACAACGCTTGCAATTTTTCTTTATTTATTAGTGATACTTCCACTGTTTTTTCCATACTTTTGAAATTCCCGCCGAAAAAATCAATCAATCGGTCTCTATGCATGTTAGAGATACTAGAGCAAAATGTGCGCCTTAGCCTCGGATTCAATGATCTGACTAAATGTGAAAAAATGAGTTACGCGTTTCTGCCTGTCCACCAGCGATATATTATCGCCCGAAAAAAGCAAGGGCGATAATGATTATAACACTAGTACACTTGTTTTAATTTTCTGGTATTCCCCTGATGTTAAAAGAAAATTTTGGCACTGGGTAGGATATGACTGGTATCATGGGACTGCACAGTGTACTGGTGTTATTCAACTGTAACTTCGTCAATCAATCTGTAGAGGCCAACGGCCTATTTTTTGCATAATATTATTATTATGACACAACTCAAGTGTTTCCTTCTTCTTATCTAGCGATAACACTCGAGGACACGAAAATGTTCCCTTCGAACCTGTAATACTGGATTGGCTAGGAACTAGGACAAGCATAGAGTCTCGAACAAATTCACCAGATGATGCTGACAACCCAGAGAGGCTTTACTGGCTAGGACTACGATATTGCATTTTCACTGATTCGGTAATGGTTGCAAAGACTCTGAACTGACAGGTCCGGAACCAAAAATTTTTTTTTTTTTTGGGGGGGGGTCTACCCGCAGCCAAACATTAGGACAAAAACACAGATCGGAGGTTAAAGCCTATAAAAAACGGTTTATTTCTGTATGTTCGATTGATCGATTTAATACCTAAAAATCACATCACTTCTGGTTTAAAAGTAATCAACCCAATTCGTAAAATATGCCATCGGCCTCTGCAAAACTCATCTAAAACAGTATATACTATAGACTCCTCGGCAAACAGTTTGCCAAAGAATCCTTAAAAATAAAATCACTTATAATAAATGATTTAGTGTTTTTTAATTAGTTTTTCACATCGTTTCAAATAAATTTAATCTTTATGTCAAAGGTATTTTCACTGGAATACATACACAAAAAAAGTCTTTGATGATGGTGATGATAACTGGAGGATTCCCCGTCCGGGACTCGCGAAAAATGCTGGAAGCGAGTCCCTGGGACAAACAAAAAACGTGGTCCCCCGCTGTGGGAATCCCAGGGAACGCGAGAGTATGCCTTATATCAGATCGCCACAGAGGAGGTGTCTCCAGTCAGGAAGATTGTGTCAAGACGTTAATGAATCAGGGGGAATCCTCAAGGGTGTTTTCCCCTCGAAGGGAGGGAAGATCGTTGAAGGAGGGCTTACCTTGTTAGGGTTGGGGATGTAGATAGTTGGCATGTCGAAACCTGTCTTGTTCAGACCTGGTCGCTTGCACAACTCCTGCACAATTTGCATAAGAACTCTGAAACAAAACAAGATATTAACATCTTTAAAGCACAACTCTTACTAGAAATGATCTTTTCCGTATGAAATGGATCGGAAAAAAATACCATCGAAAATACCATTACTTTCCGCCTGAAATTAGCGATTTTCTTGTTAGCGCTTGTCGACTTATGTCCAGCCTTCCTGCTCTCCGACGCGGCGGCTGGGCGCAAAACATTTGAAAACTGAACGCGCCGTGGTTAAAAAGTGGGAAAACTAAGCAAAGAAAAAAAGGTAATAAACAGAAGCTTCTCAGACCTTATCTGTGAGAGAGTTGTCAGCGGACACTGAAGATCTCGGCAAACGTTTCGTTGTGTGACGGGCAAAACTCGGCAAGGCCAACAAACCGCTAAAAATTCTTGGGCACAACACGAAACAATGGAGAAAGGTGGGGATTTCAGAAGCCTATAATTATGTATGGGAGCTAGGTATATTATGAAAGGCAGAATAAGTAAGACGAGTCCTTTAAATGACAAATGAAAGACCCAGCAAGCCTCTACTTGAAGTGCAGTAACGTCGTTTCCTCATACCACTAACAAATGAATATCATACTGCCACTAAAACACCTCCAAAAGAAGTTAATCTTTAATTGTTCTTACTAATGCGATTTGCATCTTCCGAGTGGTAGCACTTTAAAGCTCTCGAGTTGTTAAAAGAAAATCTGGTTTATTTAAATAAAATGAAACAACATAAAAAGGTTTCAGAATTTTTAAATTTTGAATGATTAGAGAAAATATGATTTAGAATGATTTAGATAATATCATTGAGGGAAAATTTGAGTTTTGTTAGAAAGAACAGATGACATTAAGTGGTAGACTAACACAAAAAAGGAACCGAGAAGAGGAGTCGTAGGCTCGTAGCCCCAAAAGTAAAACACGAGTTGTAAAAAATTTCGAAATATTTTAAATATAATTTTGATTTTTTTTTTAGCTAGCTCTTCCCTGGATACGGACAGTGCGCTTTTACGAAAAGAACACACTATCCGGCTCAACAGCAGTTGACGCTCTTTGCACAACAAGACCAAAGGTTCCGATGGGATCCCAAAAATTTCAATATCTGATCCAGACAATTGTTCTGTCTTCGCCAGATTCAGTCTTCGCCAGGCCAAACAGCTAATCATTAAGAAATCCAAGCTCAAATATGGATTCAGCATGTCCGTTTACCTCTATAAGCCGATCGAAACGATCGTGTAGCTACTTCTGTGAATTTTGCGGTTTTGGCGAACTTCAAGAACTACTTGTCCGGCGAAAAACTAAAGCTCAAAAACAGATTCAGCGTATCTCCTTACCCCTATATCCAACATCTAATCAACTTTAAATAAAAATTTAACTTCTAACAAAATTTTCCAGTTTCAGCCGGATTCCGGACGAACTATATGTCCGGCTAAAGAGTGATTGTCATATACGGATTCTGCATCTCTTCTTACCCCTAAATCTATCATCTAATCAACTTCAAATAAAACTTTTACTTTTAACAAATTTTCCGGTTTTGGCCGGATTCCGGGCGAACTACTTGTCCGGCGAGAAAATGGTTTTCATATTCGTGTTCAGCATGGCTTCTTACCCCAAAATCAAACATCTAATCATCTTCAAAGAAAGCTTTTACTTTTAACAAACTTTCCGGTTTTGGCCGGATTCCGGCCGAACTACTTGTCCGGCGCGAAAATGGTTTTCATATTCTTGTTCAGCATGTCTTCTTACCCCATAATCGACTATCACATTAGCTGTTTCAAAATATTTTGCTTGTCCCTTAATTTGAACCCCCTCCCCCACCCCTAAATGTAGGGCTACAGAGCCCATCTACGAACTCGACCTTACTCTTGACCCAAAGAATGCTCACACCAAGTTTCATCAAAATATCTCATTCCCTTCGAGAGTTATCGTGCTCACAGACGGACGGACGGACGGACGGATGGACGGACAGACAGACATTTTTGCGATGTCATAGGTATCCGTCACTAACGTTTTGGGATCCCAAAAAGCAGTTCCAGATACTCTTTTAGTAACTTGCCACTGTCACCGTCTGCAAAGAGTAGCTCTGCTCAACGCCAAAGCTTTTTTAGCACTTTAAAGCTCTCGAGTTGTTAAAAGAAAATCTGGTTTATTTAAATAAAACTAAACAACATAAAAAGGTTTCAGAATTTTTAAATTTTGAATGATTAGAGATAATATGATTTAGAATGATTTAGATAATATCATTGAGGGAAAATTTGAGTTTTGTTAGAAAGAACAGATGACATTAAGTGGTAGACTAACACAAAAATATTAAAGGAACCGAGAAGAGGAGTCGTAGGCTCGTAGCCCCAAAAGTAAAACACGAGTTGTAAAAAATTTCGAAATATTTTAAATATAATTTTGATTTTTTTTTTTTTAGCTAGCTCTTCTCTTGATACGGACAGTGCGCTTTTACGAAAAGAACACACTATCCGGCTCAACAGCAGTTGACGCTCTTTGCACAAAAAGCAGTTCCAGATACTCTTTTAGTAACTTGCCGCTGTCACCGTCTGCAAAGAGTAGCTCTGCTCAACGCCTGGATCGACTAGAATTGATTCTTCATCTATTCCAAATTGCAAGGAAGCCTTTCGCCAGAGACGACAGCCAGTCACAAATTATTACCAGGCACAGATAGTAGACTTTTTTATTGGAACTTGGGAACTGAATGTCTAATTATGGCCGCAGGAATCAGGACAGGCCCACTGTAACTTGAACAAGTTGACGAGGTGGATAGAGTGAAAACCCTGCGACACGGTGTTTCGCCGAGACCTCCAGTTCTCGACTTTCACTGAAACAAACATGTCTCTAAACTATCCCATTTCTAATAAAGCGATTACGTTTCTGAGCGAAAAAGAGTTCATCTATTTTCCAAGTTCCAAACCAAGGCCCAATACTCGGTGAATTGCACCAGTGTGAAAATACTGTTGCATGTTATAAAAAGCTTGGTGTTCTGAATGTTGGACAACAGCGTGACTACCAGCTATCAGTTTTTGTATTTCAGTGTTTAAATAAGTTGTCCCCTGAGTACTTCTGGAATATGTTTTCCCAGAATTACTTTTACCATGAATATGCTACCAGAAATATTGACCATCTGGTTCATGAAATCCGACATTCAACGAGGTCAGGTTTCGCTATTAGAAACATCGCTGTTTCAGTGTGGAATAGTCTCCCGGATAGTATTAGAGCGGCCGATAACTTAATTTTACTCAAAAGAAAGTTAAAGAAATTTTTAATAGAAGAAGGCGGTTGATTTTGCGGGTTGTTGGAAGGGGGTGTAGGGAGGCGGGGAGTGAGGAGGTGGGGTGGGGGGAGGTGAGATGGGGGGCGGGGGGGTAGGTTGTGACGAGGGAAACATTTTTCTGAAACATTTTTCTTTCCTGTTCTCTTCTTTTTTTCTCTTTCTTTTTTTTTCTCTCCTACGTTTTTTTCCTTTTTTTTGAAAATATATTAGATTAGTTTTCGGTTAGTATTTATTGAATAATTTTAGGTTAAAAGGTGGTTAGAAGATACAGAAACTCACAGGACTTTGGTCTTTTATGTGGTTGTTGAGTTTTTTTTTCTATAATGTAGTTGTCTTTTTTTGGTGAAGTAAATATATCTGAATCTGAATCTGAAAAATAGAGTGAGAACCGACCTTGAGGGATTGAAGGCAGTGTTGCGATACTAGTTGCGTTTTTGCGGATATCATGGTATCTGTTACCACGGTAACTTAATCTGCAATTAGTCGTTTTTGTAGTTACCGTGGTATCTGATATCCGGTTCCATCACCAAGGGCTCAGCTTCTTTATTACCAATTTGACAAAATTTGATGAAAGTGAGATGCGTTTTCCAGATACCACGGTCGGACCGTGATATCTGAATATCTGTTACCACATTAACTGGCCAGATACCACAACTGCAAAAACACTTTTTGACCGTGGTAAGATACCACGATAACTGCAAAAACGACTTTAGACCGTATATCAAATACCATGGTATCTGCAAAAACGCAACTATTTGATTTTTTGAACTGCACTGGACATAGGTCTAAAAATGTACTTCCCGGGAAAAAATGTACCGGACACTAATTTTTTTTTGCGTGTTTTGTGCTTCGCGCTTCTTCCTTCGCGGTACTCGACGAATCAATACAATATTTTTCTTTTCCCTTATTTTTCTCTCTCCTCCCGTTGGCATTCATTAGTTGCGTTTTTGCGGATACCATGGTATCTGTTACCACGGTAACTGGACCAGCAATTAGTCGTTTTTGCAGTTAACGTGGTATCTGATATACGGTCCACTCGGGGTCCACCGCAAAAGCGACTATTGCAGAAATTACACTTTTCGAAGTCATCCCAAAAGAAAAACTGATATCCTGTACATCACTAAGTGCTGAAGTTCTTTCTCACCAATTTGACTAAACTTGATGATAGTGAGAATAGTGAGATGACTTTTCAGATACCACGACCAGATACCACGGTCGGACCATGATATCTGAATATCTGTTACCCCGGTAACTGGCCAGATACCACGACAGCTGCAAAAACGCCTTTTGACCGTGGCATCAGATACCACGGCAAAGAGAACTGTGCGCAAGTGCCTCAAACAGTGAAATCCTGTCCAACCAGCCGTAAAAACGCAATTCTAGCCGAACAGACTATCCACAATGGTCTCTAACCATGATATCCAGTTCAGCCTGCCCTAAAAACGCGTTTCCAGCCAAGAGAACTGTGCCAAAGTGCCTCAAACCGTGAAATCCTGTCCAACCAGCCCTAAAAACGCAATTCTAGCCGAAGAAACTACGCACAATTGTCTCTAACCATGATATCCGAGCCGAGAGAACTGTGCGCAAGTGCCTCAAACCGTGAAATCCTGTCCAACCAGCCCTAAAAACGCAATTCTAGCCGAAGAAACTATGCACAATTGTCTCTAACCATGATATCCAGTTCAGCCTGCCCTAAAAATGCGTTTCCAGCCGAGAGAACTGTGCTCAAGTGCCTCAAACCGTGAAATCCTGTCCAACCAGCTCTAAAAACGCAATTCTAGCCGAAAAAACTATGCACAATTGTCTCTAACCATGATATCTAGTTCAGCCTGCCCTAAAAACGCGTTTCCAGCCGAGAGAACTGTGCGCAAGTGCCTCAAACCGTGAAATTCTGTCCAACCTGCCCTAAAACGCAATTCTAGCCGAAGAAACTGCACAAGTGCCTCAAACCGTGAAATCCTGTCCAACCAGCCCTAAAAACGCAATTCTAGCCGAAGAATCTATGCACAATTGTCTCTATAACCATGATATTCAGTTCAGCCTGCCCTAAAAACGCGTTTCCAGCCGAGAGAACTGTGCGCAAGTGCCTCAAACAGTGAAATCCTGTCCAACCAGCCGTAAAAACGCAATTCTAGCCGGACAGACTATCCACAATGGTCTCTAACCATGATATCCAGTTCAGCCTGCCCTAAAAATGCGTTTCCAGCCGAGAGAACTGTGCTCAAGTGCCTCAAACCGTGAAATCCTGTCCAACCAGCTCTAAAAACGCAATTCTAGCCGAAAAAACTATGCACAATTGTCTCTAACCATGATATCTAGTTCAGCCTGCCCTAAAAACGCGTTTCCAGCCGAGAGAACTGTGCGCAAGTGCCTCAAACCGTGAAATCCTGTCCAACCTGCCCTAAAACGCAATTCTAGCCGAAGAAACTGCACAAGTGCCTCAAACCGTGAAATCCTGTCCAACCAGCCCTAAAAACGCAATTCTAGCCGAAGAATCTATGCACAATTGTCTCTATAACCATGATATTCAGTTCAGCCTGCCCTAAAAACGCGTTTCCAGCCGAGAGAACTGTGCGCAAGTGCCTCAAACAGTGAAATCCTGTCCAACCAGCCGTAAAAACGCAATTCTAGCCGGACAGACTATCCACAATGGTCTCTAACCATGATATCCAGTTCAGCCTGCCCTAAAAACGCGTTTCCAGCCAAGATAACTGTGCCCAAGTGCCTCAAATCGTGAAATCCTGTCCAGCCAGCGCTAAAAACGCAATTCTAGCCGAAGAAACTATGCACAATTGTCTCTAAACATGAATTCCGAGCCGAAAGAACGGTGCGCAAGTGCCTCAAACCGTGAAATCCTGTCCAACCAGCCCTAAAAACGCAATTCTAGCCGAAGAAACTATGCACAATTGTGTCTAACCATGATATCCAATTCAGCCTGCCCTAAAAATGCGTTTCCAGCCAAGAGAACTGTACCCAAGTGCCTCAAACCGTGAAATCCTGTCCAACCAGCCCTAAAAACGCAATTCTAGCCGAAGAAACTACGCACAATTGTCTCTAACCATGATATCCGAGCCGAGAGAACTGTGCGGAAGTGCCTCAAACTGTGAAATCCTGTCCAACCAGCCGTAAAAACGCAATTCTAGCCGAACAAAAAATGCACAATTGTCTTTAACCATGATATCCAGTTCAGCCTGCCCTAAAAATGTGTTTCCAGCCGAGAGAACTGTGCGCAATTGCCTCAAACCGTGAAATCCTGTCCAACCAGCCCTAAAAACGCAATTCTAGCCGAAGAAACTATGCACAGTTGTCTCTAACCATGATATCCAGTTCAGCCTGCCCTAAAAACGCGTTTCCAGCCGAAAAAACTGTGCGCAATTGCCTCAAACCGTGAAATCCTGTCCAACCAGCCCTAAAAACGCAATTCTAGCCGAAGAAACTATGCACAGTTGTCTCTAACCATGATATCCAGTTCAGCCTGCCCTTAAAACGCGTTTCCAGCCGAAAAAACTGTGCGCAATTGCCTCAAACCGTGAAATCCTGTCCAACCAGCCCTAAAAACGCAATTCTAGCCGAAGAAACTATGCACAATTGTCTCTAACCATGATATCCGAGCCGAGAGAACTGTGCGGAAGTGCCTCAAACTGTGAAATCCTGTCCAACCAGCCGTAAAAACGCAATTCTAGCCGAACAAAAAATGCACAATTGTCTTTAACCATGATATCCAGTTCAGCCTGCCCTAAAAATGTGTTTCCAGCCGAGAGAACTGTGCGCAATTGCCTCAAACCGTGAAATTCTGTCCAACCAGCCCTAAAAACGCAATTCTAGCCGAAGAAACTATGCACAGTTGTCTCTAACCATGATATCCAGTTCAGCCTGCCCTAAAAACGCGTTTCCAGCCGAAAAAACTGTGCGCAATTGCCTCAAACCGTGAAATCCTGTCCAACCAGCCCTAAAAACGCAATTCTAGCCGAAGAAACTATGCACAATTGTCTCTAACCATGATATCCAGTTCAGCCTGCCCTAAAAACGCGTTTCCAGCCGAAAAAACTGTGCGCAATTGCCTCAAACCGTGAAATCCTGTCCAACCAGCCCTAAAAACGCAATTCTAGCCGAAGAAACTATGCACAGTTGTCTCTAACCATGATATCCAGTTCAGCCTGCCCTAAAAACGCGTTTCCAGCCGAAAAAACTGTGCGCAATTGCCTCAAACCGTGAAATCCTGTCCAACCAGCCCTAAAAACGCAATTCTAGCCGAAGAAACTATGCACAATTGTCTCTAACCATGATATCCAGTTCAGCCTGCCCTAAAAACGCGTTTCCAGCCGAAAAAACTGTGCGCAATTGCCTCAAACCGTGAAATCCTGTCCAACCAGCCCTAAAAACGCAATTCTAGCCGAAGAAACTATGCACAGTTGTCTCTAACCATGATATCCAGTTCAGCCTGCCCTAAAAACGCGTTTCCAGCCGAAAAAACTGTGCGCAATTGCCTCAAACCGTGAAATCCTGTCCAACCAGCCCTAAAAACGCAATTCTAGCCGAAGAAACTATGCACAGTTGTCTCTAACCATGATATCCAGTTCAGCCTGCCCTAAAAACGCGTTTCCAGCCGAAAAAACTGTGCGCAATTGCCTCAAACCGTGAAATCCTGTCCAACCAGCCCTAAAAACGCAATTCTAGCCGAAGAAACTATGCACAGTTGTCTCTAACCATGATATCCAGTTCAGCCTGCCCTAAAAACGCGTTTCCAGCCGAAAAAACTGTGCGCAATTGCCTCAAACCGTGAAATCCTGTCCAACCAGCCCTAAAAACGCAATTCTAGCCGAAGAAACTATGCACAATTGTGTCTAACCATGATATCCAATTCAGCCTGCCCTAAAAATGCGTTTCCAGCCAAGAGAACTGTACCCAAGTGCCTCAAACCGTGAAATCCTGTCCAACCAGCCCTAAAAACGCAATTCTAGCCGAAGAAACTACGCACAATTGTCTCTAACCATGATATCCGAGCCGAGAGAACTGTGCGGAAGTGCCTCAAACTGTGAAATCCTGTCCAACCAGCCGTAAAAACGCAATTCTAGCCGAACAAAAAATGCACAATTGTCTTTAACCATGATATCCAGTTCAGCCTGCCCTAAAAATGTGTTTCCAGCCGAGAGAACTGTGCGCAATTGCCTCAAACCGTGAAATTCTGTCCAACCAGCCCTAAAAACGCAATTCTAGCCGAAGAAACTATGCACAGTTGTCTCTAACCATGATATCCAGTTCAGCCTGCCCTAAAAACGCGTTTCCAGCCGAAAAAACTGTGCGCAATTGCCTCAAACCGTGAAATCCTGTCCAACCAGCCCTAAAAACGCAATTCTAGCCGAAGAAACTACGCACAATTGTCTCTAACCATGATATCCGAGCCGAGAGAACTGTGCGGAAGTGCCTCAAACTGTGAAATCCTGTCCAACCAGCCGTAAAAACGCAATTCTAGCCGAACAAAAAATGCACAATTGTCTTTAACCATGATATCCAGTTCAGCCTGCCCTAAAAATGTGTTTCCAGCCGAGAGAACTGTGCGCAATTGCCTCAAACCGTGAAATCCTGTCCAACCAGCCCTAAAAACGCAATTCTAGCCGAAGAAACTACGCACAATTGTCTCTAACCATGATATCCGAGCCGAGAGAACTGTGCGGAAGTGCCTCAAACTGTGAAATCCTGTCCAACCAGCCGTAAAAACGCAATTCTAGCCGAACAAAAAATGCACAATTGTCTTTAACCATGATATCCAGTTCAGCCTGCCCTAAAAATGTGTTTCCAGCCGAGAGAACTGTGCGCAATTGCCTCAAACCGTGAAATCCTGTCCAACCAGCCCTAAACACGCAATTCTAGCCGAAGAAACTATGCACAATTGTCTCTAACCATGATATCCGAGCCGAGAGAACTGTGCGGAAGTGCCTCAAACTGTGAAATCCTGTCCAACCAGCCGTAAAAACGCAATTCTAGCCGAACAAAAAATGCACAATTGTCTTTAACCATGATATCCAGTTCAGCCTGCCCTAAAAATGTGTTTCCAGCCGAGAGAACTGTGCGCAATTGCCTCAAACCGTGAAATCCTGTCCAACCAGCCCTAAAAACGCAATTCTAGCCGAAGAAACTATGCACAGTTGTCTCTAACCATGATATCCAGTTCAGCCTGCCCTAAAAACGCGTTTCCAGCCGAAAAAACTGTGCGCAATTGCCTCAAACCGTGAAATCCTGTCCAACCAGCCCTAAAAACGCAATTCTAGCCGAAGAAACTATGCACAGTTGTCTCTAACCATGATATCCAGTTCAGCCTGCCCTAAAAACGCGTTTCCAGCCGAAAAAACTGTGCGCAATTGCCTCAAACCGTGAAATCCTGTCCAACCAGCCCTAAAAACGCAATTCTAGCCGAAGAAACTATGCACAGTTGTCTCTAACCATGATATCCAGTTCAGCCTGCCCTAAAAACGCGTTTCCAGCCGAAAAAACTGTGCGCAATTGCCTCAAACCGTGAAATCCTGTCCAACCAGCCCTAAAAACGCAATTCTAGCCGAAGAAACTATGCACAGTTGTCTCTAACCATGATATCCAGTTCAGCCTGCCCTAAAAACGCGTTTCCAGCCGAAAAAACTGTGCGCAATTGCCTCAAACCGTGAAATCCTGTCCAACCAGCCCTAAAAACGCAATTCTAGCCGAAGAAACTATGCACAGTTGTCTCTAACCATGATATCCAGTTCAGCCTGCCCTAAAAACGCGTTTCCAGCCGAAAAAACTGTGCGCAATTGCCTCAAACCGTGAAATCCTGTCCAACCAGCCCTAAAAACGCAATTCTAGCCGAAGAAACTACGCACAATTGTCTCTAACCATGATATCCGAGCCGAGAGAACTGTGCGCAAGTGCCTCAAACCGTGAAATCCTGTCCAACCAGCCCTAAAAACGCAATTCTAGCCGAAGAAACTATGCACAATTGTCTCTAACCATGATATCCAGTTCAGCCTGCCCTAAAAATGCGTTTCCAGCCGAGAGAACTGTGCTCAAGTGCCTCAAACCGTGAAATCCTGTCCAACCAGCTCTAAAAACGCAATTCTAGCCGAAAAAACTATGCACAATTGTCTCTAACCATGATATCTAGTTCAGCCTGCCCTAAAAACGCGTTTCCAGCCGAGAGAACTGTGCGCAAGTGCCTCAAACCGTGAAATTCTGTCCAACCTGCCCTAAAACGCAATTCTAGCCGAAGAAACTGCACAAGTGCCTCAAACCGTGAAATCCTGTCCAACCAGCCCTAAAAACGCAATTCTAGCCGAAGAATCTATGCACAATTGTCTCTATAACCATGATATTCAGTTCAGCCTGCCCTAAAAACGCGTTTCCAGCCGAGAGAACTGTGCGCAAGTGCCTCAAACAGTGAAATCCTGTCCAACCAGCCGTAAAAACGCAATTCTAGCCGGACAGACTATCCACAATGGTCTCTAACCATGATATCCAGTTCAGCCTGCCCTAAAAATGCGTTTCCAGCCGAGAGAACTGTGCTCAAGTGCCTCAAACCGTGAAATCCTGTCCAACCAGCTCTAAAAACGCAATTCTAGCCGAAAAAACTATGCACAATTGTCTCTAACCATGATATCTAGTTCAGCCTGCCCTAAAAACGCGTTTCCAGCCGAGAGAACTGTGCGCAAGTGCCTCAAACCGTGAAATCCTGTCCAACCTGCCCTAAAACGCAATTCTAGCCGAAGAAACTGCACAAGTGCCTCAAACCGTGAAATCCTGTCCAACCAGCCCTAAAAACGCAATTCTAGCCGAAGAATCTATGCACAATTGTCTCTATAACCATGATATTCAGTTCAGCCTGCCCTAAAAACGCGTTTCCAGCCGAGAGAACTGTGCGCAAGTGCCTCAAACAGTGAAATCCTGTCCAACCAGCCGTAAAAACGCAATTCTAGCCGGACAGACTATCCACAATGGTCTCTAACCATGATATCCAGTTCAGCCTGCCCTAAAAACGCGTTTCCAGCCAAGATAACTGTGCCCAAGTGCCTCAAATCGTGAAATCCTGTCCAGCCAGCGCTAAAAACGCAATTCTAGCCGAAGAAACTATGCACAATTGTCTCTAACCATGAATTCCGAGCCGAAAGAACGGTGCGCAAGTGCCTCAAACCGTGAAATCCTGTCCAACCAGCCCTAAAAACGCAATTCTAGCCGAAGAAACTATGCACAATTGTCTCTAACCATGATATCCAGTTCAGCCTGCCCTAAAAATGCGTTTCCAGCCGAAGAGAACTGTGCGCAATTGCCTCAAACCGTGAAATCCTGTCCAACCAGCCCTAAAAACGCAATTCTAGCCGAAGAAACTACGCACAATTGTCTCTAACCATGATATCCGAGCCGAGAGAACTGTGCGGAAGTGCCTCAAACTGTGAAATCCTGTCCAACCAGCCGTAAAAACGCAATTCTAGCCGAACAAAAAATGCACAATTGTCTTTAACCATGATATCCAGTTCAGCCTGCCCTAAAAATGTGTTTCCAGCCGAGAGAACTGTGCGCAATTGCCTCAAACCGTGAAATCCTGTCCAACCAGCCCTAAAAACGCAATTCTAGCCGAAGAAACTATGCACAGTTGTCTCTAACCATGATATCCAGTTCAGCCTGCCCTAAAAACGCGTTTCCAGCCGAAAAAACTGTGCGCAATTGCCTCAAACCGTGAAATCCTGTCCAACCAGCCCTAAAAACGCAATTCTAGCCGAAGAAACTATGCACAGTTGTCTCTAACCATGATATCCAGTTCAGCCTGCCCTAAAAACGCGTTTCCAGCCGAAAAAACTGTGCGCAATTGCCTCAAACCGTGAAATCCTGTCCAACCAGCCCTAAAAACGCAATTCTAGCCGAAGAAACTATGCACAATTGTCTCTAACCATGATATCCGAGCCGAGAGAACTGTGCGGAAGTGCCTCAAACTGTGAAATCCTGTCCAACCAGCCGTAAAAACGCAATTCTAGCCGAACAAAAAATGCACAATTGTCTTTAACCATGATATCCAGTTCAGCCTGCCCTAAAAATGTGTTTCCAGCCGAGAGAACTGTGCGCAATTGCCTCAAACCGTGAAATTCTGTCCAACCAGCCCTAAAAACGCAATTCTAGCCGAAGAAACTATGCACAGTTGTCTCTAACCATGATATCCAGTTCAGCCTGCCCTAAAAACGCGTTTCCAGCCGAAAAAACTGTGCGCAATTGCCTCAAACCGTGAAATCCTGTCCAACCAGCCCTAAAAACGCAATTCTAGCCGAAGAAACTATGCACAATTGTCTCTAACCATGATATCCAGTTCAGCCTGCCCTAAAAACAAGTTTCCAGCCGAAAAAACTGTGCGCAATTGCCTCAAACCGTGAAATCCTGTCCAACCAGCCCTAAAAACGCAATTCTAGCCGAAGAAACTATGCACAGTTGTCTCTAACCATGATATCCAGTTCAGCCTGCCCTAAAAACGCGTTTCCAGCCGAAAAAACTGTGCGCAATTGCCTCAAACCGTGAAATCCTGTCCAACCAGCCCTAAAAACGCAATTCTAGCCGAAGAAACTATGCACAATTGTCTCTAACCATGATATCCAGTTCAGCCTGCCCTAAAAACGCGTTTCCAGCCGAAAAAACTGTGCGCAATTGCCTCAAACCGTGAAATCCTGTCCAACCAGCCCTAAAAACGCAATTCTAGCCGAAGAAACTATGCACAGTTGTCTCTAACCATGATATCCAGTTCAGCCTGCCCTAAAAACGCGTTTCCAGCCGAAAAAACTGTGCGCAATTGCCTCAAACCGTGAAATCCTGTCCAACCAGCCCTAAAAACGCAATTCTAGCCGAAGAAACTATGCACAGTTGTCTCTAACCATGATATCCAGTTCAGCCTGCCCTAAAAACGCGTTTCCAGCCGAAAAAACTGTGCGCAATTGCCTCAAACCGTGAAATCCTGTCCAACCAGCCCTAAAAACGCAATTCTAGCCGAAGAAACTATGCACACTTGTCTCTAACCATGATATCCAGTTCAGCCTGCCCTAAAAACGCGTTTCCAGCCGAAAAAACTGTGCGCAATTGCCTCAAACCGTGAAATCCTGTCCAACCAGCCCTAAAAACGCAATTCTAGCCGAAGAAACTATGCACAATTGTGTCTAACCATGATATCCAATTCAGCCTGCCCTAAAAATGCGTTTCCAGCCAAGAGAACTGTACCCAAGTGCCTCAAACCGTGAAATCCTGTCCAACCAGCCCTAAAAACGCAATTCTAGCCGAAGAAACTACGCACAATTGTCTCTAACCATGATATCCGAGCCGAGAGAACTGTGCGGAAGTGCCTCAAACTGTGAAATCCTGTCCAACCAGCCGTAAAAACGCAATTCTAGCCGAACAAAAAATGCACAATTGTCTTTAACCATGATATCCAGTTCAGCCTGCCCTAAAAATGTGTTTCCAGCCGAGAGAACTGTGCGCAATTGCCTCAAACCGTGAAATTCTGTCCAACCAGCCCTAAAAACGCAATTCTAGCCGAAGAAACTATGCACAGTTGTCTCTAACCATGATATCCAGTTCAGCCTGCCCTAAAAACGCGTTTCCAGCCGAAAAAACTGTGCGCAATTGCCTCAAACCGTGAAATCCTGTCCAACCAGCCCTAAAAACGCAATTCTAGCCGAAGAAACTACGCACAATTGTCTCTAACCATGATATCCGAGCCGAGAGAACTGTGCGGAAGTGCCTCAAACTGTGAAATCCTGTCCAACCAGCCGTAAAAACGCAATTCTAGCCGAACAAAAAATGCACAATTGTCTTTAACCATGATATCCAGTTCAGCCTGCCCTAAAAATGTGTTTCCAGCCGAGAGAACTGTGCGCAATTGCCTCAAACCGTGAAATCCTGTCCAACCAGCCCTAAAAACGCAATTCTAGCCGAAGAAACTACGCACAATTGTCTCTAACCATGATATCCGAGCCGAGAGAACTGTGCGGAAGTGCCTCAAACTGTGAAATCCTGTCCAACCAGCCGTAAAAACGCAATTCTAGCCGAACAAAAAATGCACAATTGTCTTTAACCATGATATCCAGTTCAGCCTGCCCTAAAAATGTGTTTCCAGCCGAGAGAACTGTGCGCAATTGCCTCAAACCGTGAAATCCTGTCCAACCAGCCCTAAACACGCAATTCTAGCCGAAGAAACTATGCACAATTGTCTCTAACCATGATATCCGAGCCGAGAGAACTGTGCGGAAGTGCCTCAAACTGTGAAATCCTGTCCAACCAGCCGTAAAAACGCAATTCTAGCCGAACAAAAAATGCACAATTGTCTTTTACCATGATATCCAGTTCAGCCTGCCCTAAAAATGTGTTTCCAGCCGAGAGAACTGTGCGCAATTGCCTCAAACCGTGAAATCCTGTCCAACCAGCCCTAAAAACGCAATTCTAGCCGAAGAAACTATGCACAGTTGTCTCTAACCATGATATCCAGTTCAGCCTGCCCTAAAAACGCGTTTCCAGCCGAAAAAACTGTGCGCAATTGCCTCAAACCGTGAAATCCTGTCCAACCAGCCCTAAAAACGCAATTCTAGCCGAAGAAACTATGCACAGTTGTCTCTAACCATGATATCCAGTTCAGCCTGCCCTAAAAACGCGTTTCCAGCCGAAAAAACTGTGCGCAATTGCCTCAAACCGTGAAATCCTGTCCAACCAGCCCTAAAAACGCAATTCTAGCCGAAGAAACTATGCACAGTTGTCTCTAACCATGATATCCAGTTCAGCCTGCCCTAAAAACGCGTTTCCAGCCGAAAAAACTGTGCGCAATTGCCTCAAACCGTGAAATCCTGTCCAACCAGCCCTAAAAACGCAATTCTAGCCGAAGAAACTATGCACAGTTGTCTCTAACCATGATATCCAGTTCAGCCTGCCCTAAAAACGCGTTTCCAGCCGAAAAAACTGTGCGCAATTGCCTCAAACCGTGAAATCCTGTCCAACCAGCCCTAAAAACGCAATTCTAGCCGAAGAAACTATGCACAGTTGTCTCTAACCATGATATCCAGTTCAGCCTGCCCTAAAAACGCGTTTCCAGCCGAAAAAACTGTGCGCAATTGCCTCAAACCGTGAAATCCTGTCCAACCAGCCCTAAAAACGCAATTCTAGCCGAAGAAACTATGCACAGTTGTCTCTAACCATGATATCCAGTTCAGCCTGCCCTAAAAACGCGTTTCCAGCCGAAAAAACTGTGCGCAATTGCCTCAAACCGTGAAATCCTGTCCAACCAGCCCTAAAAACGCAATTCTAGCCGAAGAAACTATGCACAGTTGTCTCTAACCATGATATCCAGTTCAGCCTGCCCTAAAAACGCGTTTCCAGCCGAAAAAACTGTGCGCAATTGCCTCAAACCGTGAAATCCTGTCCAACCAGCCCTAAAAACGCAATTCTAGCCGAAGAAACTATGCACAGTTGTCTCTAACCATGATATCCTGTTCAGCCTGCCCTAAAAACGCGTTTCCAGCCGAAAAAACTGTGCGCAATTGCCTCAAACCGTGAAATCCTGTCCAACCAGCCCTAAAAACGCAATTCTAGCCGAAGAAACTATGCACAGTTGTCTCTAACCATGATATCCAGTTCAGCCTGCCCTAAAAACGCGTTTCCAGCCGAAAAAACTGTGCGCAATTGCCTCAAACCGTGAAATCCTGTCCAACCAGCCCTAAAAACGCAATTCTAGCCGAAGAAACTATGCACAGTTGTCTCTAACCATGATATCCAGTTCAGCCTGCCCTAAAAACGCGTTTCCAGCCGAAAAAACTGTGCGCAATTGCCTCAAACCGTGAAATCCTGTCCAACCAGCCCTAAAAACGCAATTCTAGCCGAAGAAACTATGCACAGTTGTCTCTAACCATGATATCCAGTTCAGCCTGCCCTAAAAACGCGTTTCCAGCCGAAAAAACTGTGCGCAATTGCCTCAAACCGTGAAATCCTGTCCAACCAGCCCTAAAAACGCAATTCTAGCCGAAGAAACTATGCACAGTTGTCTCTAACCATGATATCCAGTTCAGCCTGCCCTAAAAACGCGTTTCCAGCCGAAAAAACTGTGCGCAATTGCCTCAAACCGTGAAATCCTGTCCAACCAGCCCTAAAAACGCAATTCTAGCCGAAGAAACTATGCACAGTTGTCTCTAACCATGATATCCAGTTCAGCCTGCCCTAAAAACGCGTTTCCAGCCGAAAAAACTGTGCGCAATTGCCTCAAACCGTGAAATCCTGTCCAACCAGCCCTAAAAACGCAATTCTAGCCGAAGAAACTACGCACAATTGTCTCTAACCATGATATCCGAGCCGAGAGAACTGTGCGCAAGTGCCTCAAACCGTGAAATCCTGTCCAACCAGCCCTAAAAACGCAATTCTAGCCGAAGAAACTATGCACAATTGTCTCTAACCATGATATCCAGTTCAGCCTGCCCTAAAAATGCGTTTCCAGCCGAGAGAACTGTGCTCAAGTGCCTCAAACCGTGAAATCCTGTCCAACCAGCTCTAAAAACGCAATTCTAGCCGAAAAAACTATGCACAATTGTCTCTAACCATGATATCTAGTTCAGCCTGCCCTAAAAACGCGTTTCCAGCCGAGAGAACTGTGCGCAAGTGCCTCAAACCGTGAAATTCTGTCCAACCTGCCCTAAAACGCAATTCTAGCCGAAGAAACTGCACAAGTGCCTCAAACCGTGAAATCCTGTCCAACCAGCCCTAAAAACGCAATTCTAGCCGAAGAATCTATGCACAATTGTCTCTATAACCATGATATTCAGTTCAGCCTGCCCTAAAAACGCGTTTCCAGCCGAGAGAACTGTGCGCAAGTGCCTCAAACAGTGAAATCCTGTCCAACCAGCCGTAAAAACGCAATTCTAGCCGGACAGACTATCCACAATGGTCTCTAACCATGATATCCAGTTCAGCCTGCCCTAAAAATGCGTTTCCAGCCGAGAGAACTGTGCTCAAGTGCCTCAAACCGTGAAATCCTGTCCAACCAGCTCTAAAAACGCAATTCTAGCCGAAAAAACTATGCACAATTGTCTCTAACCATGATATCTAGTTCAGCCTGCCCTAAAAACGCGTTTCCAGCCGAGAGAACTGTGCGCAAGTGCCTCAAACCGTGAAATCCTGTCCAACCTGCCCTAAAACGCAATTCTAGCCGAAGAAACTGCACAAGTGCCTCAAACCGTGAAATCCTGTCCAACCAGCCCTAAAAACGCAATTCTAGCCGAAGAATCTATGCACAATTGTCTCTATAACCATGATATTCAGTTCAGCCTGCCCTAAAAACGCGTTTCCAGCCGAGAGAACTGTGCGCAAGTGCCTCAAACAGTGAAATCCTGTCCAACCAGCCGTAAAAACGCAATTCTAGCCGGACAGACTATCCACAATGGTCTCTAACCATGATATCCAGTTCAGCCTGCCCTAAAAACGCGTTTCCAGCCAAGATAACTGTGCCCAAGTGCCTCAAATCGTGAAATCCTGTCCAGCCAGCGCTAAAAACGCAATTCTAGCCGAAGAAACTATGCACAATTGTCTCTAAACATGAATTCCGAGCCGAAAGAACGGTGCGCAAGTGCCTCAAACCGTGAAATCCTGTCCAACCAGCCCTAAAAACGCAATTCTAGCCGAAGAAACTATGCACAATTGTGTCTAACCATGATATCCAATTCAGCCTGCCCTAAAAATGCGTTTCCAGCCAAGAGAACTGTACCCAAGTGCCTCAAACCGTGAAATCCTGTCCAACCAGCCCTAAAAACGCAATTCTAGCCGAAGAAACTACGCACAATTGTCTCTAACCATGATATCCGAGCCGAGAGAACTGTGCGGAAGTGCCTCAAACTGTTGTCTCTAACCATGATATCCAGTTCAGCCTGCCCTAAAAACGCGTTTCCAGCCGAAAAAACTGTGCGCAATTGCCTCAAACCGTGAAATCCTGTCCAACCAGCCCTAAAAACGCAATTCTAGCCGAAGAAACTATGCACAGTTGTCTCTAACCATGATATCCAGTTCAGCCTGCCCTAAAAACGCGTTTCCAGCCGAAAAAACTGTGCGCAATTGCCTCAAACCGTGAAATCCTGTCCAACCAGCCCTAAAAACGCAATTCTAGCCGAAGAAACTATGCACAATTGTCTCTAACCATGATATCCGAGCCGAGAGAACTGTGCGGAAGTGCCTCAAACTGTGAAATCCTGTCCAACCAGCCGTAAAAACGCAATTCTAGCCGAACAAAAAATGCACAATTGTCTTTAACCATGATATCCAGTTCAGCCTGCCCTAAAAATGTGTTTCCAGCCGAGAGAACTGTGCGCAATTGCCTCAAACCGTGAAATTCTGTCCAACCAGCCCTAAAAACGCAATTCTAGCCGAAGAAACTATGCACAGTTGTCTCTAACCATGATATCCAGTTCAGCCTGCCCTAAAAACGCGTTTCCAGCCGAAAAAACTGTGCGCAATTGCCTCAAACCGTGAAATCCTGTCCAACCAGCCCTAAAAACGCAATTCTAGCCGAAGAAACTATGCACAATTGTCTCTAACCATGATATCCAGTTCAGCCTGCCCTAAAAACAAGTTTCCAGCCGAAAAAACTGTGCGCAATTGCCTCAAACCGTGAAATCCTGTCCAACCAGCCCTAAAAACGCAATTCTAGCCGAAGAAACTATGCACAGTTGTCTCTAACCATGATATCCAGTTCAGCCTGCCCTAAAAACGCGTTTCCAGCCGAAAAAACTGTGCGCAATTGCCTCAAACCGTGAAATCCTGTCCAACCAGCCCTAAAAACGCAATTCTAGCCGAAGAAACTATGCACAATTGTCTCTAACCATGATATCCAGTTCAGCCTGCCCTAAAAACGCGTTTCCAGCCGAAAAAACTGTTCGCAATTGCCTCAAACCGTGAAATCCTGTCCAACCAGCCCTAAAAACGCAATTCTAGCCGAAGAAACTATGCACAGTTGTCTCTAACCATGATATCCAGTTCAGCCTGCCCTAAAAACGCGTTTCCAGCCGAAAAAACTGTGCGCAATTGCCTCAAACCGTGAAATCCTGTCCAACCAGCCCTAAAAACGCAATTCTAGCCGAAGAAACTATGCACAGTTGTCTCTAACCATGATATCCAGTTCAGCCTGCCCTAAAAACGCGTTTCCAGCCGAAAAAACTGTGCGCAATTGCCTCAAACCGTGAAATCCTGTCCAACCAGCCCTAAAAACGCAATTCTAGCCGAATAAACTATGCACACTTGTCTCTAACCATGATATCCAGTTCAGCCTGCCCTAAAAACGCGTTTCCAGCCGAAAAAACTGTGCGCAATTGCCTCAAACCGTGAAATCCTGTCCAACCAGCCCTAAAAACGCAATTCTAGCCGAAGAAACTATGCACAATTGTGTCTAACCATGATATCCAATTCAGCCTGCCCTAAAAATGCGTTTCCAGCCAAGAGAACTGTACCCAAGTGCCTCAAACCGTGAAATCCTGTCCAACCAGCCCTAAAAACGCAATTCTAGCCGAAGAAACTACGCACAATTGTCTCTAACCATGATATCCGAGCCGAGAGAACTGTGCGGAAGTGCCTCAAACTGTGAAATCCTGTCCAACCAGCCGTAAAAACGCAATTCTAGCCGAACAAAAAATGCACAATTGTCTTTAACCATGATATCCAGTTCAGCCTGCCCTAAAAATGTGTTTCCAGCCGAGAGAACTGTGCGCAATTGCCTCAAACCGTGAAATTCTGTCCAACCAGCCCTAAAAACGCAATTCTAGCCGAAGAAACTATGCACAGTTGTCTCTAACCATGATATCCAGTTCAGCCTGCCCTAAAAACGCGTTTCCAGCCGAAAAAACTGTGCGCAATTGCCTCAAACCGTGAAATCCTGTCCAACCAGCCCTAAAAACGCAATTCTAGCCGAAGAAACTACGCACAATTGTCTCTAACCATGATATCCGAGCCGAGAGAACTGTGCGGAAGTGCCTCAAACTGTGAAATCCTGTCCAACCAGCCGTAAAAACGCAATTCTAGCCGAACAAAAAATGCACAATTGTCTTTAACCATGATATCCAGTTCAGCCTGCCCTAAAAATGTGTTTCCAGCCGAGAGAACTGTGCGCAATTGCCTCAAACCGTGAAATCCTGTCCAACCAGCCCTAAAAACGCAATTCTAGCCGAAGAAACTACGCACAATTGTCTCTAACCATGATATCCGAGCCGAGAGAACTGTGCGGAAGTGCCTCAAACTGTGAAATCCTGTCCAACCAGCCGTAAAAACGCAATTCTAGCCGAACAAAAAATGCACAATTGTCTTTAACCATGATATCCAGTTCAGCCTGCCCTAAAAATGTGTTTCCAGCCGAGAGAACTGTGCGCAATTGCCTCAAACCGTGAAATCCTGTCCAACCAGCCCTAAACACGCAATTCTAGCCGAAGAAACTATGCACAATTGTCTCTAACCATGATATCCGAGCCGAGAGAACTGTGCGGAAGTGCCTCAAACTGTGAAATCCTGTCCAACCAGCCGTAAAAACGCAATTCTAGCCGAACAAAAAATGCACAATTGTCTTTAACCATGATATCCAGTTCAGCCTGCCCTAAAAATGTGTTTCCAGCCGAGAGAACTGTGCGCAATTGCCTCAAACCGTGAAATCCTGTCCAACCAGCCCTAAAAACGCAATTCTAGCCGAAGAAACTATGCACAGTTGTCTCTAACCATGATATCCAGTTCAGCCTGCCCTAAAAACGCGTTTCCAGCCGAAAAAACTGTGCGCAATTGCCTCAAACCGTGAAATCCTGTCCAACCAGCCCTAAAAACGCAATTCTAGCCGAAGAAACTATGCACAGTTGTCTCTAACCATGATATCCAGTTCAGCCTGCCCTAAAAACGCGTTTCCAGCCGAAAAAACTGTGCGCAATTGCCTCAAACCGTGAAATCCTGTCCAACCAGCCCTAAAAACGCAATTCTAGCCGAAGAAACTATGCACAGTTGTCTCTAACCATGATATCCAGTTCAGCCTGCCCTAAAAACGCGTTTCCAGCCGAAAAAACTGTGCGCAATTGCCTCAAACCGTGAAATCCTGTCCAACCAGCCCTAAAAACGCAATTCTAGCCGAAGAAACTATGCACAGTTGTCTCTAACCATGATATCCAGTTCAGCCTGCCCTAAAAACGCGTTTCCAGCCGAAAAAACTGTGCGCAATTGCCTCAAACCGTGAAATCCTGTCCAACCAGCCCTAAAAACGCAATTCTAGCCGAAGAAACTATGCACAGTTGTCTCTAACCATGATATCCAGTTCAGCCTGCCCTAAAAACGCGTTTCCAGCCGAAAAAACTGTGCGCAATTGCCTCAAACCGTGAAATCCTGTCCAACCAGCCCTAAAAACGCAATTCTAGCCGAAGAAACTATGCACAGTTGTCTCTAACCATGATATCCAGTTCAGCCTGCCCTAAAAACGCGTTTCCAGCCGAAAAAACTGTGCGCAATTGCCTCAAACCGTGAAATCCTGTCCAACCAGCCCTAAAAACGCAATTCTAGCCGAAGAAACTATGCACAGTTGTCTCTAACCATGATATCCAGTTCAGCCTGCCCTAAAAACGCGTTTCCAGCCGAAAAAACTGTTCGCAATTGCCTCAAACCGTGAAATCCTGTCCAACCAGCCCTAAAAACGCAATTCTAGCCGAAGAAACTATGCACAGTTGTCTCTAACCATGATATCCAGTTCAGCCTGCCCTAAAAACGCGTTTCCAGCCGAAAAAACTGTGCGCAATTGCCTCAAACCGTGAAATCCTGTCCAACCAGCCCTAAAAACGCAATTCTAGCCGAAGAAACTATGCACAGTTGTCTCTAACCATGATATCCAGTTCAGCCTGCCCTAAAAACGCGTTTCCAGCCGAAAAAACTGTGCGCAATTGCCTCAAACCGTGAAATCCTGTCCAACCAGCCCTAAAAACGCAATTCTAGCCGAAGAAACTATGCACAGTTGTCTCTAACCATGATATCCAGTTCAGCCTGCCCTAAAAACGCGTTTCCAGCCGAAAAAACTGTGCGCAATTGCCTCAAACCGTGAAATCCTGTCCAACCAGCCCTAAAAACGCAATTCTAGCCGAAGAAACTATGCACAGTTGTCTCTAACCATGATATCCAGTTCAGCCTGCCCTAAAAACGCGTTTCCAGCCGAAAAAACTGTGCGCAATTGCCTCAAACCGTGAAATCCTGTCCAACCAGCCCTAAAAACGCAATTCTAGCCGAAGAAACTATGCACAGTTGTCTCTAACCATGATATCCAGTTCAGCCTGCCCTAAAAACGCGTTTCCAGCCGAAAAAACTGTGCGCAATTGCCTCAAACCGTGAAATCCTGTCCAACCAGCCCTAAATCCGCAATTCTAGCCGAAGAAACTATGCACAGTTGTCTCTAACCATGATATCCAGTTCAGCCTGCCCTAAAAACGCGTTTCCAGCCGAAAAAACTGTGCGCAATTGCCTCAAACCGTGAAATCCTGTCCAACCAGCCCTAAAAACGCAATTCTAGCCGAAGAAACTATGCACAGTTGTCTCTAACCATGATATCCAGTTCAGCCTGCCCTAAAAACGCGTTTCCAGCCGAAAAAACTGTGCGCAATTGCCTCAAACCGTGAAATCCTGTCCAACCAGCCCTAAAAACGCAATTCTAGCCGAAAAAACTGTGCGCAATTGCCTCAAACCGTGAAATCCTGTCCAACCAGCCCTAAAAACGCAATTCTAGCCGAAGAAACTATGCACAATTGTCTTTAACCATGATATCCAGTTCAGCCTGCCCTAAAAATGTGTTTCCAGCCGAGAGAACTGTGCGCAATTGCCTCAAACCGTGAAATTCTGTCCAACCAGCCCTAAAAACGCAATTCTAGCCGAAGAAACTATGCACAATTGTCTCTAACCATGATATCCAGTTCAGCCTGCCCTAAAAACGCGTTTCCAGCCGAAAAAACTGTGCGCAATTGCCTCAAACCGTGAAATCCTGTCCAACCAGCCCTAAAAACGCAATTCTAGCCGAAGAAACTATGCACAATTGTCTTTAACCATGATATCCAGTTCAGCCTGCCCTAAAAATGTGTTTCCAGCCGAGAGAACTGTGCGCAATTGCCTCAAACCGTGAAATCCTGTCCAACCAGCCCTAAAAACGCAATTCTAGCCGAAGAAACTATGCACAGTTGTCTCTAACCATGATATCCAGTTCAGCCTGCCCTAAAAACGCGTTTCCAGCCGAAAAAACTGTGCGCAATTGCCTCAAACCGTGAAATCCTGTCCAACCAGCCCTAAAAACGCAATTCTAGCCGAAGAAACTATGCACAATTGTCTTTAACCATGATATCCAGTTCAGCCTGCCCTAAAAATGTGTTTCCAGCCGAGAGAACTGTGCGCAATTGCCTCAAACCGTGAAATTATGTCCAACCAGCCCTAAAAACGCAATTCTAGCCGAAGAAACTATGCACAGTTGTCTCTAACCATGATATCCAGTTCAGCCTGCCCTAAAAATGTGTTTCCAGCCGAAAAAACTGTGCGCAATTGCCTCAAACCGTGAAATCCTGTCCAACCAGCCCTAAAAACGCAATTCTAGCCGAAGAAACTATGCACAGTTGTCTCTAACCATGATATCCAGTTCAGCCTGCCCTAAAAACGCGTTTCCAGCCGAAAAAACTGTGCGCAATTGCCTCAAACCGTGAAATCCTGTCCAACCAGCCCTAAAAACGCAATTCTAGCCGAAGAAACTATGCACAGTTGTCTCTAACCATGATATCCAGTTCAGCCTGCCCTAAAAACGCGTTTCCAGCCGAAAAAACTGTGCGCAATTGCCTCAAACCGTGAAATCCTGTCCAACCAGCCCTAAAAACGCAATTCTAGCCGAAGAAACTATGCACAGTTGTCTCTAACCATCATATCCAGTTCAGCCTGCCCTAAAAACGCGTTTCCAGCCGAAAAAACTGTGCGCAATTGCCTCAAACCGTGAAATCCTGTCCAACCAGCCCTAAAAACGCAATTCTAGCCGAAGAAACTACGCACAATTGTCTCTAACCATGATATCCGAGCCGAGAGAACTGTGCGCAAGTGCCTCAAACCGTGAAATCCTGTCCAACCAGCCCTAAAAACGCAATTCTAGCCGAAGAAACTATGCACAATTGTCTCTAACCATGATATCCAGTTCAGCCTGCCCTAAAAATGCGTTTCCAGCCGAGAGAACTGTGCTCAAGTGCCTCAAACCGTGAAATCCTGTCCAACCAGCTCTAAAAACGCAATTCTAGCCGAAAAAACTATGCACAATTGTCTCTAACCATGATATCTAGTTCAGCCTGCCCTAAAAACGCGTTTCCAGCCGAGAGAACTGTGCGCAAGTGCCTCAAACCGTGAAATTCTGTCCAACCTGCCCTAAAACGCAATTCTAGCCGAAGAAACTGCACAAGTGCCTCAAACCGTGAAATCCTGTCCAACCAGCCCTAAAAACGCAATTCTAGCCGAAGAATCTATGCACAATTGTCTCTATAACCATGATATTCAGTTCAGCCTGCCCTAAAAACGCGTTTCCAGCCGAGAGAACTGTGCGCAAGTGCCTCAAACAGTGAAATCCTGTCCAACCAGCCGTAAAAACGCAATTCTAGCCGGACAGACTATCCACAATGGTCTCTAACCATGATATCCAGTTCAGCCTGCCCTAAAAATGCGTTTCCAGCCGAGAGAACTGTGCTCAAGTGCCTCAAACCGTGAAATCCTGTCCAACCAGCTCTAAAAACGCAATTCTAGCCGAAAAAACTATGCACAATTGTCTCTAACCATGATATCTAGTTCAGCCTGCCCTAAAAACGCGTTTCCAGCCGAGAGAACTGTGCGCAAGTGCCTCAAACCGTGAAATCCTGTCCAACCTGCCCTAAAACGCAATTCTAGCCGAAGAAACTGCGCAAGTGCCTCAAACCGTGAAATCCTGTCCAACCAGCCCTAAAAACGCAATTCTAGCCGAAGAATCTATGCACAATTGTCTCTATAACCATGATATTCAGTTCAGCCTGCCCTAAAAACGCGTTTCCAGCCGAGAGAACTGTGCGCAAGTGCCTCAAACAGTGAAATCCTGTCCAACCAGCCGTAAAAACGCAATTCTAGCCGGACAGACTATCCACAATGGTCTCTAACCATGATATCCAGTTCAGCCTGCCCTAAAAACGCGTTTCCAGCCAAGATAACTGTGCCCAAGTGCCTCAAATCGTGAAATCCTGTCCAGCCAGCGCTAAAAACGCAATTCTAGCCGAAGAAACTATGCACAATTGTCTCTAAACATGAATTCCGAGCCGAAAGAACGGTGCGCAAGTGCCTCAAACCGTGAAATCCTGTCCAACCAGCCCTAAAAACGCAATTCTAGCCGAAGAAACTATGCACAATTGTGTCTAACCATGATATCCAATTCAGCCTGCCCTAAAAATGCGTTTCCAGCCAAGAGAACTGTACCCAAGTGCCTCAAACCGTGAAATCCTGTCCAACCAGCCCTAAAAACGCAATTCTAGCCGAAGAAACTACGCACAATTGTCTCTAACCATGATATCCGAGCCGAGAGAACTGTGCGGAAGTGCCTCAAACTGTGAAATCCTGTCCAACCAGCCGTAAAAACGCAATTCTAGCCGAACAAAAAATGCACAATTGTCTTTAACCATGATATCCAGTTCAGCCTGCCCTAAAAATGTGTTTCCAGCCGAGAGAACTGTGCGCAATTGCCTCAAACCGTGAAATCCTGTCCAACCAGCCCTAAAAACGCAATTCTAGCCGAAGAAACTATGCACAGTTGTCTCTAACCATGATATCCAGTTCAGCCTGCCCTAAAAACGCGTTTCCAGCCGAAAAAACTGTGCGCAATTGCCTCAAACCGTGAAATCCTGTCCAACCAGCCCTAAAAACGCAATTCTAGCCGAAGAAACTATGCACAGTTGTCTCTAACCATGATATCCAGTTCAGCCTGCCCTAAAAACGCGTTTCCAGCCGAAAAAACTGTGCGCAATTGCCTCAAACCGTGAAATCCTGTCCAACCAGCCCTAAAAACGCAATTCTAGCCGAAGAAACTATGCACAATTGTCTCTAACCATGATATCCGAGCCGAGAGAACTGTGCGGAAGTGCCTCAAACTGTGAAATCCTGTCCAACCAGCCGTAAAAACGCAATTCTAGCCGAACAAAAAATGCACAATTGTCTTTAACCATGATATCCAGTTCAGCCTGCCCTAAAAATGTGTTTCCAGCCGAGAGAACTGTGCGCAATTGCCTCAAACCGTGAAATTCTGTCCAACCAGCCCTAAAAACGCAATTCTAGCCGAAGAAACTATGCACAGTTGTCTCTAACCATGATATCCAGTTCAGCCTGCCCTAAAAACGCGTTTCCAGCCGAAAAAACTGTGCGCAATTGCCTCAAACCGTGAAATCCTGTCCAACCAGCCCTAAAAACGCAATTCTAGCCGAAGAAACTATGCACAATTGTCTCTAACCATGATATCCAGTTCAGCCTGCCCTAAAAACGCGTTTCCAGCCGAAAAAACTGTGCGCAATTGCCTCAAACCGTGAAATCCTGTCCAACCAGCCCTAAAAACGCAATTCTAGCCGAAGAAACTATGCACAGTTGTCTCTAACCATGATATCCAGTTCAGCCTGCCCTAAAAACGCGTTTCCAGCCGAAAAAACTGTGCGCAATTGCCTCAAACCGTGAAATCCTGTCCAACCAGCCCTAAAAACGCAATTCTAGCCGAAGAAACTATGCACAATTGTCTCTAACCATGATATCCAGTTCAGCCTGCCCTAAAAACGCGTTTCCAGCCGAAAAAACTGTGCGCAATTGCCTCAAACCGTGAAATCCTGTCCAACCAGCCCTAAAAACGCAATTCTAGCCGAAGAAACTATGCACAGTTGTCTCTAACCATGATATCCAGTTCAGCCTGCCCTAAAAACGCGTTTCCAGCCGAAAAAACTGTGCGCAATTGCCTCAAACCGTGAAATCCTGTCCAACCAGCCCTAAAAACGCAATTCTAGCCGAAGAAACTATGCACAGTTGTCTCTAACCATGATATCCAGTTCAGCCTGCCCTAAAAACGCGTTTCCAGCCGAAAAAACTGTGCGCAATTGCCTCAAACCGTGAAATCCTGTCCAACCAGCCCTAAAAACGCAATTCTAGCCGAAGAAACTATGCACACTTGTCTCTAACCATGATATCCAGTTCAGCCTGCCCTAAAAACGCGTTTCCAGCCGAAAAAACTGTGCGCAATTGCCTCAAACCGTGAAATCCTGTCCAACCAGCCCTAAAAACGCAATTCTAGCCGAAGAAACTATGCACAATTGTGTCTAACCATGATATCCAATTCAGCCTGCCCTAAAAATGCGTTTCCAGCCAAGAGAACTGTACCCAAGTGCCTCAAACCGTGAAATCCTGTCCAACCAGCCCTAAAAACGCAATTCTAGCCGAAGAAACTACGCACAATTGTCTCTAACCATGATATCCGAGCCGAGAGAACTGTGCGGAAGTGCCTCAAACTGTGAAATCCTGTCCAACCAGCCGTAAAAACGCAATTCTAGCCGAACAAAAAATGCACAATTGTCTTTAACCATGATATCCAGTTCAGCCTGCCCTAAAAATGTGTTTCCAGCCGAGAGAACTGTGCGCAATTGCCTCAAACCGTGAAATTCTGTCCAACCAGCCCTAAAAACGCAATTCTAGCCGAAGAAACTATGCACAGTTGTCTCTAACCATGATATCCAGTTCAGCCTGCCCTAAAAACGCGTTTCCAGCCGAAAAAACTGTGCGCAATTGCCTCAAACCGTGAAATCCTGTCCAACCAGCCCTAAAAACGCAATTCTAGCCGAAGAAACTACGCACAATTGTCTCTAACCATGATATCCGAGCCGAGAGAACTGTGCGGAAGTGCCTCAAACTGTGAAATCCTGTCCAACCAGCCGTAAAAACGCAATTCTAGCCGAACAAAAAATGCACAATTGTCTTTAACCATGATATCCAGTTCAGCCTGCCCTAAAAATGTGTTTCCAGCCGAGAGAACTGTGCGCAATTGCCTCAAACCGTGAAATCCTGTCCAACCAGCCCTAAAAACGCAATTCTAGCCGAAGAAACTACGCACAATTGTCTCTAACCATGATATCCGAGCCGAGAGAACTGTGCGGAAGTGCCTCAAACTGTGAAATCCTGTCCAACCAGCCGTAAAAACGCAATTCTAGCCGAACAAAAAATGCACAATTGTCTTTAACCATGATATCCAGTTCAGCCTGCCCTAAAAATGTGTTTCCAGCCGAGAGAACTGTGCGCAATTGCCTCAAACCGTGAAATCCTGTCCAACCAGCCCTAAACACGCAATTCTAGCCGAAGAAACTATGCACAATTGTCTCTAACCATGATATCCGAGCCGAGAGAACTGTGCGGAAGTGCCTCAAACTGTGAAATCCTGTCCAACCAGCCGTAAAAACGCAATTCTAGCCGAACAAAAAATGCACAATTGTCTTTAACCATGATATCCAGTTCAGCCTGCCCTAAAAATGTGTTTCCAGCCGAGAGAACTGTGCGCAATTGCCTCAAACCGTGAAATCCTGTCCAACCAGCCCTAAAAACGCAATTCTAGCCGAAGAAACTATGCACAGTTGTCTCTAACCATGATATCCAGTTCAGCCTGCCCTAAAAACGCGTTTCCAGCCGAAAAAACTGTGCGCAATTGCCTCAAACCGTGAAATCCTGTCCAACCAGCCCTAAAAACGCAATTCTAGCCGAAGAAACTATGCACAGTTGTCTCTAACCATGATATCCAGTTCAGCCTGCCCTAAAAACGCGTTTCCAGCCGAAAAAACTGTGCGCAATTGCCTCAAACCGTGAAATCCTGTCCAACCAGCCCTAAAAACGCAATTCTAGCCGAAGAAACTATGCACAGTTGTCTCTAACCATGATATCCAGTTCAGCCTGCCCTAAAAACGCGTTTCCAGCCGAAAAAACTGTGCGCAATTGCCTCAAACCGTGAAATCCTGTCCAACCAGCCCTAAAAACGCAATTCTAGCCGAAGAAACTATGCACAGTTGTCTCTAACCATGATATCCAGTTCAGCCTGCCCTAAAAACGCGTTTCCAGCCGAAAAAACTGTGCGCAATTGCCTCAAACCGTGAAATCCTGTCCAACCAGCCCTAAAAACGCAATTCTAGCCGAAGAAACTATGCACAGTTGTCTCTAACCATGATATCCAGTTCAGCCTGCCCTAAAAACGCGTTTCCAGCCGAAAAAACTGTGCGCAATTGCCTCAAACCGTGAAATCCTGTCCAACCAGCCCTAAAAACGCAATTCTAGCCGAAGAAACTATGCACAGTTGTCTCTAACCATGATATCCAGTTCAGCCTGCCCTAAAAACGCGTTTCCAGCCGAAAAAACTGTGCGCAATTGCCTCAAACCGTGAAATCCTGTCCAACCAGCCCTAAAAACGCAATTCTAGCCGAAGAAACTATGCACAGTTGTCTCTAACCATGATATCCAGTTCAGCCTGCCCTAAAAACGCGTTTCCAGCCGAAAGAACTGTGCGCAATTGCCTCAAACCGTGAAATCCTGACCAACCAGCCCTAAAAACGCAATTCTAGCCGAAGAAACTATGCACAGTTGTCTCTAACCATGATATCCAGTTCAGCCTGCCCTAAAAACGCGTTTCCAGCCGAAAAAACTGTGCGCAATTGCCTCAAACCGTGAAATCCTGTCCAACCAGCCCTAAAAACGCAATTCTAGCCGAAGAAACTATGCACAGTTGTCTCTAACCATGATATCCAGTTCAGCCTGCCCTAAAAACGCGTTTCCAGCCGAAAAAACTGTGCGCAATTGCCTCAAACCGTGAAATCCTGTCCAACCAGCCCTAAAAACGCAATTCTAGCCGAAGAAACTATGCACAGTTGTCTCTAACCATGATATCCAGTTCAGCCTGCCCTAAAAACGCGTTTCCAGCCGAAAAAACTGTGCGCAATTGCCTCAAACCGTGAAATCCTGTCCAACCAGCCCTAAAAACGCAATTCTAGCCGAAGAAACTATGCACAGTTGTCTCTAACCATGATATCCAGTTCAGCCTGCCCTAAAAACGCGTTTCCAGCCGAAAAAACTGTGCGCAATTGCCTCAAACCGTGAAATCCTGTCCAACCAGCCCTAAAAACGCAATTCTAGCCGAAGAAACTATGCACAGTTGTCTCTAACCATGATATCCAGTTCAGCCTGCCCTAAAAACGCGTTTCCAGCCGAAAAAACTGTGCGCAATTGCCTCAAACCGTGAAATCCTGTCCAACCAGCCCTAAATCCGCAATTCTAGCCGAAGAAACTATGCACAGTTGTCTCTAACCATGATATCCAGTTCAGCCTGCCCTAAAAACGCGTTTCCAGCCGAAAAAACTGTGCGCAATTGCCTCAAACCGTGAAATCCTGTCCAACCAGCCCTAAAAACGCAATTCTAGCCGAAGAAACTATGCACAGTTGTCTCTAACCATGATATCCAGTTCAGCCTGCCCTAAAAACGCGTTTCCAGCCGAAAAAACTGTGCGCAATTGCCTCAAACCGTGAAATCCTGTCCAACCAGCCCTAAAAACGCAATTCTAGCCGAAGAAACTATGCACAGTTGTCTCTAACCATGATATCCAGTTCAGCCTGCCCTAAAAACGCGTTTCCAGCCGAAAAAACTGTGCGCAATTGCCTCAAACCGTGAAATCCTGTCCAACCAGCCCTAAAAACGCAATTCTAGCCGAAGAAACTATGCACAGTTGTCTCTAACCATGATATCCAGTTCAGCCTGCCCTAAAAACGCGTTTCCAGCCGAAAAAACTGTGCGCAATTGCCTCAAACCGTGAAATCCTGTCCAACCAGCCCTAAAAACGCAATTCTAGCCGAAGAAACTATGCACAGTTGTCTCTAACCATGATATCCAGTTCAGCCTGCCCTAAAAACGCGTTTCCAGCCGAAAAAACTGTGCGCAATTGCCTCAAACCGTGAAATCCTGTCCAACCAGCCCTAAAAACGCAATTCTAGCCGAAGAAACTATGCACAGTTGTCTCTAAAGTCGGGTCTTCACCTTCCGGAATCTGGGTTCCCAGATTTTCCGAGATTTTTTTTTAATTTCTTCTGCGATACTTAAAAATTCCGGAAATCTGGAAGCTCAAAAGCCCCTTTTTTCCAGATTATTTTGATGTACTTTCGGACCGGTTCAGATTCCAGGTGCATTTTACAGGACAAGCCAAAGAATAATCTGGAAGCCCAGATTCCGGAAGTTCCGGGAGGTGAAGACCGGACTTAACCATGATATCCAGTTCAGCCTGCCCTAAAAACGCGTTTCCAGCCGAAAAAACTGTGCGCAATTGCCTCAAACCGTGAAATCCTGTCCAACCAGCCGTAAAAACGCAATTCTAGCCGAACAAAAAATGCACAATTGTCTTTAACCATGATATCCAGTTCAGCCTGCCCTAAAAATGTGTTTCCAGCCGAGAGAACTGTGCGCAATTGCCTCAAACCGTGAAATTCTGTCCAACCAGCCCTAAAAACGCAATTCTAGCCGAAGAAACTATGCACAGTTGTCTCTAACCATGATATCCAGTTCAGCCTGCCCTAAAAATGTGTTTCCAGCCGAAAAAACTGTGCGCAATTGCCTCAAACCGTGAAATCCTGTCCAACCAGCCCTAAAAACGCAATTCTAGCCGAAGAAACTATGCACAATTGTCTCTAACCATGATATCCAGTTCAGCCTGCCCTAAAAACGCGTTTCCAGCCGAAAAAACTGTGCGCAATTGCCTCAAACCGTGAAATCCTGTCCAACCAGCCCTAAAAACGCAATTCTAGCCGAAAAAACTGTGCGCAATTGCCTCAAACCGTGAAATCCTGTCCAACCAGCCCTAAAAACGCAATTCTAGCCGAAAAAACTGTGCGCAATTGCCTCAAACCGTGAAATCCTGTCCAACCAGCCCTAAAAACGCAATTCTAGCCGAAGAAACTATGCACAGTTGTCTCTAACCATGATATCCAGTTCAGCCTGCCCTAAAAACGCGTTTCCAGCCGAAAAAACTGTGCGCAATTGCCTCAAACCGTGAAATCCTGTCCAACCAGCCCTAAAAACGCAATTCTAGCCGAAGAAACTATGCACAGTTGTCTCTAACCATGATATCCAGTTCAGCCTGCCCTAAAAACGCGTTTCCAGCCGAAAAAACTGTGCGCAATTGCCTCAAACCGTGAAATCCTGTCCAACCAGCCCTAAAAACGCAATTCTAGCCGAAGAAACTATGCACAGTTGTCTCTAACCATGATATCCAGTTCAGCCTGACCTAAAAACGCGTTTCCAGCCGAAAAAACTGTGCGCAATTGCCTCAAACCGTGAAATCCTGTCCAACCAGCCCTAAAAACGCAATTCTAGCCGAAAAAACTGTGCGCAATTGCCTCAAACCGTGAAATCCTGTCCAACCAGCCCTAAAAACGCAATTCTAGCCGAAGAAACTATGCACAGTTGTCTCTAACCATGATATCCAGTTCAGCCTGCCCTAAAAACGCGTTTCCAGCCGAAAAAACTGTGCGCAATTGCCTCAAACCGTGAAATCCTGTCCAACCAGCCCTAAAAACGCAATTCTAGCCGAAGAAACTATGCACAATTGTCTTTAACCATGATATCCAGTTCAGCCTGCCCTAAAAATGTGTTTCCAGCCGAGAGAACTGTGCGCAATTGCCTCAAACCGTGAAATTCTGTCCAACCAGCCCTAAAAACGCAATTCTAGCCGAAGAAACTATGCACAGTTGTCTCTAACCATGATATCCAGTTCAGCCTGCCCTAAAAACGCGTTTCCAGCCGAAAAAACTGTGCGCAATTGCCTCAAACCGTGAAATCCTGTCCAACCAGCCCTAAAAACGCAATTCTAGCCGAAAAAACTGTGCGCAATTGCCTCAAACCGTGAAATCCTGTCCAACCAGCCCTAAAAACGCAATTCTAGCCGAAGAAACTATGCACAATTGTCTTTAACCATGATATCCAGTTCAGCCTGCCCTAAAAATGTGTTTCCAGCCGAGAGAACTGTGCGCAATTGCCTCAAACCGTGAAATTCTGTCCAACCAGCCCTAAAAACGCAATTCTAGCCGAAGAAACTATGCACAGTTGTCTCTAACCATGATATCCAGTTCAGCCTGCCCTAAAAACGCGTTTCCAGCCGAAAAAACTGTGCGCAATTGCCTCAAACCGTGAAATCCTGTCCAACCAGCCCTAAAAACGCAATTCTAGCCGAAGAAACTATGCACAATTGTCTTTAACCATGATATCCAGTTCAGCCTGCCCTAAAAATGTGTTTCCAGCCGAGAGAACTGTGCGCAATTGCCTCAAACCGTGAAATCCTGTCCAACCAGCCCTAAAAACGCAATTCTAGCCGAAGAAACTATGCACAGTTGTCTCTAACCATGATATCCAGTTCAGCCTGCCCTAAAAACGCGTTTCCAGCCGAAAAAACTGTGCGCAATTGCCTCAAACCGTGAAATCCTGTCCAACCAGCCCTAAAAACGCAATTCTAGCCGAAGAAACTATGCACAATTGTCTTTAACCATGATATCCAGTTCAGCCTGCCCTAAAAATGTGTTTCCAGCCGAGAGAACTGTGCGCAATTGCCTCAAACCGTGAAATTCTGTCCAACCAGCCCTAAAAACGCAATTCTAGCCGAAGAAACTATGCACAGTTGTCTCTAACCATGATATCCAGTTCAGCCTGCCCTAAAAATGTGTTTCCAGCCGAGAGAACTGTGCGCAATTGCCTCAAACCGTGAAATTCTGTCCAACCAGCCCTAAAAACGCAATTCTAGCCGAAGAAACTATGCACAGTTGTCTCTAACCATGATATCCAGTTCAGCCTGCCCTAAAAACGCGTTTCCAGCCGAAAAAACTGTGCGCAATTGCCTCAAACCGTGAAATCCTGTCCAACCAGCCCTAAAAACGCAATTCTAGCCGAAGAAACTATGCACAATTGTCTTTAACCATGATATCCAGTTCAGCCTGCCCTAAAAATGTGTTTCCAGCCGAGAGAACTGTGCGCAATTGCCTCAAACCGTGAAATCCTGTCCAACCAGCCCTAAAAACGCAATTCTAGCCGAAGAAACTATGCACAGTTGTCTCTAACCATGATATCCAGTTCAGCCTGCCCTAAAAACGCGTTTCCAGCCGAAAAAACTGTGCGCAATTGCCTCAAACCGTGAAATCCTGTCCAACCAGCCCTAAAAACGCAATTCTAGCCGAAGAAACTATGCACAGTTGTCTCTAACCATGATATCCAGTTCAGCCTGCCCTAAAAACGCGTTTCCAGCCGAAAAAACTGTGCGCAATTGCCTCAAACCGTGAAATCCTGTCCAACCAGCCCTAAAAACGCAATTCTAGCCGAAAAAACTGTGCGCAATTGCCTCAAACCGTGAAATCCTGTCCAACCAGCCCTAAAAACGCAATTCTAGCCGAAGAAACTATGCACAGTTGTCTCTAACCATGATATCCAGTTCAGCCTGCCCTAAAAACGCGTTTCCAGCCGAAAAAACTGTGCGCAATTGCCTCAAACCGTGAAATCCTGTCCAACCAGCCCTAAAAACGCAATTCTAGCCGAAGAAACTATGCACAATTGTCTTTAACCATGATATCCAGTTCAGCCTGCCCTAAAAATGTGTTTCCAGCCGAGAGAACTGTGCGCAATTGCCTCAAACCGTGAAATTCTGTCCAACCAGCCCTAAAAACGCAATTCTAGCCGAAGAAACTATGCACAGTTGTCTCTAACCATGATATCCAGTTCAGCCTGCCCTAAAAACGCGTTTCCAGCCGAAAAAACTGTGCGCAATTGCCTCAAACCGTGAAATCCTGTCCAACCAGCCCTAAAAACGCAATTCTAGCCGAAAAAACTGTGCGCAATTGCCTCAAACCGTGAAATCCTGTCCAACCAGCCCTAAAAACGCAATTCTAGCCGAAGAAACTATGCACAATTGTCTTTAACCATGATATCCAGTTCAGCCTGCCCTAAAAATGTGTTTCCAGCCGAGAGAACTGTGCGCAATTGCCTCAAACCGTGAAATTCTGTCCAACCAGCCCTAAAAACGCAATTCTAGCCGAAGAAACTATGCACAGTTGTCTCTAACCATGATATCCAGTTCAGCCTGCCCTAAAAACGCGTTTCCAGCCGAAAAAACTGTGCGCAATTGCCTCAAACCGTGAAATCCTGTCCAACCAGCCCTAAAAACGCAATTCTAGCCGAAGAAACTATGCACAATTGTCTTTAACCATGATATCCAGTTCAGCCTGCCCTAAAAATGTGTTTCCAGCCGAGAGAACTGTGCGCAATTGCCTCAAACCGTGAAATCCTGTCCAACCAGCCCTAAAAACGCAATTCTAGCCGAAGAAACTATGCACAGTTGTCTCTAACCATGATATCCAGTTCAGCCTGCCCTAAAAACGCGTTTCCAGCCGAAAAAACTGTGCGCAATTGCCTCAAACCGTGAAATCCTGTCCAACCAGCCCTAAAAACGCAATTCTAGCCGAAGAAACTATGCACAATTGTCTTTAACCATGATATCCAGTTCAGCCTGCCCTAAAAATGTGTTTCCAGCCGAGAGAACTGTGCGCAATTGCCTCAAACCGTGAAATTCTGTCCAACCAGCCCTAAAAACGCAATTCTAGCCGAAGAAACTATGCACAGTTGTCTCTAACCATGATATCCAGTTCAGCCTGCCCTAAAAATGTGTTTCCAGCCGAGAGAACTGTGCGCAATTGCCTCAAACCGTGAAATTCTGTCCAACCAGCCCTAAAAACGCAATTCTAGCCGAAGAAACTATGCACAGTTGTCTCTAACCATGATATCCAGTTCAGCCTGCCCTAAAAACGCGTTTCCAGCCGAAAAAACTGTGCGCAATTGCCTCAAACCGTGAAATCCTGTCCAACCAGCCCTAAAAACGCAATTCTAGCCGAAGAAACTATGCACAATTGTCTTTAACCATGATATCCAGTTCAGCCTGCCCTAAAAATGTGTTTCCAGCCGAGAGAACTGTGCGCAATTGCCTCAAACCGTGAAATCCTGTCCAACCAGCCCTAAAAACGCAATTCTAGCCGAAGAAACTATGCACAGTTGTCTCTAACCATGATATCCAGTTCAGCCTGCCCTAAAAACGCGTTTCCAGCCGAAAAAACTGTGCGCAATTGCCTCAAACCGTGAAATCCTGTCCAACCAGCCCTAAAAACGCAATTCTAGCCGAAGAAACTATGCACAGTTGTCTCTAACCATGATATCCAGTTCAGCCTGCCCTAAAAACGCGTTTCCAGCCGAAAAAACTGTGCGCAATTGCCTCAAACCGTGAAATCCTGTCCAACCAGCCCTAAAAACGCAATTCTAGCCGAAGAAACTATGCACAGTTGTCTCTAACCATGATATCCAGTTCAGCCTGCCCTAAAAACGCGTTTCCAGCCGAAAAAACTGTGCGCAATTGCCTCAAACCGTGAAATCCTGTCCAACCAGCCCTAAAAACGCAATTCTAGCCGAAGAAACTATGCACAATTGTCTTTAACCATGATATCCAGTTCAGCCTGCCCTAAAAATGTGTTTCCAGCCGAGAGAACTGTGCGCAATTGCCTCAAACCGTGAAATCCTGTCCAACCAGCCCTAAAAACGCAATTCTAGCCGAAGAAACTATGCACAGTTGTCTCTAACCATGATATCCAGTTCAGCCTGCCCTAAAAACGCGTTTCCAGCCGAAAAAACTGTGCGCAAGTGCCTCAAACCGTGAAATCCTGTCCAACCAGCCCTTTGTCTCTTTGAAATGTTCACCTTCGAGAGTGGGGAGCTGGCATCCTCCCTTATGGCGGTCGAAACACAAAGCTCGGTGCTTGTCTCATCTCCTTCTTCTTCCTCGTCGTTCGTTGTATTTCGTGTCAGGTGATCAGCCAAAGCATTTTTCTTGCCGGGAATATGTTCGGCATCACTCATCAAGTCGTTGGGCAATCTGGGCTGAATTGCCCACAAACGGGGTGGGTGGAGGATTAAAAAGTATTTTCCCGACTCTGGGGTCTACAAGTATATATCCCAAAGTATACCAACTTTGAATCTGTTACAAGTCATGGGCAGGGGCGTCGCAAGTGCATTTTAGGTGGGGGGGTGCAGAGCCAAAATTTTACCGAATATCTCAAAAATTTTACCGAATCCTACAAACTGAGAATTCGAGCTTTAAATTGTGGAACAGAAAGGATTACGTAGGAAGAGGAACATTAAAGGGCAGCATGAAAGACGATAGGCCAACTTTTAGGCTGCGTTTCGGCGAAGCCCACTTGGAGAATATATTGCAGGGCACGATTGCAGTAACAGATTCTATCTGTTATACCCCAGAGAAAATTAAATCGAGCGCCGCAGGCAAAAATTTTCGAAATCCGTTTTTTTTTTCCCTGTAGCCTAGGCTAAAATTTAACTGCTTCTCTTACAAATTCTACTTTTTACCGTGCATTAAATACCGAGACTCTAAGAAGTTCCAGAAACCAGATGTAGCGACGTTCCGGCAGCAGCCGCTTCTGTAGTTCAATAATGCCCATGATTACATAAAGTGAGCGGCGCAGGCGATTTTTTTTTTTAATTAGCTTTTTCCTGCCAAATTTAAGTATTTCCATCCAGATTCTAGCGTTTAATGTTTCGATATCCAGTCCTTAAACTGGCTTAACCCCGGTCAAATGACGCGCTCTTCCACAAAATAGAGAAAAGTACGAAATGCGCCGCAGGCGGAATTTTCGAAAAATTTATGATTAGATCTTCTTTTTGGGATCCAATATGAAAGTAAGGACTACCGACAAAATCAGATGCAAAATGCGAACAGTGCTTCACTGGACCTCTTCCGAGTTTCAAGGTTCGTCGTAACTCCCAAATCCTGGCAATTATACCGAGTAAACTACCGAAAATTACCGAATTATCGAAGTTTAGACCGATAGCATGTTCAGAATTCTGTATAACTACCGTATGCCGGCTATTATACCCAATTGTTTTAGTATCGAAAGACTACCGAATAATATTCGTATTCGGTATAATTTCGTCGAAACTAAAGTCGGGATTCGTGGTAACTACCGGATCCTGAAAAGTATAGCGATTAAATTACCGAATCCCAATCATGATACCGAATAATTTATGACCGATAGCTTATTCGGGATTCTGTGTAACTACCGAATCTCCATAACTATACCGAATAGTTCTGGCATTAAAAATTTCCAAATAATTTCAGTAAATTTTCTCACCGAATTCGTGATAACTACCGAATACTGGTAATTATAACGAATCCCGATCATTATACCGAATAGATTTGTACCGGTAGCCTATTTTGGATTCTGTATGATTGCCGAATCACCGTAAATGTACCGAATAGTTCTGCTATCGAAAAACTACCGAACAATTTTAGTAAATTTTGGGCCTCCGGCCCAAATTTTTTACAGAATCTCAAAAAGTTGGGGGGTGCTGCACCCCCCCCCCCCCTTGCGACGCTCCTGGTCATGGGTCAAAAACTTAACTCAAGAGCAATCTGGGCCCAGTTGCCCAGAAACATGGAGGATGAGGAACTCCAAATATGTCTTCACAACCCTAATATCTAAAAGCACAAGGAATTTCATGGTGCTATCTCCAGTTACTGTCAAGTAAAAGACAGTAAACACTGGGCAATCTGGGCCCAATTACCCCTAAACCAAGTAGGGGGAGGGATCTGGACCCCCAAAAGGAAAAAAATTACCACAATACCCACAAGCCTACGAAGTTTCAACTTGACCTACCTGTCACGGGTCATGAACTTTGCTCTTGGGCAATCTGGGCCCAGTTGCCCATGAACGGGGTGGGTGGGGGGAGATGAAACTTCAAAACAAAAGTGTTTTCCCGAACCTAGGGTCTACAATTACAAGGAATTTCATCGTCCTATATCCAGCTATTCCAGCTCTGGTTAAGTTACGAGCATTAGTCGCTGGGCAATCTGGGCCCTGTAGAGGGGGATGCCCCCCCCCCCCCCCCCAATGTTTTCGGCCAGTCGTTAGAAAAAAGGCAAGACGGCGTGTAGCGCAGGTGTATCGCCCCAATTTTTCATAAAAAACAGTTGATTTTTCTTCAAAACAGTCTGTTTTTCGTAAAAGTAGTTGATTTTAAATAAGCACTACACTAAAAACAGGCCATTAGCGCAGCATTAGTGGGAAAAATTCACATTTAGTAACTGCCTTTATGTCATTCTGGCACAACTAGGCTATCATTCTGACAAGCTCAAAACCTACATAGGGTGGCCACAAAAACACCTAGTGGCAAAAATTGGCGATTTGTTTGTAATGAATGCAGGAATTGCTGTGAGTTTTCATGATCAGTTTTACCTATCTAAAACATCTTCAAAAAATATTTTGAAAATACCATTGCATTCAGGACAAAATTGTCTGTTTTGTAAGGCCATCAGTAAGATGTCCTAGCTATTTAATATTATTTCTTAATATTCAATGTAAATTTAGATGTAAAAAAAAGTAGCTGAACTAGCCTACAAAAATTTTTTGATAGGCTACTAAGCAGGAAAAGTCAGCAGCCTATAGCAGCAATAGGTCTATTGGACTATAACCTTAATGATCTTATTCATATTTTCGGGACACCACCATTCAGCTATTATAAGTTTGATCAGTTTACATATAAATGAAATGTATGTAGCTGATCACATTATACTACCAAAAGTTTGTAGCCAATTAGTTGGCTACTCAGGGTGTGCCCTATACAAACACTCTCAGTAGCCAACTAGTTGGCTACACTTGTTCCCCCAGAAACACTCTCAGTAGCCAACTAGTTGGCTACACATGTTCCCCCAGAGACATTCTCAGTCAGTAGCCAACTAGTCAGCTACACTTGTTCCCCCAGAAACACCCTCAGTATCCAACTAGTTGGCTACACATCTTCTCCCAGAAATATTCTCAGTAGCCAACTAGTCGGCTACACTTGTTCCCCGAGAAACACTCTCAGTAGCCAACTAGTTGGCTACACTTGTTCCCCCAGAAATACTCTCAGTAGCCAACTAACTGGCTACACTTGTTTCCCCAGAAACACTCACAGAAGCCAGTTAGTTGGCTACACTTGTTCCCCCAGAAACACTCTCAGTAGCCAACTAGTTGGCTACGAACTTTTGGTAGTATAATGTGATCAGCTACATACATTTCTTTTAATTATAAACGACTCAATTTTACAGTAGCTGAATAGTGGATATCCAGGTTTGATTAGAAAAAAATTTACTGGCTACCCTGGGCCTGGGGCTACGACTTGTTGAAGACAGCTTGAAGACTTGACCTAGGTCTTTTCTAAATACCAGAATGGTTAGAAGTGGGTTAGAATGGAGGGAGATAGAATGGAGGGATAGATCTATACAATCAGGGATCAACAGACTTACCCTTACGTCATTTCCCGATAAAACAGAGCAATAACCCTTCTCAAATTTTGCACGCCACAGGTTAAATTCAAATCCAGCGCCAAAACAAGTGATTAGGGTAGCGCGCATTCTACTGGCACTCTTCGCCCGTCTTCGTCCTCATCTTTCTCGCTAGATGACCTATTCGTTTAGTTTATTTCAATCGGTCAGACAAAAGTAATATTATCTGTCAATCAGACTTTATACTGTACTGTACCTACAAGATTTCCGATTCACCCGGGGTATTATTCGACGGAAAAAAGGAAGCTGTGTAGAACAGGTGAGTATTATAGTGAGTAGCCTATACATAGAAAATTGCGGGACCATCCCGATGAATCGTGTAGTATTGTAGGACAAGTTGCCATATGCCTTAACAAGAAACCGATCTTGACCGATAAACCTGATCAGGGCGTCGATATAAGAGTGAAACCACATGTTTATTCAAAATAAACTGTCACCGCTTGCCTCTTGGCGAGTAATCCCAGATTACAGAACATAAATTAATTTATTGGCAAAAAATTAAGCGTTGAAATTTTTCTAATTCACCGGAATTGCACCCTCCCATTTAACTTGCACGCTAAGAACCGAAACAAATCACAGAGGTGAAGCAGTTGATGACAACTTACAACATGATCATAATGATCAGACATTTACGACTAGCACTCTCAGATACGAAAACATCCCCTTTGTAACATGGACAAAGCAAACACTGTAATTACCTGCTAAACCTATGAGTTTAAAAACGTAACTCCCGACAACAAAGTGTTAGATAACATAAGGCGTATTCTCGTCGTTCCTCGAGGACTCCTCGGGGAATCGAAGGGAACGGTGAGAATAGAGGGAGTCACTCCGCGTGGACTCCGTGTACAGAAAACAGCGAGAACACAGGAGTGCTTCCAAACTGGATTTTGTTCGAAAAAAAATATGCAGTTGACGAAATTAGCTTGGATCCACTTTATTTTTGGTTCTGTTTATTCTGATTGTTTCTAATTAATTTTATATTGCACCAATACTTGCAAAAATTGATTCCCCTCCGAATCTGAAAGGAAGTCCTTTTTGATGATGATCCCCACCGTCCGTGGGGACTCGCGACTCTCGCGCGAATACGGTGAGTCAATCCCCGGGACAAACAAAAACGCGGGGACTCCTCAAGTGGAGTCCTCGGGGAACGGCGAGAATACGCCTATAATCAGATACCAACTTGAACGTGAACTTGAACAATGATCTGAAGGTTTTAGGGTTCACTGAAACGCAACCCTCTTTCTCAATCTAAAATCTCTGACAACTATTTCATCTTCGGTCGGCCTGATATACATGTTGAAAGTTATTTATATTCCATACTCTTCGGCGGACATACACCATACATTACGCGTAAAGTTCAAAAATCGTCAGTGTTCTTGAATGGAGTATGAAAACTGCCCGAAAAAATGTTTTTAAAGACCAGTATCTCTCCCTAAGTCATCCGGCGGGACGGTTCAACAAAATACTCTATACGAATAAGTCCAAAACGCACCAGTGAACCTCGGGGAGAACGAGAAACGTCGCCCGAACGATGACTCAAATCCTATGTCAACCAATCAACGGCGTTCGTTGGGGACAGCTGTAATGACGCTTCCGGCTCTTCGCTAGGCACACGGCGATTCTACATCGGCGCGAAGAGTTAGTCATCAAGAGTATTTTCGAAGCGTCCGAGTATCGCCTTATCTCATTCCGTTCCAGCGCTCCATAAGTGGAGTAGTTTCTGTTAGTCCGCTATTTTCTCATAATCAGTCTTGTAGACATAGTAAAAAGTCGGATCCATAAGACAGTGGTAAACTTTCACGTATTACAGATTTTCTACAATCAATCTGTGGATCTATTGTACCCAGTCCAAATGTGCAAACGATTTATCTGGAGCAGATTCTTGTTCTTCCCAGCAAGTTTTACTCCGATCCCTCCATTATAACCGTTTCTCGAGATTTCCGGTCTCCCCCCCCCCCAACTCCCCCATAGCTGCCGAATCCGGTTCGGACTTCAAATGGAACATCAGAAATATGTCATTCATTCAGGTATAATATGAAAAAAACTTCGTTTTCTTAAAGAGTTAAAGAGGCTGCGTCCCAAAGTCGAACCTTAAAACGTACAGGAATTGTACTCCTCTTTTAATTAACAAAAAATACAAAACAGGTTTTTGTTTGCTACCCTACCCCCACCCCCAGCTCTTAGCTTGTGTGCTCTGTGTCTGGGAAACAGTTTCAATAATTATGTTAAAATGTAAATGGAGTGGTCAACTTCATTGTTACTAATTACTAGTTTCGGCGCAATGGTTCTCCTGTCCTCTTGTGTTTAACATTTTTCGAAGTTATTCCATTATTCATTCATTTCAATTTTTTGTTAATTAAAAGAGGGCCTTTCCGAAGCCAAGAGCGGGGGGTTACAACAAAAAACCTGTACAAAAGAGTCTTTAAAAGCGGGGGGTTTGGGGGGCGGCAGCCCCCCAACTGCCTCTCCTAATTCCTGTACGTTTTAAGTTTCGACTTTGGGACGCAGCCTCTTTAACTCTTTAAGAAAACGAAGTTTTTTTCATATTATTTCTGTACGTTTTTCTACAATCCATGGTGGATGTAAGTTAATAATTCCTGTACTCCTCGTACAGGAATTAGGAGAGGAAGTTGGGTGGCTGCCGCCCCCAACCCCCCCCCCCCCCCGCTTTTAAAGACTCTTTTGTACAGGTTTTTTGTTGTGGGGGGCTGCCGCCCCCCTAACCCCCCGCTCTTGGCTTCGGAAAAATTTAAGGTCATTTTTCTCAAATAAAAATTTTACGGATTAAGACAGAATTTTTTGAAGCTTGCAGTCAGTCTGACCATGTCGAGCTGATCATTTTGATGTACTTGAATGTTGAAATTCGTAACTTTTAAGAATTTCAAAAATGAACATGGGCTCTTATGGGGAAATGTGTTTTTTTTAAGCTAGAAAATCGGGGGGTTAAGATTTTCCGACGAAACTTTAGGGCTACGAAATGCATTCCTCCCCATCCCTCTGCGACCACTGGAACCGAAGATCGCTTAACATTGTCGTGGTTCGCCTCTTTAGGGAGGCAAGAGTGTGCCTCCTTGATAGCGACTGGTAGCGACATCTCTATTTTTTTCGGAACTCTCAAGACGCGCAAACGACCACCAAGATCAGATTGCTTGAATTTGTGAGCTGCATAAATTAAAACTTCATTTCCCTGAAATTTTTGAGCAGGCAACATCTACAATACTTTGCAGGGTTGCCACGGGTAGCACTAAAGTGCTACTTTTAACACTTTTTTCAAAAAGTAGCACTATTAAGAAAACGTAGCACTATTATAGCACTTTTTAGTAAAAATAACACTTTTTTAGTTAAAAAGAACACTTTTCTTCTGATCATCTACTATTCCGTTTACAGGCACACAACTAGTTTGAAGTTTAGTGCTCCAAATCCAAAGGAGTAACTGAAGTAAAATTAAAGTGGATTCGCATTCCACGACAAATATGGTTTACTGATATGTATTTAAACCATACCTTGACCATTCATTACACTTTTAATTCGACTGGTGAGAATAAACAAATTCACTCTGACGAGCTTCCGTTTGTGACAATTTTATTTGCCAGTGTACAGTTGTTCATAGCTAGAAGTGCATAATAACACAGATAGCTTACTGACAAACTTGAATTGAGGGTCTAAAAACTGCTTATGCCCGTGCCCCACTATAGTCACACCTGGTAATAACGCCGGTAATAAGACCGTCTTACGGTCGAAACTGGGAAGAAAAGACGCTGAAAACGTAAAATAGGTGAGATGGAAAAATCCATCTCCGCCATTTTGAAACGTAACATAAACGTCTTTGGACCAATCACAGACCACAGTCACTGACTTTAGCTAGTTTTGTTTACAAATGAGTGATGATGCTGGTAATATATCTTGAATTTATTCGTGCAAGGTGTGACCAGGATGAAAAGTGAGAGTGGGTAATAACCAAATTAGCGAACCAAATTGCGTACAGATGTGACAGAATGTGGCCCGGGCATTAGGTTATCAGGCTCCTGCCCTTGGTAAGTCAGTGCAGGAGCTACTGCTTTTTAGGTAGAAAATTTAAATTTAAGCAAATAAAGGAGACTACATAGGCTACTGTATTGCAAATGGAGGGTAAAAGTAAGATAAAACAAATTTTAGTTGTAGTGTGGTAGAACACAGGTTGGATGTTGCGTGTTGCGCTAAAAAATTGTTTGAAGTAGCACTTTTTTCCAGAAAAGAACACTTTTTCTGGTTTCCAATAGCACGAAAAATTTCAGTGGAGTGGCAACCCTGATACTTTGTAATATAATATGACGGACGGTGAAGAATTAATGGACAGAGATATGGAGGAGGTTCTGAGTTGGCCAGTAAGTTGTTTTTGTCGGAATAGCCTAGCATTTGTAGTGTTTGGGTTTGCTAATTTCGTAGTAAGTTAGCCTAGCTGTTACTTATTCCTTAATTAAACTAGGCCAACATTTCCAATCAAGGAGAATGATGCAAAAACGGAAAATTTGGAGCTATCACGCGGATGGGGCTCTAAAGGCTTTATCGAGAAATAAAATAACGTGAAATAAGATACCAGTTTATTTTTCATTGTGGATGTAGGTAGCCGCATTGTTACCTCCAACCAATCCCGTTGTGTTGCCTTGGCAACGAATTGATTTAGAAGTTCTGGATCTGTTCCCTCAGCAACAAGAAATTCTACGGTTTCCTGTCAGTGACCATGCAAACTATGAAGCCTCGACACCAAGGGTTGATCCAGTCCTCCGTTCAAGGGGGGCGGCGAATCTTTCGACGAATGGGGGGTTGCCCTTTTTTGTCCGGCAGGCTCTGCGCTCCATACTGCTTTTGTTCACTTATAATTCGTCAAAGCCGTTGGATTTCAGCACTAATATCAGCACGGCCTAAACTCAACGGTTGTTTCGCAGAAACTCAACGTTTTTTTGGATTTTGGCTCGAATTGATTTTCCAATTACATAATTTAATTTCTGGAATGGAGCTGGATTTTTATGATGCTTGCAGTCATTCTCGCCGTGCCGAGCTGATTATTTTGATGTACTTGAATGTTGATATTCGTAACTTTTAAGAATTTCAAAAACGGTTGTTTTGCAGAAACTCAACGTTTTTTTGGATTTTGGCTCGAATTGATTTTCCAATTACATAATTTAATTTCTGGAATGGAGCTGGATTTTTATGATGCTTGCAGTCATTCTCGCCGTGCCGAGCTGATTATTTTGATGTACTTGAATGTTGATATTCGTAACTTTTAAGAGTTTCAAAAATTACCATGGGCTCTTATGGGGAAATGGGGTTTTTCTAAGCTAGAAAATCGGGGGGTTAAGATTTTCCGACGAAACTTTCCAGGAAAATTACTCGGAGAATTCCGCGTCGAATGAGTCTTCGTACACCCAGATCCGATGTCGGCTGTGACCTGTAGGCGTGGCAGAAAAAAAAGGGTTTCTGTCATTTTTCTCAAATAAAAACTTTACGGATTAAGACAGAATTTTGTGAAGCTTTCAGTCAGTCTCACCATGTCGAGTTGATCATTTTGATGTACTTGAATGTTGAAATTCGTAACTTTTAACAACAAAAAACTTAACATGGGCTCTTATGGGGAAATGGGGTTTTTCTAAGCTAGAAAATCGGGGGGTTAAGATTTTCCGACGAAACTTTCAAGCAAAATTACTCGGAGAATTCCGCGTCGAATGAGTCTTCGTACACCCAGATCCGATGTCGGCTGTGACCTGTAGGCGTGGCGAAAAAAAAAAAAAAAGGAGAACATGAACATTAAGTGACTATGCGTGGTTTCTGGAAAACAGGGAAGGAGTTATCGGATCGAGCTGAAATTTCGCGGATAAGCTCCTGGGCCCTAGGGGACCTTAACTTGTGAATTTCAGCCCGATCGGACAACGTTAAAGGGGGGGTGGGGTTGGGGGGTCGAAACTTTCGGCCAGATTTTCCCCATGAAGGAAAAGTCGGAGGGGGATGAAATTTGGCAGGTTTCTTAGTTGGAGCTCGGGCTACGAAATGCATCCCTCCCCATCCCTCTACTGGAACCGAAGATCGCTTAACATTGTCGTGGTTCGCCTCTTTAAAGAGGCACGAGTGTGCCTCCTTGATTAGTTTCATCCCAATCCGATCACCCGTTCGAAAGTTACACAACACTCGATTTTCCGTTTTCCCCGCACTGAACCACATAATTATGCAAACCCCTTTGACCCTCAAATGCACTAGCTCTTTCCGATGTTGAAAGAATGATCCGATCCTTTCAGATTTAGAGGGGAATCAATTTTTGCTGGTGTTGGTGCAATGTAAAATTAATTAAAAATAAACACAATAAAGAAAACTAACAAGAGCTGTAAGCTCATATGGCACTTGCATGGGTTGAGATGTATTATTTGATTAAAAGTAATTTTCGACTGCGCGGTTCAGATGCGCACTTTAAGGAAGCTAGAGAAAAAGTATTTTATCGTAGAACTTGGCTGTAATGATGCGCACTTTAAAGGCACTAGAAATTCATCTGTAAGGAAGACCCTTGAGGCAAAAACGATATCAGGCTCTTAGGGATCATTGATATATACGTATGATCAAAAGTATTTTTTTTCCGCTAATGCGGGTAAAATGCGCACTTTAAGGGTGCTAGAATTTTTTTTTTTGCAAAACCCTTGTGGCACAAATGATCATAGGTTGAGATGTATCGTTTGATAACAAGACCAAAGGTTCCGATGGGATCCCAAAACCGAATATTTGATCCAGACAAATCGGTTTTATCTTCTCCAGTGTCCGCTAGACTTCTTGAAGATTTTTACTGATGAACTTTGGAAAAGGAAGAAACAACTAATCATTAAGAAAACGAATTTTAGAAATCATGGTAAAAGCAAATATAATCGCTTATGTAACGATAAAACAGATATATTTTTCGGCGAGTGATGGGGACGAACTACTTGTCCGGCAAAAAAATGATTGTCATATACGGATTCAGCATCTCTTATTACCCCTAGATCGAACATCTAATCAACTTCAAATAAAACTTTTACTTTTAACAAACTTTCCGGTTTCGGCCGGATTCCAGGCGAACTACTTGTCTGGCGAAAAATAACTTTCATATTCGTGTTCAGCATACCTTCTTACCCCTATATCGAACATCTAGTCAACTTCAAATAAGACTTCTACTTTTAACAAACTTTCCGGTTCTGGCCGGATTCCGGACGAACTACTTATCCGGCGAGAAAACGGTTTTCATATTCTTGTTCAGCATGCCTTCTTACCCCTATACCGAACATCTAATCAACTTCAAATAAGACTTCTACTTTTAACAAACTTTCCGGTTTCGGCCGGATTCCGGACGAACTACTTGTCCGGCGAGAAAATGGTTTTCATATTCGTGTTCAGCGTGTCTTCTTACCCCATAATCGACTATCACATTAGCTGTTTAAAAAATTTTTGCTTGCCCCTTAATTTAAACCCCCTCCCCCACCCCTAAATGTAAAGCTACAGGGCCCATCTACGAACTCGACCTTACTCTTGACCCAAAGAATCCTCACACCAAGTTTCATCAAAATATCTCACTGCCTTCGAGAGTTATCGTGCTTACAGACAGACAGACGGACAGACGGACGGACGGACGGACGGACGGACGGACGGACGGACGGACGGACAGACGGACAACTTTTGCGATGTCATAGGTATCCCTCCACTTACGTTTTGGGATCCCAAAAAGTACTTTTCGACCTTGCGGTTAAGATGCACACTTTAAGGGAGCTAGAACTTCATTTGTAAGCAAAACCCTTGAGGCAAAAATGATCATGGACTCATGGGGATCATGAAAATGCATATTTTGCTTAAAAGCATTTTTCTTAATTTGCGGTCATGATTGGTACTTTAGGGAATGGTCGGATTTGAAAAGTGGCGATTTCTAAGCCAATCTTGTCGAATTTCTAATATTCCAGCCAAATTTAATCGTCCTAGCACATCTGGAAGTACCTTAACTCGCGATTACCGGAATTCCGGACCCGCCCCTCAAACTCCCCCCACAGTCGCCGGAGCCAATCCGGTTCGGTTTTGAACTTGTTTGTTATTCCCACAAAGTTCCATCCCGATCTCTCCAGTCCAATCCGGTTACGTATTCCCCCCCCCCCAATTGTTGTCGGATCCGGTCCGGACATGAAAAAGATCACCACAGGCCCTCTGTTCAGTTATTAAATTTCACTCGAATCCGATCACCCGTTCCAAAGTTACGCATGGCTAAATATTCCGGATTCCCCCTCCCTCCGATCCCCCCACGACTATCGGATCTAGTGAATTTTTATTTACAAGTTAGTTTGATCGGGTCCCTGATACGCCTCCCAAGTTTCGTCGTGAAAATCCCAAAAACTGTCATCACCAGAATTCCGGGAAACTCCCCTCTAGGGAATGGTCGGATTTGAAAAGTGGCGATTTCTAAGCCAATCTTGTCGAATTTCTAATATTCCAGCCAAATTTAATCGTCCTAGCACATCTGGAAGTACCTTAACTCGCGATTACCGGAATTCCGGACCCGCCCCTCAAACTCCCCCCACAGTCGCCGGAGCCAATCCGGTTCGGTTTTGAACTTGTTTGTTATTCCCACAAAGTTCCATCCCGATCTCTCCAGTCCAATCCGGTTACGTATTCCCCCCCCCCCCAATTGTTGTCGGATCCGGTCCGGACATGAAAAAGATCACCACAGGCCCTCTGTTCAGTTATTAAATTTCACTCGAATCCGATCACCCGTTCCAAAGTTACGCATGGCTAAATATTCCGGATTCCCCCTCCCTCCGATCCCCCCACGACTATCGGATCTAGTGAATTTTTATTTACAAGTTAGTTTGATCGGGTCCCTGATACGCCTCCCAAGTTTCGTCGTGAAAATCCCAAAAACTGTCATCACCAGAATTCCGGGAAACTCCCCTCCACCTCCCCCCCAAGTGTCCGGGTCCAGTCCAAACGTGTAAACGATTTATATGGAGCAGATTCTTGTTCTTCCCAGCAAGTTTTACTCCAATCCCTCCACTATAACCGTCTCTCGAGATTTCCGGTCTCCCCCCCCCAACTCCCCATAGCTGTCGAATCCGGTTCGGACTTCAAATGGAAGATCAGAGATATGTCATTCATTCAGGTATTAAGTTTCGTCCCAATCCGATCACCCGTTCCAAAGTTACACAACACTCAATTTTCCATATTCCCCCGCACTGAATCACATATACAAACCCCTTTGACCCTCGAATGCACTAGCTCTTTCCGCTGTTAACAGAGTGATCCGATGCAAAGAGTGACGTCACGCCGCGCGCAGACCTACTAGTGAGAAGAAAGGGGTAGGGGTTTTACAAAAACTACAAAATTCTCAGGATTCCCCGGCCCACCACTCCCCCCCAGATGGTCGGATCGTGAAACTGATTATTTCCAGGTTAGTTATATGGGGTCCCTGATATGCCTGCCAAGTTTCATCGTCCTAGGACATCTGGAAGTACCCTAACTCGAAAACAGTGGACCGCCCGACCGACCGACCGACCGACAGACCGACCGACCGACCGACCGACCGACCGACCGAAAAGCGATCGGTATATGGCACTTGAGCGGAGCTGCAAGTGCCATAAAAACAAAGTAGATCCAGACTAATTTTGCCAACTGCATATTTTTGTTTTCGATCAAAATCCATTTTAGAAGCATCCCCCGTGTTCTCGCTGTTTTTGTACGTGGAGTCCGCGTATAGTGCCCCTCTGTTCTCGCCGCTCGCCTTGATTCCCCGAGGAGTCCTCGGGGAACGGCGAGAATACGCCTTTAGACAAACAAATCCCCGGGAAAAAAGTTCGCGAAACTGAAGTCCAAAATACCCGGGGCTTTGTTGCTGTTGCTGGAAAAAATACCTGCGGAGTATGGGTAAATACCCTCCGCGTAATCGTACTTCAGTCTGCGGAAAATGTCTGCAGCTCAGAAAAGTGTTTTGACTATACATTCGTCGATACAAGACCTTTTTGGAAAATGTTAGCAGTTCAGAAAACGGTGTCGTCCGATGAAATGTCAGCGCCTTCGGAAATGTTGAGCCATTCGGGTCTGAAAACTGATTGCGTCCAAGAAAGCGTTGTACTTCTAACAATTGTTTGAATTATTTAGCTTGTTGCTATGCTGATTAATAAAGGGCTCGAAAGTATAATCTTTAAAGCGTGAGGGCCATTCACTGCTCCACAAATGGAACTGTGTACCGTTTCAACATGGCACAAGCTCTTGGCGCGGATTCTGGAACTGCCAGGTGCACGATTGCTCATACTTCACAAAACTAATTTCATGGAATTGACCCTCACTTTAGAATTCCGAGCCATACAGTGTTCGATAAAACGGTCCATCAAGGTTTCCTATGCACATGATAGGATCTCAAGTCCCGTCTCAACTTGAAGTCGGAAGGATTTTAAAGATTTTGTGCGGTTTTGCCTGGCTCTGACGTCACTTCACTGCAGGAAATCCAATGCTAAAAATGTAAAGGTTAAACGCTCGCATTTATCTTGAATTCTTTCGTTTATGTCAGACTTATTATAATTATAGCCTAGGCAGTCCTGCAATTCTTGTCATTTTGAAGCTTGTACTCTGTCGAGTTCTTCGAAAGAATAGGCCTTAACTCGTTTTCTTGAGTTCATGTTTGCTATTTTTTTAACTATTATTGCAATCTGGTGCAATGAAACTTTGAAATGGAGTTTCCTTCGTTCAAGTGTCTTCCAAATTCAAATCGAGTTCTAGACGAGGGGTTGTCCAATCTTGGTTTTAGTGTACAGCAAATGCACGGTAGCCGATCGGTGCTGGAACCCGGCTGATAACAGTCAGCACCGGTTGCCACGTGGCAAAATCAGCATGTTTAGAAGTGACGTATCCGTTTTGCATTGTCAAATATAATTTGCGGTCAGCTTGGGCTGAAGGAATGTCTGAACCCGAAGTACGGAACTTAAAATCGCCCAGACAAGTCACAGACAAGTATCCAGCTTAGCTGGAAAGAAGAAGAAGAGACAGGGGACTCCAAAACCAAAATGCAAGAGAATCTCTACCCTTTCGACGACCGAATGGAGCAGCAAAAGCAGCAGCAGTGTCCAAAATGAAATCACAGCACCAGCTTTAACTTCAAGGGGTTTCATGGTAGAAGTTCACAAAATCAGATATTTAAGTAGGAATCTTAAATTGCGTTTTTCACAAGCTCATTTTCCAGCTTGAGCCTGAAGAGGACCCTTGCCAAGAAGAGCCGAAATATAGCACTAATGAAAGGCGTATTCTCGCCGTTCCCCGAGTACTCCTCGGGAAATCGAAGGGAACGGCGAGAAAAGAGGGAGTCACTCCACACGGACTCCGCGTACGGAAAACAGCGAGAACACGGGGAAATGCTTCAAAAATGGATTTTGTTCGAAAAAAATATGCATTTGACGTAATTATCTGGATCCAATTTATTTTTTATTTTGTTTATCCTGATTGTTTTTAATTAATTTTACATTGCGCCAGCACCAGCAAAAATTGATTCCCCTCCGAATCTGAAAGGGAGTCCTTTTTGATGGTGGAAATGATAATCGGAGCATGCCCCGTCCGTGGGGACTCGCGAGAATAAAGGGAGTGAGTCCCGGGGAAAAACAAAAACGCGGGGACCCCTTAAGTGGAGTCCTCGGGGAACGGCGAGAATACGCCTGAAATGTAGCTGACGTAACCGTTTTCATCGCACTTCGAAGTCAGCTTGGGCTGAAGAATATTTATAATAAATTCCGGAATTTCAAAATCACCTTTTCATCTGATTAGTTTGGCTTTGGCTGGAAGCTCAGATCAAGAAAACTATAAAGTCGGGTCTTCACCTTCCGGAATCTGGGTTCCCAGATTTTCCGAGATTTTTTTTTAATTTCTTCTGCGATACTTAAAAATTCCGGAAATCTGGAAGCTCAAAAGCCCCTTTTTTCCAGATTATTTTGATGTACTTTCGGACCGGTTCAGATTCCAGGTGCAATTTACAGGACAAGCCAAAGAATAATCTGGAAGCCCAGATTCCGGAAGTTCCGGGAGGTGAAGACCGGACTTAAGAAGGAACTCACTTCTGTGTTCTCTGGCTGTTCTTCGTGACCTTGATGTTAATTTCGGTTGTATTTTCTGTGGGTTCGTGCTGTACAAAGGTGTAAAAAAAAGCTACGATATCAGCCAAAAATTAAACAAAAGTACTTAAATTTTCTCTTTTATTTCATAATTATTTGGACGAAAAGATGATATTTTTTGAAGATTTTTCAGTAGCAGAAAGAGAACATTAGGGAATTTTATTATCCTTATTCAGTTGAGATTTCAAGACAGTCGCAGCAAAGATAGAATTCAATTAATTCGAAAAAAGTTCAGTGCCAGAAGTTATTTGGATTAGAATCTGAGTGTTCAGTGTCTATTTCTCTAAAGATATTCAAGATTGTGATTAACATAGGCCTAGGTGAATACTGCCAAGGAGCAGTTAAAGAAGAACTTCACCCTGACTTCACCTACGCCTAGTCTTGACCCAAATCCCGAGTTGGATTGTTTTTGGAGTTCATTATTAATTTGTCATGCCAGTGACCCATTGTGGCCATGGACCTTCTTTTGACAGACAAAGATGCTGGTGCCTGGATGGCTCTAAAAAGTAAGTTACAAGTATTGCAGTAGTAGGGTAGCCACAAAAACACCTAGTGGCAAAAATTGGCAATTTTGTTGTAATGAATGCATAAATTGCTGTGAATTTTCCTTATCAGTTTTACCTATCTAAAACATCTCCAAAAAATATTTTAAAAATACCATTCAATTCAGGACAAAATTGTCTATTTAATAAGGCTAACAGTAAGATGCCCTAGCTATTTAATATCATTTCTTAATATTCAATGTAAATTTAGATGTAAAAAAAAGTAGCTGAACTTGCCTACAAAAATTTGTTGATACAAAGGAGGAAAAGTCAGCAGCCTATAGCAGCAATAGGTCTACTGGACTATAACCTTGATGATCATATTCATATTTTCTCATCTAACTCACTTGCTGGGGCTCCCCAGGCACTCAAAACCAGCTCAAAATCACCCAGTTTCAAAGAATTTCATTGAAGCACATAGTTCCAAGCTGGTCACTAGATGGACAAAACCCTAAAGTCAATGGATGAACATAGGCATTTCCTTATGTAAAATACTGTTTTCTAAAGAAGATTTAAGATGCTTAGAGACAAGATAGAGAGGTGATTTTGGCCTCAAATCAAAGCTAAAAGATAGGAGAATCACATTCTGATCTTCAAAAGCTCAGGTTTGATTATTTTTTTTTTTAGTGGCTACCCTAGCAGTAGTAGTGGTTTGCTTCTTTTTTGAACACTTGGAAATGTCGGACCATCTTCGATTAGACCTTGAATTTGATTAGACCACCTTTGATGCTTAGCATTGCTTTGCCCAAATCTTGAGCTGTTGATTTTTGCCCAGTGTGAACAGCTAGTGAATGGTAAATTAACCTATGGCTAGGCTATGTGTCGAAATTGATGTTATCTAGGCTAAGTCTTAGTCATCTTAGATAGCCTAACTACAGTAGAGGTACAGTAGAGGTATGCTTATGTGAACGTTTGTTGACTTCGGATTTGCCATTTTCATGCACTTGCTGTGTCTAAAGGTAACTATCAGTTAGCCAAAGTACAGTCAGGAGTGTTGCATGAAGCTGCCCGTCCCATGGTGCCGCCCACCCCCTAGAAAAGCCACTAAAAGAAGAAATCTTAGAAACTGTAACTTATTAACTCATTTAGATGTTTGTTTATTACTATTTGGCTTGTTTTGAGCCAGATTTGACTCCAATTGGCCATGGTACATGAACCTGCCACTCTGGATCACGAAGCTGCCACCCCAGAAAAATCATGAAAATTCAAAGAAAATAGCAAATTGTGTTATTTGCAATAGGTCAAGGAACCTCTCTGACCAAACAGCAGGCCTCTAGCATTCGTAATGTAGCAAAATACAAATTTTAGCAAAGTGGGCGGCTTTGTGATCACTTAGGTGCCTGTGATCTTTCATGGTTGCCAGCTTAACCTTGAACAATTACAAGTAAACTGAGTTACCAGCAGCAAGTGAAGGTTTTGAGCTTCCTTTCAAGATGCTCCACTGAATTTTATTTCAATTTTTACTATGTTTCCAGGAGTCATTTCCCCAAAATAGGAGTTTAGGGTGGCAGCTTCATGCAGCACTCCTGTAGTACACTAGCCCCTTTTCAGGCATGGTGCTCAAACGTCTAGCACCATGCCTGGGTGCTAGACGTTCAAGCACTGTACCTTGGATTTCATGTATAGTGCATGGATTTCAGTATACAGTGCATGCATGAAAAACACAGTTTCTGTCACCACAACTGAGCACCGGCTCGGATAGGGCTGAAATTACTACCATGAATTAGAGAAATCAAAGACAATCCTTATCATATTTTTCATAACAAAAACAAAAGGACGCAACTGATGATGGAGATGAAAAACCTCATTTCCTTTTCTACATAGTCAAGGGTTTTGCATGCAAAGTGTCCTGTGCCTCACCTTTTTCTACCTAACAGTCAACCAGAATATTGGCTCCTAGGGCACTCTACATAGAAAATAGATAGGCTGCTGTCAGATTTTTCATCTCCATCATGAGTCGCGTCCTTTTGTTTTTGTTAGGAAAATAAAAACTGTCACCACAACTGAGCACCGGCTCGGATAGGGCTGAAATTACTACCATGAATTAGAGAAATCAAAGACAATCCTTATCATATTTTTCATAACAAAAACAAAAGGACGCAACTGATGATGGAGATGAAAAACCTCATTTCCTTTTCTACATAGTCAAGGGTTTTGCATGCAAAGTGTCCTGTGCCTCACCTTTTTCTACCTAACAGTCAACCAGAATATTGGCTCCTAGGGCACTCTACATAGAAAATAGATAGGCTGCTGTCAGATTTTTCATCTCCATCATGAGTCGCGTCCTTTTGTTTTTGTTAGGAAAAATATGATAAGGATTGTCTTTGATTTCTCTAATTCTTGGTAGTAATTTCAGCCCTGTCCGAGCCGCTGATAAGTTGTGGTGACAGAAACTGTGTTTTTCATGCATGCACTGTATACTGGAATCCATGCACCATACATGAAATCCAAGGTACAGTGCTTGAACGTCCAGCACCCAGGCATGGTGCTAGACGTTTGAGCACCGTGCCTGAAAAGGGGCTAGTGTACTAGACTGCCAAAGTAGGTAAGAAGGACAGCTGAAAACACCTGTACAGGTATTGTGGATCTTCGGTCTACCATTTAGCCCAAAACTGCAGTGTTCACATTAAAGAAACTGTTCACATAAGCATACCTCTACTGTATGCTTATGTGAACAGTTACTTTAATGTGAACAATGCAGTTTTGAGCTAAATGGTAGACTGAAGATCCACAATACTTGTACAGGTGTTTTCAGCTGCCCTTATAACCTATTTTGGCTAACTGGTAGTTAGCTTTAGACACAGCAAGTGCATGAAAATGGCAAAGTCCGAAGTCAACAAACGTTCACATAAGCATACCTCTACTGTACTAAGCCTAACATCAATTTCATCAATAAAATAACACTTGCCTCTTAGACTAAGAGGCAAGTGACTAAGAAGACTAAGTAAGAGGTACAGATTCATAGCCTACTCTGATTATCATGTAAGCACTGTCATAGAGTTAGAAACAGATATGAAACAGGAATCGATCCATAACAGGATGAAATAGTTAGGTTAAAACATTCAGTCTAAAGTCTCTGATACTTGAGTTGCCCAGTGTTTACTGTCTTTTACTTGACAGTAACTGGAGATAGCACCATGAAATTCCTTGTGCTTTTAGATATTAGGGTTGTGAAGACATATTTGGAGTTCCTCATCCTCCATGTTTCTGGGCAACTGGGCCCAGATTGCTCTTGAGTTAAGTTTTTGACCCATGACCAGGAGCGTCGCAAGGGGGGGGGGGGTGCAGCACCCCCCAACTTTTTGAGATTCTGTAAAAAATTTGGGCCGGAGGCCCAAAATTTACTAAAATTGTTCGGTAGTTTTTCGATAGCAGAACTATTCGGTACATTTACGGTGATTCGGCAATCATACAGAATCCAAAATAGGCTACCGGTACAAATCTATTCGGTATAATGATCGGGATTCGTTATAATTACCAGTATTCGGTAGTTATCACGAATTCGGTGAGAAAATTTACTGAAATTATTTGGAAATTTTTAATGCCAGAACTATTCGGTATAGTTATGGAGATTCGGTAGTTACACAGAATCCCGAATAAGCTATCGGTCATAAATTATTCGGTATCATGATTGGGATTCGGTAATTTAATCGCTATACTTTTCAGGATCCGGTAGTTACCACGAATCCCGACTTTAGTTTCGACGAAATTATACCGAATACGAATATTATTCGGTAGTCTTTCGATACTAAAACAATTGGGTATAATAGCCGGCATACGGTAGTTATACAGAATTCTGAACATGCTATCGGTCTAAACTTCGATAATTCGGTAATTTTCGGTAGTTTACTCGGTATAATTGCCAGGATTTGGGAGTTACGACGAACCTTGAAACTCGGAAGAGGTCCAGTGAAGCACTGTTCGCATTTTGCATCTGATTTTGTCGGTAGTCCTTACTTTCATATTGGATCCCAAAAAGAAGATCTAATCATAAATTTTTCGAAAATTCCGCCTGCGGCGCATTTCGTACTTTTCTCTATTTTGTGGAAGAGCGCGTCATTTGACCGGGGTTAAGCCAGTTTAGGGACTGGATATCGAAACATTAAACGCTAGAATCTGGATGGAAATACTTAAATTTGGCAGGAAAAAGCTAATTAAAAAAAAAAATCGCCTGCGCCGCTCACTTTATGTAATCATGGGCATTATTGAACTACAGAAGCGGCTGCTGCCGGAACGTCGCTACATCTGGTTTCTGGAACTTCTTAGAGTCTCGGTATTTAATGCACGGTAAAAAGTAGAATTTGTAAGAGAAGCAGTTAAATTTTAGCCTAGGCTACAGGGAAAAAAAAAAACGGATTTCGAAAATTTTTGCCTGCGGCGCTCGATTTAATTTTCTCTGGGGTATAACAGATAGAATCTGTTACTGCAATCGTGCCCTGCAATATATTCTCCAAGTGGGCTTCGCCGAAACGCAGCCTAAAAGTTGGCCTATCGTCTTTCATGCTGCCCTTTAATGTTCCTCTTCCTACGTAATCCTTTCTGTTCCACAATTTAAAGCTCGAATTCTCAGTTTGTAGGATTCGGTAAAATTTTTGAGATATTCGGTAAAATTTTGGCTCTGCACCCCCCCACCTAAAATGCACTTGCGACGCCCCTGCCCATGACTTGTAACAGATTCAAAGTTGGTATACTTTGGGATATATACTTGTAGACCCCAGAGTCGGGAAAATACTTTTTAATCCTCCACCCACCCCGTTTGTGGGCAATTCAGCCCAGATTGCCCAACGACTTGATGAGTGATGCCGAACATATTCCCGGCAAGAAAAATGCTTTGGCTGATCACCTGACACGAAATACAACGAACGACGAGGAAGAAGAAGGAGATGAGACAAGCACCGAGCTTTGTGTTTCGACCGCCATAAGGGAGGATGCCAGCTCCCCACTCTCGAAGGTGAACATTTCAAAGAGACAAAGGGCTGGTTGGACAGGATTTCACGGTTTGAGGCACTTGCGCACAGTTTTTTCGGCTGGAAACGCGTTTTTAGGGCAGGCTGAACTGGATATCATGGTTAGAGACAACTGTGCATAGTTTCTTCGGCTAGAATTGCGTTTTTAGGGCTGGTTGGACAGGATTTCACGGTTTGAGGCAATTGCGCACAGTTCTCTCGGCTGGAAACACATTTTTAGGGCAGGCTGAACTGGATATCATGGTTAAAGACAATTGTGCATAGTTTCTTCGGCTAGAATTGCGTTTTTAGGGCTGGTTGGACAGGATTTCACGGACAAACAACTCTCAGACAACTCTCTACAAACACTCTCAGTAGCCAACTAGTTGGCTACACTTGTTCCCCCAGAAACACTCTCAGTAGCCAACTAGTTGGCTACACATGTTCCCCCAGAGACATTCTCAGTCAGTAGCCAACTAGTCAGCTACACTTGTTCCCCCAGAAACACCCTCAGTATCCAACTAGTTGGCTACACATCTTCTCCCAGAAATATTCTCAGTAGCCAACTAGTCGGCTACACTTGTTCCCCGAGAAACACTCTCAGTAGCCAACTAGTTGGCTACACTTGTTCCCCCAGAAATACTCTCAGTAGCCAACTAACTGGCTACACTTGTTTCCCCAGAAACACTCACAGAAGCCAGTTAGTTGGCTACACTTGTTCCCCCAGAAACACTCTCAGTAGCCAACTAGTTGGCTACGAACTTTTGGTAGTATAATGTGATCAGCTACATACATTTCTTTTAATTATAAACGACTCAATTTTACAGTAGCTGAATAGTGGATATCCAGGTTTGATTAGAAAAAAATTTACTGGCTACCCTGGGCCTGGGGCTACGACTTGTTGAAGACAGCTTGAAGACTTGACCTAGGTCTTTTCTAAATACCAGAATGGTTAGAAGTGGGTTAGAATGGAGGGAGATAGAATGGAGGGATAGATCTATACAATCAGGGATCAACAGACTTACCCTTACGTCATTTCCCGATAAAACAGAGCAATAACCCTTCTCAAATTTTGCACGCCACAGGTTAAATTCAAATCCAGCGCCAAAACAAGTGATTAGGGTAGCGCGCATTCTACTGGCACTCTTCGCCCGTCTTCGTCCTCATCTTTCTCGCTAGATGACCTATTCGTTTAGTTTATTTCAATCGGTCAGACAAAAGTAATATTATCTGTCAATCAGACTTTATACTGTACTGTACCTACAAGATTTCCGATTCACCCGGGGTATTATTCGACGGAAAAAAGGAAGCTGTGTAGAACAGGTGAGTATTATAGTGAGTAGCCTATACATAGAAAATTGCGGGACCATCCCGATGAATCGTGTAGTATTGTAGGACAAGTTGCCATATGCCTTAACAAGAAACCGATCTTGACCGATAAACCTGATCAGGGCGTCGATATAAGAGTGAAACCACATGTTTATTCAAAATAAACTGTCACCGCTTGCCTCTTGGCGAGTAATCCCAGATTACAGAACATAAATTAATTTATTGGCAAAAAATTAAGCGTTGAAATTTTTCTAATTCACCGGAATTGCACCCTCCCATTTAACTTGCACGCTAAGAACCGAAACAAATCACAGAGGTGAAGCAGTTGATGACAACTTACAACATGATCATAATGATCAGACATTTACGACTAGCACTCTCAGATACGAAAACATCCCCTTTGTAACATGGACAAAGCAAACACTGTAATTACCTGCTAAACCTATGAGTTTAAAAACGTAACTCCCGACAACAAAGTGTTAGATAACATAAGGCGTATTCTCGTCGTTCCTCGAGGACTCCTCGGGGAATCGAAGGGAACGGTGAGAATAGAGGGAGTCACTCCGCGTGGACTCCGTGTACAGAAAACAGCGAGAACACAGGAGTGCTTCCAAACTGGATTTTGTTCGAAAAAAAATATGCAGTTGACGAAATTAGCTTGGATCCACTTTATTTTTGGTTCTGTTTATTCTGATTGTTTCTAATTAATTTTATATTGCACCAATACTTGCAAAAATTGATTCCCCTCCGAATCTGAAAGGAAGTCCTTTTTGATGATGATCCCCACCGTCCGTGGGGACTCGCGACTCTCGCGCGAATACGGTGAGTCAATCCCCGGGACAAACAAAAACGCGGGGACTCCTCAAGTGGAGTCCTCGGGGAACGGCGAGAATACGCCTATAATCAGATACCAACTTGAACGTGAACTTGAACAATGATCTGAAGGTTTTAGGGTTCACTGAAACGCAACCCTCTTTCTCAATCTAAAATCTCTGACAACTATTTCATCTTCGGTCGGCCTGATATACATGTTGAAAGTTATTTATATTCCATACTCTTCGGCGGACATACACCATACATTACGCGTAAAGTTCAAAAATCGTCAGTGTTCTTGAATGGAGTATGAAAACTGCCCGAAAAAATGTTTTTAAAGACCAGTATCTCTCCCTAAGTCATCCGGCGGGACGGTTCAACAAAATACTCTATACGAATAAGTCCAAAACGCACCAGTGAACCTCGGGGAGAACGAGAAACGTCGCCCGAACGATGACTCAAATCCTATGTCAACCAATCAACGGCGTTCGTTGGGGACAGCTGTAATGACGCTTCCGGCTCTTCGCTAGGCACACGGCGATTCTACATCGGCGCGAAGAGTTAGTCATCAAGAGTATTTTCGAAGCGTCCGAGTATCGCCTTATCTCATTCCGTTCCAGCGCTCCATAAGTGGAGTAGTTTCTGTTAGTCCGCTATTTTCTCATAATCAGTCTTGTAGACATAGTAAAAAGTCGGATCCATAAGACAGTGGTAAACTTTCACGTATTACAGATTTTCTACAATCAATCTGTGGATCTATTGTACCCAGTCCAAATGTGCAAACGATTTATCTGGAGCAGATTCTTGTTCTTCCCAGCAAGTTTTACTCCGATCCCTCCATTATAACCGTTTCTCGAGATTTCCGGTCTCCCCCCCCCCCAACTCCCCCATAGCTGCCGAATCCGGTTCGGACTTCAAATGGAACATCAGAAATATGTCATTCATTCAGGTATAATATGAAAAAAACTTCGTTTTCTTAAAGAGTTAAAGAGGCTGCGTCCCAAAGTCGAACCTTAAAACGTACAGGAATTGTACTCCTCTTTTAATTAACAAAAAATACAAAACAGGTTTTTGTTTGCTACCCTACCCCCACCCCCAGCTCTTAGCTTGTGTGCTCTGTGTCTGGGAAACAGTTTCAATAATTATGTTAAAATGTAAATGGAGTGGTCAACTTCATTGTTACTAATTACTAGTTTCGGCGCAATGGTTCTCCTGTCCTCTTGTGTTTAACATTTTTCGAAGTTATTCCATTATTCATTCATTTCAATTTTTTGTTAATTAAAAGAGGGCCTTTCCGAAGCCAAGAGCGGGGGGTTACAACAAAAAACCTGTACAAAAGAGTCTTTAAAAGCGGGGGGTTTGGGGGGCGGCAGCCCCCCAACTGCCTCTCCTAATTCCTGTACGTTTTAAGTTTCGACTTTGGGACGCAGCCTCTTTAACTCTTTAAGAAAACGAAGTTTTTTTCATATTATTTCTGTACGTTTTTCTACAATCCATGGTGGATGTAAGTTAATAATTCCTGTACTCCTCGTACAGGAATTAGGAGAGGAAGTTGGGTGGCTGCCGCCCCCAACCCCCCCCCCCCCGCTTTTAAAGACTCTTTTGTACAGGTTTTTTGTTGTGGGGGGCTGCCGCCCCCCTAACCCCCCGCTCTTGGCTTCGGAAAAATTTAAGGTCATTTTTCTCAAATAAAAATTTTACGGATTAAGACAGAATTTTTTGAAGCTTGCAGTCAGTCTGACCATGTCGAGCTGATCATTTTGATGTACTTGAATGTTGAAATTCGTAACTTTTAAGAATTTCAAAAATGAACATGGGCTCTTATGGGGAAATGTGTTTTTTTTAAGCTAGAAAATCGGGGGGTTAAGATTTTCCGACGAAACTTTAGGGCTACGAAATGCATTCCTCCCCATCCCTCTGCGACCACTGGAACCGAAGATCGCTTAACATTGTCGTGGTTCGCCTCTTTAGGGAGGCAAGAGTGTGCCTCCTTGATAGCGACTGGTAGCGACATCTCTATTTTTTTCGGAACTCTCAAGACGCGCAAACGACCACCAAGGCAGCGCGCATGTTTCTTAGCCAATCAGATTGCTTGAATTTGTGAGCTGCATAAATTAAAACTTCATTTCCCTGAAATTTTTGAGCAGGCAACATCTACAATACTTTGTAATATAATATGACGGACGGTGAAGAATTAATGGACAGAGATATGGAGGAGGTTCTGAGTTGGCCAGTAAGTTGTTTTTGTCGGAATAGCCTAGCATTTGTAGTGTTTGGGTTTGCTAATTTCGTAGTAAGTTAGCCTAGCTGTTACTTATTCCTTAATTAAACTAGGCCAACATTTCCAATCAAGGAGAATGATGCAAAAACGGAAAATTTGGAGCTATCACGCGGATGGGGCTCTAAAGGCTTTATCGAGAAATAAAATAACGTGAAATAAGATACCAGTTTATTTTTCATTGTGGATGTAGGTAGCCGCATTGTTACCTCCAACCAATCCCGTTGTGTTGCCTTGGCAACGAATTGATTTAGAAGTTCTGGATCTGTTCCCTCAGCAACAAGAAATTCTACGGTTTCCTGTCAGTGACCATGCAAACTATGAAGCCTCGACACCAAGGGTTGATCCAGTCCTCCGTTCAAGGGGGGCGGCGAATCTTTCGACGAATGGGGGGTTGCCCTTTTTTGTCCGGCAGGCTCTGCGCTCCATACTGCTTTTGTTCACTTATAATTCGTCAAAGCCGTTGGATTTCAGCACTAATATCAGCACGGCCTAAACTCAACGGTTGTTTCGCAGAAACTCAACGTTTTTTTGGATTTTGGCTCGAATTGATTTTCCAATTACATAATTTAATTTCTGGAATGGAGCTGGATTTTTATGATGCTTGCAGTCATTCTCGCCGTGCCGAGCTGATTATTTTGATGTACTTGAATGTTGATATTCGTAACTTTTAAGAATTTCAAAAACGGTTGTTTTGCAGAAACTCAACGTTTTTTTGGATTTTGGCTCGAATTGATTTTCCAATTACATAATTTAATTTCTGGAATGGAGCTGGATTTTTATGATGCTTGCAGTCATTCTCGCCGTGCCGAGCTGATTATTTTGATGTACTTGAATGTTGATATTCGTAACTTTTAAGAGTTTCAAAAATTACCATGGGCTCTTATGGGGAAATGGGGTTTTTCTAAGCTAGAAAATCGGGGGGTTAAGATTTTCCGACGAAACTTTCCAGGAAAATTACTCGGAGAATTCCGCGTCGAATGAGTCTTCGTACACCCAGATCCGATGTCGGCTGTGACCTGTAGGCGTGGCAGAAAAAAAAGGGTTTCTGTCATTTTTCTCAAATAAAAACTTTACGGATTAAGACAGAATTTTGTGAAGCTTTCAGTCAGTCTCACCATGTCGAGTTGATCATTTTGATGTACTTGAATGTTGAAATTCGTAACTTTTAACAACAAAAAACTTAACATGGGCTCTTATGGGGAAATGGGGTTTTTCTAAGCTAGAAAATCGGGGGGTTAAGATTTTCCGACGAAACTTTCAAGCAAAATTACTCGGAGAATTCCGCGTCGAATGAGTCTTCGTACACCCAGATCCGATGTCGGCTGTGACCTGTAGGCGTGGCGAAAAAAAAAAAAAAGGAGAACATGAACATTAAGTGACTATGCGTGGTTTCTGGAAAACAGGGAAGGAGTTATCGGATCGAGCTGAAATTTCGCGGATAAGCTCCTGGGCCCTAGGGGACCTTAACTTGTGAATTTCAGCCCGATCGGACAACGTTAAAGGGGGGGTGGGGTTGGGGGGTCGAAACTTTCGGCCAGATTTTCCCCATGAAGGAAAAGTCGGAGGGGGATGAAATTTGGCAGGTTTCTTAGTTGGAGCTCGGGCTACGAAATGCATCCCTCCCCATCCCTCTACTGGAACCGAAGATCGCTTAACATTGTCGTGGTTCGCCTCTTTAAAGAGGCACGAGTGTGCCTCCTTGATTAGTTTCATCCCAATCCGATCACCCGTTCGAAAGTTACACAACACTCGATTTTCCGTTTTCCCCGCACTGAACCACATAATTATGCAAACCCCTTTGACCCTCAAATGCACTAGCTCTTTCCGATGTTGAAAGAATGATCCGATCCTTTCAGATTTAGAGGGGAATCAATTTTTGCTGGTGTTGGTGCAATGTAAAATTAATTAAAAATAAACACAATAAAGAAAACTAAAAACAAAGTAGATCCAGACTAATTTTGCCAACTGCATATTTTTGTTTTCGATCAAAATCCATTTTAGAAGCATCCCCCGTGTTCTCGCTGTTTTTGTACGTGGAGTCCGCGTATAGTGCCCCTCTGTTCTCGCCGCTCGCCTTGATTCCCCGAGGAGTCCTCGGGGAACGGCGAGAATACGCCTTTAGACAAACAAATCCCCGGGAAAAAAGTTCGCGAAACTGAAGTCCAAAATACCCGGGGCTTTGTTGCTGTTGCTGGAAAAAATACCTGCGGAGTATGGGTAAATACCCTCCGCGTAATCGTACTTCAGTCTGCGGAAAATGTCTGCAGCTCAGAAAAGTGTTTTGACTATACATTCGTCGATACAAGACCTTTTTGGAAAATGTTAGCAGTTCAGAAAACGGTGTCGTCCGATGAAATGTCAGCGCCTTCGGAAATGTTGAGCCATTCGGGTCTGAAAACTGATTGCGTCCAAGAAAGCGTTGTACTTCTAACAATTGTTTGAATTATTTAGCTTGTTGCTATGCTGATTAATAAAGGGCTCGAAAGTATAATCTTTAAAGCGTGAGGGCCATTCACTGCTCCACAAATGGAACTGTGTACCGTTTCAACATGGCACAAGCTCTTGGCGCGGATTCTGGAACTGCCAGGTGCACGATTGCTCATACTTCACAAAACTAATTTCATGGAATTGACCCTCACTTTAGAATTCCGAGCCATACAGTGTTCGATAAAACGGTCCATCAAGGTTTCCTATGCACATGATAGGATCTCAAGTCCCGTCTCAACTTGAAGTCGGAAGGATTTTAAAGATTTTGTGCGGTTTTGCCTGGCTCTGACGTCACTTCACTGCAGGAAATCCAATGCTAAAAATGTAAAGGTTAAACGCTCGCATTTATCTTGAATTCTTTCGTTTATGTCAGACTTATTATAATTATAGCCTAGGCAGTCCTGCAATTCTTGTCATTTTGAAGCTTGTACTCTGTCGAGTTCTTCGAAAGAATAGGCCTTAACTCGTTTTCTTGAGTTCATGTTTGCTATTTTTTTAACTATTATTGCAATCTGGTGCAATGAAACTTTGAAATGGAGTTTCCTTCGTTCAAGTGTCTTCCAAATTCAAATCGAGTTCTAGACGAGGGGTTGTCCAATCTTGGTTTTAGTGTACAGCAAATGCACGGTAGCCGATCGGTGCTGGAACCCGGCTGATAACAGTCAGCACCGGTTGCCACGTGGCAAAATCAGCATGTTTAGAAGTGACGTATCCGTTTTGCATTGTCAAATATAATTTGCGGTCAGCTTGGGCTGAAGGAATGTCTGAACCCGAAGTACGGAACTTAAAATCGCCCAGACAAGTCACAGACAAGTATCCAGCTTAGCTGGAAAGAAGAAGAAGAGACAGGGGACTCCAAAACCAAAATGCAAGAGAATCTCTACCCTTTCGACGACCGAATGGAGCAGCAAAAGCAGCAGCAGTGTCCAAAATGAAATCACAGCACCAGCTTTAACTTCAAGGGGTTTCATGGTAGAAGTTCACAAAATCAGATATTTAAGTAGGAATCTTAAATTGCGTTTTTCACAAGCTCATTTTCCAGCTTGAGCCTGAAGAGGACCCTTGCCAAGAAGAGCCGAAATATAGCACTAATGAAAGGCGTATTCTCGCCGTTCCCCGAGTACTCCTCGGGAAATCGAAGGGAACGGCGAGAAAAGAGGGAGTCACTCCACACGGACTCCGCGTACGGAAAACAGCGAGAACACGGGGAAATGCTTCAAAAATGGATTTTGTTCGAAAAAAATATGCATTTGACGTAATTATCTGGATCCAATTTATTTTTTATTTTGTTTATCCTGATTGTTTTTAATTAATTTTACATTGCGCCAGCACCAGCAAAAATTGATTCCCCTCCGAATCTGAAAGGGAGTCCTTTTTGATGGTGGAAATGATAATCGGAGCATGCCCCGTCCGTGGGGACTCGCGAGAATAAAGGGAGTGAGTCCCGGGGAAAAACAAAAACGCGGGGACCCCTCAAGTGGAGTCCTCGGGGAACGGCGAGAATACGCCTGAAATGTAGCTGACGTAACCGTTTTCATCGCACTTCGAAGCAGGGTTGCCACGGGTAGCACTAAAGTGCTACTTTTAACTCTTTTTTCTGAAAGTAGCACTATCAAGAAAACGTAGCACTATTGTAGCACTTTTTAGCAAATATAACACTTTTTTAGTTAAAAAGAACACTTTTCTTCTGTTCATCAACTATTCCGTTTACAGGCACACAAATCACACAATTAGTTTGAAGTTTAGTGCTCCAAACCCAAAGGAGTAATCGAAGTAGAATTAAAGTGGATTCGCATTCCACGACAAAAATGGTTTGCTGATACGTATTTAAACCATAGCTTGACCATTCATTAACTTTTAATTTGACTGGCGAAGAAACAAATTCACTTTGACGAGCTTCCGTTTGTGACAATTTTTATTTGCCAGCGTACAGTTGTTCATAAGTATAAGTGCATAATAACACAGATAGCTTACCGACAAACTTGAACCAGCGCAACACGCCAAAAATTTTTTTTGAAGTAGCACTTTTTTCCAGAAAAGAACACTTTTTCTGGTTTCCAGTAGCACGAAAAATTTCAGTGGAGTGGCAACCCTGCTTCGAAGTCAGCTTGGGCTGAAGAATATTTATAATAAATTCCGGAATTTCAAAATCACCTTTTCATCTGATTAGTTTGGCTTTGGCTGGAAGCTCAGATCAAGAAAACTATAAAGTCGGGTCTTCACCTTCCGGAATCTGGGTTCCCAGATTTTCCGAGATTTTTTTTTAATTTCTTCTGCGATACTTAAAAATTCCGGAAATCTGGAAGCTCAAAAGCCCCTTTTTTCCAGATTATTTTGATGTACTTTCGGACCGGTTCAGATTCCAGGTGCAATTTACAGGACAAGCCAAAGAATAATCTGGAAGCCCAGATTCCGGAAGTTCCGGGAGGTGAAGACCGGACTTAAGAAGGAACTCACTTCTGTGTTCTCTGGCTGTTCTTCGTGACCTTGATGTTAATTTCGGTTGTATTTTCTGTGGGTTCGTGCTGTACAAAGGTGTAAAAAAAAGCTACGATATCAGCCAAAAATTAAACAAAAGTACTTAAATTTTCTCTTTTATTTCATAATTATTTGGACGAAAAGATGATATTTTTTGAAGATTTTTCAGTAGCAGAAAGAGAACATTAGGGAATTTTATTATCCTTATTCAGTTGAGATTTCAAGACAGTCGCAGCAAAGATAGAATTCAATTAATTCGAAAAAAGTTCAGTGCCAGAAGTTATTTGGATTAGAATCTGAGTGTTCAGTGTCTATTTCTCTAAAGATATTCAAGATTGTGATTAACATAGGCCTAGGTGAATACTGCCAAGGAGCAGTTAAAGAAGAACTTCACCCTGACTTCACCTAGGCCTAGTCTTGACCCAAATCCCGAGTTGGATTGTTTTTGGAGTTCATTATTAATTTGTCATGCCAGTGACCCATTGTGGCCATGGACCTTCTTTTGACAGACAAAGATGCTGGTGCCTGGATGGCTCTAAAAAGTAAGTTACAAGTATTGCAGTAGTAGGGTAGCCACAAAAACACCTAGTGGCAAAAATTGGCAATTTTGTTGTAATGAATGCATAAATTGCTGTGAATTTTCCTTATCAGTTTTACCTATCTAAAACATCTCCAAAAAATATTTTAAAAATACCATTCAATTCAGGACAAAATTGTCTATTTAATAAGGCTAACAGTAAGATGCCCTAGCTATTTAATATTATTTCTTAATATTCAATGTAAATTTAGATGTAAAAAAAAGTAGCTGAACTTGCCTACAAAAATTTGTTGATACAAAGGAGGAAAAGTCAGCAGCCTATAGCAGCAATAGGTCTACTGGACTATAACCTTGATGATCATATTCATATTTTCTCATCTAACTCACTTGCTGGGGCTCCCCAGGCACTCAAAACCAGCTCAAAATCACCCAGTTTCATAGAATTTCATTGAAGCACATAGTTCCAAGCTGGTCACTAGATGGACAAAACCCTAAAGTCAATGGATGAACATAGGCATTTCCTTATGTAAAATACTGTTTTCTAAAGAAGATTTAAGATGCTTAGAGACAAGATAGAGAGGTGATTTTGGCCTCAAATCAAAGCTAAAAGATAGGAGAATCACATTCTGATCTTCAAAAGCTCAGGTTTGATTATTTTTTTTTTTAGTGGCTACCCTAGCAGTAGTAGTGGTTTGCTTCTTTTTTGAACACTTGGAAATGTCGGACCATCTTCGATTAGACCTTGAATTTGATTAGACCACCTTTGATGCTTAGCATTGCTTTGCCCAAATCTTGAGCTGTTGATTTTTGCCCAGTGTGAACAGCTAGTGAATGGTAAATTAACCTATGGCTAGGCTATGTGTCGAAATTGATGTTATCTAGGCTAAGTCTTAGTCATCTTAGATAGCCTAACTACAGTAGAGGTACAGTAGAGGTATGCTTATGTGAACGTTTGTTGACTTCGGATTTGCCATTTTCATGCACTTGCTGTGTCTAAAGGTAACTATCAGTTAGCCAAAGTACAGTCAGGAGTGTTGCATGAAGCTGCCCGTCCCATGGTGCCGCCCACCCCCTAGAAAAGCCACTAAAAGAAGAAATCTTAGAAACTGTAACTTATTAACTCATTTAGATGTTTGTTTATTACTATTTGGCTTGTTTTGAGCCAGATTTGACTCCAATTGGCCATGGTACATGAACCTGCCACTCTGGATCACGAAGCTGCCACCCCAGAAAAATCATGAAAATTCAAAGAAAATAGCAAATTGTGTTATTTGCAATAGGTCAAGGAACCTCTCTGACCAAACAGCAGGCCTCTAGCATTCGTAATGTAGCAAAATACAAATTTTAGCAAAGTGGGCGGCTTTGTGATCACTTAGGTGCCTGTGATCTTTCATGGTTGCCAGCTTAACCTTGAACAATTACAAGTAAACTGAGTTACCAGCAGCAAGTGAAGGTTTTGAGCTTCCTTTCAAGATGCTCCACTGAATTTTATTTCAATTTTTACTATGTTTCCAGGAGTCATTTCCCCAAAATAGGAGTTTAGGGTGGCAGCTTCATGCAGCACTCCTGTAGTACACTAGCCCCTTTTCAGGCATGGTGCTCAAACGTCTAGCACCATGCCTGGGTGCTAGACGTTCAAGCACTGTACCTTGGATTTCATGTATAGTGCATGGATTTCAGTATACAGTGCATGCATGAAAAACACAGTTTCTGTCACCACAACTGAGCACCGGCTCGGATAGGGCTGAAATTACTACCATGAATTAGAGAAATCAAAGACAATCCTTATCATATTTTTCATAACAAAAACAAAAGGACGCAACTGATGATGGAGATGAAAAACCTCATTTCCTTTTCTACATAGTCAAGGGTTTTGCATGCAAAGTGTCCTGTGCCTCACCTTTTTCT
>JAKZAO010000048.1:0-80340 GCA_023053555.1 Branchinecta lindahli | reverse complement strand
CAGGAAGAAGGAGCAAACGCCTCTCTAACGACTCATACTCAACAACTCACATCCTGTCTCAACCAATCACAGCGATCTTTGTGAGCAGCTGTGACACCACTTCTGCCTTTCTTCCGCTAGGTACCAGGAGAGGCCGGAGATTTTGCATCGGCAAGGAGTTATAGTCATCAAGAGTTCTACCCGTCCCTCTGGTGTAAAGTCCTTCGGTACTGAAATACCGAATAGGCGGAGCTTGGACGCTTGACGGAGTAGCTGCTCTTTCAGCACTCTGTTTGAAAATCTGACCAGCAGTGGCTTCAGATCAGCACTATCTGGCACGCACTTAACAGCCGAGTAGCAAATAGAATGGTTTTCAATCAAGAGCAGTGCAGTCGCATGCTATTGTAGGATTCATTTTAGGTAATTATAAATAGTTGGGATGTACAAGGGTTGGTAAGCAGAAAGATCAAGTGGAGGGAATAGTCAGCAAAAAGATCAAGTGGAGATAGGCAAGGGTTTGATTTTTCTTGAAGCTTGGTAATGAGACTGTTGACACGATGAAAGAAAGAACGGAGATGACAGTAAAGATGGGATGTAATTATGAAGGACGAAATGAAAAGAAAAGAAAGAGAGTATGCTGTAGTAGCTCACTGGTCGATTAGGGAGGGGCCAAAAGGTCCTCCCCCTCCTTTGGGGGACCCTAGGCGGGTACTCTTAACAAGCCGTAAAGAGAGAAAAAGAAAGTATGACCAAGGGTGTAGCTTTGTGGCCTGAGAAAAGAGAAAAGAAAGGAATTTGATAAGACGAAATGAAAAGAAAAAAAAGAGAGTATGTTATAGTGGCTAACTGGTCAATTAGGGAGGGGCCAAAAGGCAAAGTTTTCATTTTTCTTGAGGCTTGGTAATGAGACTGTTGACAGGATGAAAGAAAGAACGGAGATGACAGTAAAGATGGGATGTAGTTATGAAGTACGAAATGAAAAGAAAGGAAAGAGAGTATGCTGTAGTAGCTCACTGGTCAATTAGGGAGGGGCCAAAAGGTCCTCCCCGTCCTTTGGGGGACCCTAGGCGGGTACTCTTAACCAGCCGTAAAGAGAGAAAAAGAAAGAATGACCAAGGGTGTAGCTTTGTGGCCTGAGAAAAGAGAAAAGAAAGGAATTTGATAAGACGAAATGAAAAGAAAGGAAAGAGAGTATGGTACAGTGGCTAACTGGTCAATTAGGGAGGGGCCAAAAGGCAAGGTTTTGATTTTTCTTGAAGCTTGGTAATGAGACTGTTGACACGATGAAAGAAAGAACGGAGATGACAGTAAAGATGGGATGTAGTTATGAAGGACGAAATGAAAAGAAAGGAAAGAGAGTATGCTGTAGTAGCTCGCTGGTCAATTAGGGAGGGGCCAAAAGGTCCTCCCCGTTCTTTGGGGGACCCTAGGCGGGTACTCTTAACCAGCCGTAAAGAGAGAAAAAGATAGAATGACCAAGGGTGTAGCTTTGTGACCTGAGAAAAGAAAAAGGAAAGGAATTTGATAAGACGAAATGAAAAGAAAGGAAAGAGAGTATGGTACAGTGGCTAACTGGTCAGTTAGGGAGGGGCCAAAAGGCAAGGTTTTGATTTTTCTTGAAGCTTGGTAATGAGACTGTTGACACGATGAAAGAAAGAACGGAGATGACAGTAAAGATGGGATGTAGTTATGAAGGACGAAATGAAAAGAAAGGAAAGAGAGTATGCTGTAGTAGCTCACTGGTCAATTAGGGAGGGGCCAAAAGGTCCTCCCCGTTCTTTGGGGGACCCTAGGCGGGTACTCTTAACCAGCCGTAAAGAGAGAAAAAGATAGAATGACCAAGGGTGTAGCTTTGTGACCTGAGAAAAGAAAAAAGAAAGGAATTTGATAAGACGAAATGAAAAGAAAGGAAAGAGAGTATGGTACAGTGGCTAACTGGTCAATTAGGGAGGGGCCAAAAGGCAAGGTTTTGATTTTTCTTGAAGCTTGGTAATGAGACTGTTGACACGATGAAAGAAAGAACGGAGATGACAGTAAAGATGGGATGTAGTTATGAAGGACGAAATGAAAAGAAAGGAAAGAGTGTATGCTGTAGTAGCTCACTGGTCAATTAGGGAGGGGCCAAAAGGTCCTCCCCGTCCTTTGGGGGACCCTAGGTGGGTACTCTTAACCAGCCGTAAAGAGAGAAAAAGATAGAATGACCAAGGGTGTAGCTTTGTGACCTGAGAAAAGAAAAAAGAAAGGAATTTGATAAGACGAAATGAAAAGAAAGAAAAGAGAGTATGGTATAGTGGCTCACTGGTCAATTAAGGAGGGGCCAAAAGGTCCTCCCCCTGCTTTGGGGAACCCTAGGCGGGTACTCTTAACCAGCCGTAAAGAGAGAAAAAGAAAGAATGACCAACGGTGTAGCTTTGTGACCCGAGGAAAGAGAAAAGAAAGGAAATCGAAAAGGACCAGGCAAGTTGACCTAGGCGGGTATTCTTAACCAGCCGTAAAGAGAGAAAAAAGAAAGAATGACTGAGGGGTAGCTTTGTGACACGAGGCAAAAGAAAATAAAAGGAAATTGAAAAGGACAGGCAAGTTGATGATGATGGATTTAATAGAGTAAAGATAATAGAAAAGAAAGGAACAACATAGTGGAACAATCGAAAGAAATAATAGAAGAGGAAGTTGGAATGGAATTCTTTTATTTTTGCAGTAGAACGTGGGATAATCCAAATTGATTTTGAGGGATGAAATATAGTGGAGGGGAAGTATGGTTTTAGATAATAAGCCGCGTTCTCAAACCGAGAGAACTGTTTGACCTTTAAGAAAAATGACTTCCGGCCGATTGGGGTCGAGATGATCTCTGGGGAGTAAAATGATTGACAAGTGATAGATATGGCCGGTTCTGGGATTGGTTGGGTGCGTCACCCAATCCAATCTTTAATGAAGAGTGAAATTTAGAGGGTAATGGATTTGAACATTATTGCAGGTTGTTAAATAAGGTTCGTCAATTAATTTGGAAAGTTGGTTAGAAAATAATTGTGATAGCTTTGTTCAGAGATTAAATTGTTCTTGGTTAATAGGGCAAGAGTACAGTTAAGAAATTAATCTGTTTAGGCTTTGTGGAAGGAATTTTCTATAATGGTTGAATTGAGTAATTGGGAAGGACAAAACATAAGAATTTTCTGTGTTTGAATATTGTAGTTTAAAGTTATTGCTTTTTATTTTACGGAAGAAACTTTATGAGAAATCAGAACTAATTTTGGCGTTAAACGTTTTAAGACATTTATTATTTTGGGGTTACGAGTTAACGGTCAGTCTGCGTGGAATTTGGATTTTATTTGCCGTTGATATACTTTATGTTATGGTGCGGTTTGGCATTTCCCGTCGGTGGATAGCATGGTAAAGAATGAGGTTTGAGTGTGAGGTTTTTAACTTGGTTGATAAATATGTGCCATGTTTAATATGATTGAATTGTTGGAAAGTGTATTGTTTACTTTAAAGTTTGTTTGAAGTTTATAGACTGAAGAGGATCAGAGGGCACGGGATAAAGGATATAGCTTAGTGGAATAATTAGCGGGGAAAAGCCCTTATTCTCTTTTATTATATCGATAGTCAGACAAGTCAGACTTCTTCTAGGATGGTGTTGTAACTGGAAGATGTAGCGTACTCCGTAGCTTAGGGTAGCGTGTGCCGATGCGTACGTAAGGCGGCGGGTAAGTAAGGATGGCAGTAGACAAGGTTTACGTTAACATATAAGGGTTTATTTTCAGACTTACTCTTTATAAAGGTAATCCCAATCCGGGTAAATACAATCACTATCGATAATGACAATAGGTTAAGTCATGTGTGACTTCCAAAATGTGAATGACAATCACGAGTGACTGACAAATAAAGAATGACAAATAATAGACAACTAAAGGAGCTTATATACTCCTTACTGCACAAGTTAAGGTTCAACTGACGTAATATACAATTTAGCTTCCTGACCGGAAGCTACCTGATGTCGACGTAGTATGGAATTTAGCAAAATCCAACTGACGTGGATTTCAGTTTAACAGGATGTTATTTAGTTCTGAGTCTTCATTTGTGCAAATAGATTCTACGAAGTACCAAAGGATCGTGTTCACTTCGGTAGGTACATATAGTTAGTTAAGCACCTGACATAGAGACCGACACAACAGTCCTCCGACCTATAACAAATTAGACCTCCCGGTCTAAAGTTCTAAACTAATCCTACCACGCGAAAAAAAAATGAGGAGGGCTAACGATCTGTCATAGATATTATGCTTCGGTTAATACGGGTAAATATAATAAAGCGAAAACTGCTTCGATTAACGGAAAGCAAGAAAGCAAAATATGTTTCGATTAAGATGGGTGAATCAATAAAGTGAAAGTTACTACGATTAATTAGAAGCTAAAAAGCAAAAATATGTTTCAATTAACATGCGGTTAATATGGGAAATGTGTAAGAAAGCACCTCTTTAAAGTATCTTGCGATTATATGGGTACTAACATTAACGCAACCTAGCTTAACCTAATCCCGAATACATACATAAAGGACAACGAGTCCAGGCGGATTGGTTGTCAAGTCCTCCGTAGGAGTGCTCGACTCTCGCCCAAAATTGAACACCCTATTCTAAAAATAAATTTCGACTCACGAGTTCTTCCTTTCCTAGCCGCGCTCTAGTGTGAGCTGGAGTGGTTTCTGTTTATCCGTTAATGGCCAATTTTTTCCCACAGCAAGTCTTTAAGATTTTGATGGTCATTCTGACTCCTATAACTTCCCCATTCACCTTGCGGTTCTTAGTCCTGCGGGGGGATAGTTAGCTTTCCGCAAGTCCAAAAAGAATGTTGATGCTCATAGGATAGGGTTCACCTTTAGCTCAAATGTTCTTCATTTGTTCATAAATATGGACGGTTCAGTTGCGCTTTAAGTCCAACTAACTCACTACGCGTCTCACATCTTGACATCGCAACCGCCTACCACGACCTAACTCACTTTCATTTAAACTCACTTGCTTTCGATCTTCGAGGACACAGTCTTGAAATGTCTCATATGTTGTTGCTGTTGTTGTATATAGCAACCAGCTCACATTCAGGATATGTTCTTGTTGAAACTTCAACGACAGGCTTGGATAGTTCATAGTTGGTCCATTGACCGCACGCAAATTGATGTCGGGCTTCGTCATTTTCCGTTGTGGTAGGAAAATGTGATAGATTGTTTTTAGTTGTTTGGTTGCCGACTTGCGGGGTCGCTGTCGTACATCGAAGTTCGTCCCTTCCTGAGCTTCTGCTGTGTTGTTGTCGAGAGCCTGTGTTTGGCTCACAGTCCTCCGAAGATGTTATCGTGGTTTCCCCTTGGCGTTGCGACGTTCGGATACGGGATCTGTAGCTCGTCGTCGTCGTAGTAAAATGACTACCTGAAACATTTTTTCGGCAGAAATATGTTTCTTTTGGAAAATAGTATGGATGTAAGAGCGTGTCATTGGCTTACTGCGGATAGCGCTGTACTGTCTGTGAGTTCATTGGCGCGAGATAAAACATAAGCTAAATGATTCTGCTTATGCAGCACTAATAAATCTAACTTCTAAGCAGTAATAATTTCACGTGCTGCATCCACAAAAACTGTAAAGGATGCTCTTAAAGTCAAGTTCATGGCTACAATTATCGGTTCCTGTTACACAAAAATACTGAAAATACTATTCTAAGCAACACACGCGTATATGAAAGTCATAAAACTTAAATGGTCTCAATGTCAAGGCTTCGAGGGCTCTAGTTGTGACTTTCCCATGGCATGGGAAACGATACGGCAAGCGAACCCTCGTGCTTGCCGCATTTGAAATCGCCTATTCTTAATGTCCAGGTTTCAGGGCTCAGAACGCAGTTTCCAATAGGATCATTTTTATTCTACCGATTCGGCAAGCGAGCCCTGATGCTTGCCGCATTTTCTTAGGCATTCATTAATTCTTCTTAGAATTACATTTGAGATTAATGCCACTAATCATCTAATCCAAAGTTAGCCTCGTTTCTTCCGTTTAAGGAAGCATTCCGTTTCCATTGTCCCCCAATAGTCTACTGGGCGTTCGCCCAGATGCTCTTGACAACTTTGGTATGGTACGCTCAACCCTGCGGGTGGCGTACCCTTTTGGCCTCGCTTTCGGTGCCTGCACCGATTACAATTTCTCCAACTTTGAGATAGCGAGCCTTTACAGCGGGTATCCACGGTTTCTACCCCTCATAATACATCAACAATTCACAAATTGGCCCAGCACCTATACTCGTCAGCATCAGGTCATTTTCCCTGGGTCCAAAATTCCTGGGGGGTGGGGGGTCTACTCAGTAGCCATTTCTATGGCATCACCTATCACTTGGGTTCCGTAGGCTTCCCTTATCAACGGGGAGAGTGAACTTCTTACTTTCGGGCAAAGATACTTTGGGAGGATGCTGAGGAGGAATTTTTTTTATTATCTGTACTTCTGTTCGGATTCAGTGGCATCTTATGAAGTTACAAAAGGGGTAACGTTCTCTAGGGGATCCCAACTTATTTGTTCAGCTATTCAATGTTTCACCGAATAGCACTTTTTTTTAAACAAATCCATCGATAAAAATAAAAATCTAATTTTCTGGTACCGTGCAGTTCGGTTAAGGGGACCAACATTGACCGAGCTCGAGGTTAATCGGTGCATGACGTCACTACGCCATACGAAGTATAGGTCTATACGATCAAGTGTGACCGAGTGGGCGGCAGTTCATGACGCTGCCGCTCACGTGGCGCCGCACAATAATCATAAAATTTAAAACAAAACCCATTCATATGAACTAAAACTTTAATTTCACAGGGTTACCACCTAGATTATAATCTGTCTGTCTAAAATTCTCAAATTGAAGTTGCTCCTGGAGATTTTTTTCGGGTCATTGCAGGGGATGCGGATACCCTGAATTGTCCCGAGGTCACAAAGATTTTTCCCTTTTGAATTTCCGCTTTTCATTTGTCCCTCCGAAGCATTTTCTCATTTCTTGCCACTTGAGTCGCACAACTTTTCGTCCCTTCCGCGTTTTTAATCGCGCCCCGGTTGAGCCGCTCCGTTACTGTCGGACTGTAGATAAATTCCACGATGTTGACCGTTGTCAACATTTTTACTCGCAGTCGATATTAAATTCTGCCTACCACTCGTACCCGTTTCTACCTGTCTTGGCACGTCAGACCAGAACAAAAACTTGGTAATATGGGGTCCATCTGAATGTACAAGCGAATTCCGGTTTTCCTTGCTGAATGTATTTTGCAATTGCTTAGGTCACTTATCATACGGCGGTTTGCTCTTGAATTAAACGTCTTACTACAACAACATCTCATCTTATTTCTCAGGGAGAGTGGGGAATACTTACTTTCCACACATCATCATTTCGACTTTTCCCCTGAATCTCGAAATGTATTAGGCGGGTACTCACAGCGCGTGAGCCGCCACCGCGCAATCTAACAACTTCTACAGTTCCATTACTATCGTCAGCAGTATCCGCAATCTCGGATCTCTGACAGGATACGGCGTATAACGTGCGCGCAATTTCTGGGTCTCGTGTGGTTGGCATTTATGAAGGAGTACTGACTCCAAGCTTCCTACCGCCTTGAGTAGAGTGTATCCTGCGTGCCGTTTTGGTCACGATATGCCACCATTGGGCAACTTCTGCCAACACCACCCAGACTGACGTCTATATAATTTAATTAGAGCTGGTCGTGTTGCCACGTGCAACACGAACTCCGGCAACCTATAGGGACTAACAAACGCTCAGACAGCAGACTGTACCTCATTCGACGGACTTGCCAAGCAAAAACATACGGACAGACATACATTGCGACGATACTTAACCTGGCTCACTCAATTCTATGGGAAGTTCAGTAACATTCAAATTAAAAATCTTCTGGATTAACTACTCTTTACAAACTATGCTATGGTTCACTTTAAAAAATCCGAAAAACGAAGAAACACTACTTTTCCCATTAAACTTTTGCGATTCGTTCAGATCGCTAAACAAAGGCAAAATGACCCTTATGCAGAAAAGTTACTTTTTTTTCTTCTTCTTTTTCTTCCCATTTTCCCATGTATCCTGTGACTCTTAATCATCATTCTTATCTTACTATTCTGGTACTGCAAAGAAAATTCCTAGTATGTTAACGTAAGCCTGTTCACTACGTTGCAACCCTAAAACCGCGTGTCACCACTGTTGTAAATGAAAATGGAACGTAGGGTAACTGACGGCGGTAGTAGACAAGGTTTACCTTAACATATAAGGGTTTATTTTCAGACTTACTCTTTAAAGGTAATCCCAATCCTGGTAAATACAATCACTATAGATAATGACAATAGGTTAAAACATGTGTGACTTCCAAAATGTAAATGACAATCACGAGTGACTGACAAATAAAGAATGACAAATAATAGACAACTAAACGAGCTTTTATACTCCTAACTGTACAAGTGAAGGTTCAACTGACGTAATATACAATTTAGCTTCCTGACCGGAAGCTACCTGATGTCGACGTAGTATGGAATTTAGCAATATCCAACTGACGTAATATACAATTTAGCTTCCTGACCGGAAGCTACCTGACGTCGACGTAGTATGGAATTTAGAAAAATCCAACTGACGTGGACTTCAGTTTAACAGGATGTTATTTAGTTCTGAGTCTTCATTTGTGCAATTAGATTCTACGAAGTACCAAAGGATCATGTTCACTTCGGTATGTACATATAGTTAGTTAAGCACCTGACATAGAGACCGACACAACAATGGCACTGAATATTATTGAAACGCGGTGAAGAACCACTGGCAGGCGCAGTAAAAATAAAAGGCAAAAAGCTCAAGTTTGTCAAACAATCAAGCCTGAGACCCAGATTATATAGCTGGCGGTACTAGTTACGCAACGCGACGGCTGGCAGTGGAAACATGGTTCGGGAAGCCGGTCCGTCAGTTTTTCAGATTGCTCAAATTCTGTATATTCGTTTTTGGTCGATCATTTCCACGTAATAAGACATTTTTCTCGATGGTGTTAATTTCCTAGACAGGTTGGAATAGGTTTAAAAAAAAAAAGTTGGGGGAAGAAAGAGAACAAGAAAGTCGGGAATAAAGGAAAAGTTGTCATGTTAAGATGTTTGTAGGTACGTCTGTTTAAATATTTGTTTAGACTTCCTGAAAGATTTCTAGGAAACTGAAAGAGTATAAATTAAAATTGTATTCGGAATAGTGGTCTGACAGATTTGATAGAGTATGTTGGATAATTATGAGATAAATACAAGAAAAGGATAGTAGCGACTATTTTAACGTCGTTGCCGTGTTTATTTTATCGCAGGTGGTAGTATGGTATATTTTGATGTAAGTAAGTGGATGATGGTATGGTGAGGGGTCATAATGTAGTAGAGGAGATACATTAATTGTGCATCTAGTGTGGTCTGAGGAGATTAAAACGTCGCTGTTATATTTTAATTTGGGCAGGATTGTTTTGAATTATGAGATCTTAGGTTCTAGGTTTAATAATATGTAATAGCAGGAGGCCACACACGGATATAATATAAATTTGATATTAATGATATAGTTTAAATGAAAAAAAAAAAAAAAACAATCTTCATCACTTCAAGTATATGGTAGTCGCGTGAGGCTTACGTAGGAAACTTATTTGTATTTGTATCTGACGGATCAACCTCCACCACCCCTCTGGAAATCGCTGAGTCCCTGAACGAGCAGTTCGCATCTGTGTATACCAATGACTTCAGTGACAAGGACCTACCGGAAACGACAAAATACATCGTCACCATACCCATGCAAAGGATTGTGGTTTCCGAATCAGATGTGGAAAAACGTCTTGCGGCCCTTGACCCCAACAAATCTAGGGGACCAGACGGGATACACCCAAGGACAGTGAAAGAAGCCAGCTCTGTTCTAGCTCCAGTACTGACAAGGATATTTCAGCTATCTCTTGACCAAGGATCTGTTCCAGAGGACTGGAAAACTGCCACCATCACTCCTATCTACAAGAAGGGAAACAAAAATTCCCCAGAAAACTACCGTCCAATCACCTTGACATCTGTTGTATCCAAAGTCATCGAAGGCATCGTCAACAAAGAAATTACCCAGCACCTGGCAGCAAACAACATCATCCACCAAAGCCAACATGGGTTCGTCAAAGGAAAGTCTGTGGACACAAACCTAATAGAGTCCTACGAGATTGCCACCAGTTTTTTGGACCAAGCCACACCAGTTGACGTAGCACTCCTTGACCAGGCAAAAGCATTCGACAAAGTCAGTCACCGAAGGCTACGCATCAAGGTTGACGCATGCTCTATCCACCCTCAAGTTTCAGACTGGGTACAGAACTTCTTGACTGGACGCAAGCAAAGTCTTCAAGTCTTCGGGACAGCAGGTGAGGAGGTCTTGTCGTCGGAAGCTGCGGTACTCAGTGGAGTCCCGCAAGGGACAGTACTAGGACCAACCCTCTTCAACATATACATTAACGATGCCCATCAGCTTCTGAAGAACCCCATGCCACAATACGCAGATGACTCAAAGCTAATTGCCAATGCCTTAACAAACACCCTTCAAGAGGATCTCAACACTTTAACTGACTGGTCAAGTGAATGGAAACTGGAGTTCAACCCAGACAAATGTCGTGTTCTCCACTTTGGACACAACAACCCAATGCGACAGTACCAGATGAGAAGACATGGATCAAGCACCCCCGTCCCGATCCCCTCCACCTCAGAAGAAAGGGACCTCGGAGTTATTGTGGACGACAAGTTGAAATTCCACTCTCACATCAAAAAGGTAGTGGCAAGTGCCAATCAGACCCTAGGGATGATCAAACGGTCAGTTGCATCCCGCAAACCAACTGTCATACTGAAGCTCTACAAAGCCTTGGTCAGGCCCAAGTTGGAGAGCGGTAATGCCCTAGCCTCCCCCTTCTACAAACAAGACAAGAAACCCATCGAAAGTGTCCAGAGACGAGCAACAAAATTCATCCTAGGCTTTAGAGCACTACCCTACGAACAGCGACGGAAGGAAGAGACCGGCGGCGGAAGAGCGGAAGAGAGGGGACATGCTACTAACCTACAAACTTCTCAACTCTAATTGTCTTCCCTCCCTCTTCGCTCCCGACAACCAGTCACGAACAAGGGGCCACTCCCGGAAACTGTCAAGAAAGTTCTGCACCTCTCGTGTTCGCCAGCACTTCTTCAGCAACCGAGCTGTTCCTTTGTGGAACAGCCTGTCTGAACCAACTGTCACCAGCGAGACACCCGATGGCTTCAAAAAGCGACTCGACGAGGATTGGCACCGACAGCCCTGGAAAGTGGACTGGTGCGCCCCGGAAGCAGCAACCAGAAAATAACACCATCATCATCCGCAAGCTACTCATCGGGATACAACATCCTTATTGCTTGCAAGTGCAATTTAAGGTAATTTAAGGTATTGTTTAATTTTGTTTTTTGGGGGTATCATGTTTAGTTATCGGTGTTTTTTGTTTTATTAGAGAAACTGGCGATGGTAGGGTTTTGTATGCCTTCGAAATGTTTGTATGGTATTGTAAGATAGAACAGAAGCGTGGTTAATGTGTTGTTCCAGAACTGGGAATGGCCATTGGCCATTTATTGAATTTGTCCGTTTAGGTTATATAAGGAAGAGTTAGGAAAGATATTGAATCTGTATTCCCCGTTAGAACGTGCCAAGAGAGGGGTGTTTGATATTGTGTTAGCCCCACCGGGGTTTGACGTGAATAAATTAATATATAGTGTGTAATACTGTAATGCTGAGATAAGTTTTGTTACTTACTTTTTAATACTTTAATTCCACCTAGGGCATGGAATTGGTTAGAAAAACTGATGGTGTGCGATAAGGACTCACCCCAGTTTGAATTAGTTAAATCGGTGGTCACAGTGATTGGGAAAGAGGTTTAGAGGGTCGCTGTGGGAGAGTTTACTATTTTGTCAAAATCTAAATGTAAGTTGGAGGTTAAAGAGGACGAAAGAGGCGATTCAAATTTGTATGGAAAAAGTGGTTGCTGTGGCTTAAACGAAAAAAAAGAAGAAGAAAAAAAGAAAGAAATAAAGGCTAGAGTTCGGGATAAGGGTGTGCTTGGAATAAAGTTTATGTGTCTCAAAAAGGGTGAGAGGGGAGAATGTATCGTGAGCCGTATCAAGCTTTACGTGTGTGGGAAGCAGGGATACTTGTCATGCATGGGCCTGTTTCAAGAAGAAATAAGAATATTGTATTTATTTACTGAATCATGTTGCACCCGTATTTCGTTTTAATATGGAAATGAGTGATGGATAGATGGTTTTGTATGTGAAAATATTTATATAGAAAGAAGAAGAATAAATTTCGTACGCGTACTTAGAACAGTCGAGCGGCTTACATAGTATCGTCTGTTTTAAGTTATCGGAAAAGCAATTAATAACCGACGCAAAAGATTTTCTGACGTTGCTTGGTTGGGACAAGAAAGAGATATTAGTTTTGTTAGAGAATAAATATTTTTGTGCTACTATTTTGAGTAATAATGCAAGAGAATGAGAGGAAAGTTTTGTCTGTGTATTTCCTACGAATGACAAGGAAATTGTTTTGAGAGGGTTACGAGATGGTGTCGATTTTCGTGGGTTTCCAAATGTGGTTTTCCAAATGAACGATTGATAGTCAAATTGGCCAGTCGATTCCGTTTTGCAATGATTTTGGTCGAATGGGCCAATGGAATTGTGTAAGTAAGTCAGGTAACCCAGTAAATCAACAGAGTTGAAGAAATTTCTGGTGGCGGCTAGGGCCCAGTAATTCTCTAGTGGTGCCAGACGCTCTAGTGGTGCCCAAACAATCTGTTCCACTTTTGTTTTAATTGAAGTTTTGATCATTGGTATAAATGTAGCAGATTCAACAGATTGGATCCGCATCAAATTGGCAACAGGGGCGGTTCGAAGTGCTTGGGTATCGGGGGGGGGGGGTGACGACCTCAAAACATACGACTAGGTAATCGGCAATTATGTCGATTAAAAACAATTGAAATAGAAAAGCACAATACCACAGACTCTAGAAATATAAAAATAGATTTTTAAAAAGTTATGAGTTTCAGCATGACGTTCATTTGAACTTTCGCAGGAAACAGCCTATCTTTCGGTACCAGCTTCTGACTTATGTGCTCAAGACAAAATAAAATGAGCGCCGCACGCAAAAATTTTTTAATCCGAGCAAAATTCAACTGCTTCCCCTACAAATTCCAGCTTTTCATGTAGCTCAGATCCCCAAATCTCAAGCTTAAAACTCCACCTAATAGACGCACCCTTGACCAAAATATCCAATAGGATACTACGAAAGGCGCCGCCGGCGAAATTCTTTAAATCAGCCTTCTTTTCTGGCAAAATTCAACTATATACATCGCATTTAAATTCTGCTTGTAACGTGGCTAAGATCCCAAGCAGCAGCCTGTAACGTATTTACTAAAGAAAAACTGAGCGACACAGGCGAAATTTTTTTAATCTGACTTTTTACCGGCAAAATTCAACTACTTCCCATCCAATTTAGCTTCAGGTAAATAGTGAAAGGGTTGCTAGAACTACGTCCGGCATTAAATTATAGCTTTTTACGTGGTTCAAATCTTACGCCTAAAACAGCACCTAAATGACGCGCCCTGCCACTAGATAGAGAATAGATGAAAGGTGCCACAGGCGAAGTTCTGGGAAACATTTATAGGTATTTTTTGGAACCCAAACAAAAGTAAGTTCTACACATGATATCACAGATCTGTCCGTAACTCCGATAACTCTAGAACGGAGTAGGATATCTTGCCGGAAGTTGGTACACGGCAGTGCTTCCACTTGACCCCTTCCAAAAAAAGGTTGCCGTACATAATAAAACGGACACAAAGTAGAATTGGTTTGAATTAAAATTATGGTGTGATCATCAGGCCCGTCCTAGCAATGCGTACATCTCCGGTTTATGGTCAAACCTTACTCCGCACAAAACCAGATAGGCTACTGTTGTTTTCTGCTAAAATACAGAGGTTTTGTTACAAAACCAGTTTTGTTCAAACTGTGCACCACCGGGTGAAAATCACTATTCGGTAACTGTATTTATGTCATTCTGACAGGCTCGAAACATACGACTGTCATTCTAACAAGCTCAGTCAAAACATACGATTGACTCGTGACATTTGAATTATAGAAAATCTATACGGAACCATACGACCAGAAACAGGTCCTCTGCGTTTGAAATTCAGGATTAGGTGCCTTATCTTGCAAGCTCAAAGCTTACGACTGTCTAATATACGACTAGAAAATCTGTTCGTAAACGCGACAAGGAACAGGTGATTTGCGTCTGGTGAAATTCACGATCTGGTGTTATTCTGGCACGCTAGAATATACGACGATCATTCTGACAAACTCAGAATATACCACTACTGTGAATCTGATAGACCGAAAACAGTCGACTAGGAAATTTCTTCGTATCCATACGACAAAAAAAAATGTCATCTGTGTGGAAAATTCACGTTTTGTAACTGCCTTTATGTCATTCTAGCAAGCTCAAAAGATACGACTGTCATTCATACAAGCTCAGAAAACACGACTGAGAGTACGATTCTCTGAAGCATGGGGGGTTGAGTCATCCCCCCCCCACCCCCCACCCCTCGAACCGCCCCTGATTGGTAAGATGCCGCGCTTTTCAATTTGTTAATTTTTGGGCGGGGACCGTGCTTGAGTTTCAAAACTTTTAAAAACGAGCGAGGCGATGTTTTTTCCGCAGCGTCAAGGTAAACCATGTAACTGGAAAAACGTAGAGCCAAAGGGGGAGAGTAATAGTCTTAATATTCTCCGAATGGCGGATACCATATCGTGTCGGGAATTAGATTGGAACGGTTTCCTGTTTCACAAAATTAAAGGAAATAAGATTTTATATGAACCGGTGTTTAACTTTTATTGGTGAAATAACCTGAAGAGGCAGTTACAAGTACTGATTTTGGGAAGATTCTATATAGTTTAAGGGGAGGGGTTATTTCTGTTGTGGGATGGATATTGTGCGTGGAAAAAGTAATTGCCAGTACAGAGCATCCGTCTAGTTTTTGAGGGACCGACGGTTTGGAAGAACGTTCAATCAGTTCAAGGGTTTTATTTCGGGTTTTACACCTTTACGTTGATTTTGTTTAGTGTTTTGGTTTTAGACATAAATTTGTTTAGTATTTCGTTTTGTCGTGAGAGGTGGAAGGATGGGAAATGATCAGGTTGGGCAATTTTTAAGGGGGTATAAGAGATGTTTAACGGATTTTGTGGATGGATACAATGGATTTAGATGAGTGGGTTATGGATAGACACAAGAGAAGGGAGGCTTCCCTCCTTTTTATGCCCAATCTTTTATGGCAGCGAGGCTGAAGTAAGAGCAGGACAGAATTCAATCAAGAACAGGGAAGGTGTAAATATGAGGAGATCATATAGGGATAAAAGCTTACAGTTAGACCCGAGTAGTGACCAACCTTGCTGTCGAAAAAAAAAGGAGGAGCTTTCTTATCGAACATCTGGTCAATCGAGAGCTACTAAAAAACTTACTCGCAAGGGGGGCGCAAAACGACCCCCCACATACAAGAATAATCCAATCAGCAAAATTTCCAAGCAGCGACGCGTAAACGTTGATAGCGGACGCTACAGCACCTCACCGTTTGAATGACCGAGGACGAGTGAGTTACACTGTAAAGTCGAGTTACACGAAAAGCGCTTTGTCCATCGGAACAAAAGGTGTCCCGAAACGCCCACCTTTAGATGGAATAATTATTCGCGAATGTAAATCGCCTGTCATTAGTTCTGCAGTTACCGTTCGTGGTTGCGTTGGCGGTAGGGCTACAGAAATGTTAATCGAAGCGGAAGCGAGGTTACCATCAATCATCAATCATCTTATTTATTCCTGAATATCTGTTTTACAACATGATAACATAAGACTGTCAATTTAAACAAAATAAAGTTGATATATACAATTCATTTTAAAACTTACACGACTAAACTTTTGGAACATAATTAAACGGTATGTCAAGCTTAAAAGTATAAAATACATAATAATAGATTAGTTGTCAAACCATTATACGTGTCTGCACTTTAGTATTCAACTGCAGGGCGCATATAACTCTTTAACAAATAATGAGAACGTTTGTTTTAAACCCAAACCTTTTGAGTTGACTGAAGGACCGCAGAAGCAGAGATGCCTGCCCGAGTGAAAATAAAGATAGAGCCAATTTAGTGCCAATGATCCTACTGTCACGATGCAAACCATGTATACGTGATTGGTCGTTGTTTTGTTTTGATTATATTTGCGTCTAAAGTTGCTATCGTCTGAGTTTTGTACCGTTCTGAATAGGTTACCTGTCAATCATTACTGAAGCGGCTTTTGTGGTCTGGCATCAGAATCATTATCCAAGTCGACGCCTCTGCTGACGGCATCGGTGCATTAGCGTCCCAGATTTTTGACGATGGTGAGCGCCCCTTTATGTTCCTAGGCCGCAGCCTACGGAACAGAGCTATTTCGCGATTGACCGCGAATGTTTGGCAATTGTCCGGACCGTGAACAAGCTTTATTTTTACGTTGAAGGTCGGCCTTTCCAGGTTCAGACAGACCAAGTGCCCCTTAAGTATCTCGCAAGCATGATAAACAGTAATCCACGACTCATGAAATGGCCCATGATCTTGCAAAGTTTCTCAATCAAGTTTACCGCGAGATCTGGCATTTCAAACGGAAATGCCGATAGCTTATCCCGTGGTACATAAATCCAGAGAGACTCCTGTAAATATGAATGTACATATAAGTTATTGTTTTTTCTAGATGATCGAGCGCAAGGAAAGGCGATGTCAGCCATCGTTCATTTCGAAAGTCTCCTCCCATTTCCGAAAGAAGAAAGCGAGAGGAAATACGAACTTGAGGTCAAAAGAGACTAAAAGATCAAAAGCCTTACGCAAGTCGTAAAGGTCAAGCCACGGCAAGATTCAAGCATTTTGAAGTATGGACGGTGCGTATTCAGGTTATGGAAGATCAACACCAAGATCGCCCTGATCCTGCCAGCCCCATCTCGAAGCAGAGCCGTGATGGCCACCCACCACAGTCCGAGGAGTCCAGCCGACCAACATGCTTCGCTCCCAGTGACCATTATATATTATAGCGGATAATGCAGAACTGCTAGTCCGAGACTGCGTTTCATGCCAGAATAAAGAGTGAACTTAGGATAGGTTTTATTTAAGGAAAGGGCGATGTGACGGAGTCCCCGTTTTCATTCATTTATATTTCTTGGTGCCCTTTGTACAGTTCTGAAACTAGTATTAAATCTAGCCTCCGAAGTAAAACATCGTTCGCTCGCTGAGCGTTTAGGCCACGCCTCCAGAGCAGGTTCGATCAAATGATTATAAATATTGTAAGAATGTATATATAGGAAACAAAGATAAATTACCAAAAATATAAGCTATTACTTTCTTTCCTACTTATACCTATACCTACCTATTCTTTCCTACCTATCAAACAAATCCTTATTCCTACGCGCATAATATGTCTGCATCATCATACCCAAATCATACAATTTCCGTCACCAGTATTTTCTTGTCTGAATTCCCTTTCCTTCTTATCAAACAGATCTTTATTCCTACATGCATGAATTGTCTGCTTCGTACACAGATCATGTCATTTCCATCACCAGTATGTAATGTAATTGCATCATCAGTGTCCGGCATCAATAACGCATCGTCATTTTAAAACCTTCTTTCAGATCTCACGACTAGCTCCGATAGAGTAATGGTCTAGCGTTTAGCTAACGTACTGGTCCGTCTTCTATCAGTGTCCTCAGATCGAATCCCGCTGCTACCAAGTTCTGTTAGTAGTAGGTAATGGCGGGAAAAAACTCATAGAGTTTCCTCTCCAACCTGAGCTACTTCCAGACAGTAAATACAACTATTCAACAACAACAACATCAAAAACACACGAGGTGTACCACCATCACATCTCTTATTTTTCTCCGTATTTCTTGTCTGGAGACGAGAGGCTTTGCAACTATTTACGATGAATCATATCACATCAGAAAACGGAATCTTTGCGACTCGGATGAGGACCCCGATGGCTCAGTTGGTTAAAGCTCTGGCCTGCACTAATTAACATCCATCAGACCTTCGAATCCTACTGCCGCCAGTGACCGAAGAGTTTCCCTGTTCACAATATTTTGCTTTGCGTGTGCTTAACGCATTTATTCTACGAAGTCTGGGGGTGTGGGGTTTGCAAAAATATTTTATTAAGTTCAAAATCCGTAATCATCAAATTATAACGCAAACTCAGCATCACGTCTTTGATGAAATATCTATCACATGTATGTGGCAAAGGTGGTTGGTTTCTGTTACCATATATTTAAAAGTGATTGGGACTTTTATTAAAGAAATTCAACCGCTAATAAATGGAGTCGACGAAGGAATTCTTGCATACAATCAGAATGAATTAATACAATGAAACAATCAGGAAAGAAGAATTAGTTTAAGGATTGAAATATAGCATCGTTAAAATGATAATTGCTAAGACAAAGTATGGTGATAAGTTAGTTGTAGTTATTAATCAGAGTAACAAACCATGCGATTTGTTTATACCTCAGAGATACAATGCTATTGCTAACGAGTTTCTTCTAAAGAAAATTCTGATTTTGCAACCTATTTTGCGGGTATGTAAGAACTCTGAACAATCTGTTGATTTAGAACTGTTTACTCAGTAGTGTAGTTTAGAATTGTTAATATATTTAAAAACAAAAACAAAAAAAATGCAAATTAAGTAGTAATAACATTTATTTTAGTGTAAATTGTAGTAGTTTATATGTCTTATAGGACCATTTTTCCCCTTAACTGAGGCCTTTATTTTGTAATTATGAAAATGAAAATATCTTAAAAAGAGGGTTAATTTAAGAAATATTATGTCAAAATTTAAGAATTCGATTTTAAAACGGGGTTTTGAAATTAGGGGGCATTTGGAGGAGAATCCGGTAATCTAGACTACTGTGAGGTCATTGAAGAGTAAGGAAAAATGCCTATCTGAAGAACAAAGTGTCAAAAAACCATGTAACTCCTGACTTTGCCTTTCGGAGATTCTCCCACCCATTTAACTCACAATGAAACACACTTCTAGTGGGATTTGAAAATAGGGATAAATCAAACTGAACCCCTTCTTCTTGAGTTGAAACCCAAAAACTTTGAAAACAAACTTGAGGTACTAGCTGAAGTTAAGGAATCCCACAGGAATGAAAAGTTATTGTCTGAATGAAAGGTTACTATTGGAACAAATAAGCCTCTGAAGTTGGGTCAAGAAGTCGTATGACAATGATCTCTCACTTTAATATGACCCCTGGACTCGACCTCAGTTAAGATAGGCTTTTCACATATCCACCAGATGGCAATGCATGCCTTTTCGGTATCCGCATCGGAATGGTCCATGGTATGTTGAGTGTATCGAGACGCTCCTTGACATACTGTAAGATGATGATGAAATTTTATTAACGCACTAAACAAGAAAAGGAAATAGCGAAGTATAAAAAGGAAAGGAAAAATTACAATGACTTTTTCGATAACATAGTAACTGCAGAGGAACAAAAAAATAAAACACAAAAAAGGCCTAATCGGTTCTGTAATGTTTTCTTCCCAGTTCGAAAGTGCAAAAGTGGTCCAGGGAAGAAACGTTTTGGTCCTGAGCTATGGAGGAGAGCTTTGCACAAGGGTCAGATGGTAAAAAGTTTTCAGTTACGCGTTAATTTCTGTAGCGACAAGGAAGGTATAAAATAAATTTAAAGTATTTGAAGTAGAAAGTCCTGATATGTTTTAAATCTTTTCGCCTCAGAATTAAAAAAAAATCCAGAAAGGTTACGAACAGAGGGAGAACAAAAGCTATTATACAACTTAACAAGAGCTTTTCTGTTATACCTTCCTCTGTTAGGAACTATTTTTCCATATCCAAAACTAATAGTCTTGGACAACCAAATCAGTGTTTTCGAAAATTTCTCGTTGTGTCTTTACCTTTAGCTTGGATACAGAAAAATGGTTTCCATGTAACTCCGCAGATTTTCTCAAGCGGGACAACCAAATCCTCGGCTTGTCGCATAAACCATGCTACTTGTTGATAGTGACAGTTCAGATCAGTTTTCTTCTTCTCTGGAAGGTACTGAACTCTGAAGTAGGTGGAAAGGGATTCTGATTGAGACCAAGAGAAAGGTAGTGTTTAGGTAAGTGTATGGAAAAAGAGAAGGAAGTTCGCATGCTTCCAGTCGTGTCGCGTATACCACTTTGAAGTCCGACTAGAGTGTGTTGTCTTTCCAAGCTCCTAGTGGGTTAATGTTGCAGGTCAAGATGAGATGATCGTCCTCGATCTTTTCTTCATCAATATGCAACATGTCGGTTACCAGACAAGGGTCAGAGATCAGACAAGAGACGTGGTCCAGATTGGACGTGGTGCCGTCTATATTATGCATACAGGTATGCCCAAGGTTTTTAGGCACAACCATATATCCAGTCGGGAGTGCCGACAGGAATAAGCTCCTCAGCGTACTATCCAAGAGTAAGTTGCAGTTATAATTGCTAGCTAAAGTCGACGTTTTCTTTTGCTTCCTAAAATCTTGAAAGAAAGCTTCCAGTTTATTGCATCTGCAACGATTGTGATTAATGCATTTATTTAACCCAAGCTCCTATAAAGAAAAAGCAATATAAGCAAGCATAGCACACACACAAGGATAAACGCTCGAGTCTCAGATGCACACACAACTCTATTCCGTCTTAGGACAGACCCGTCGTCTGTCTAAACTACGTAGGATTGAGGGGCCTCAGACTGGGCAATTACTCTTGCTGGGCTCCATGCCGCCCGGAGTCTTCTGCAAGTAAACTGATTTCCCTACTTCTATTGACGGAAGAGGCTTAGACGTCGCGTCATACTGACACTTCTGTTGTCTCTGGAGAGCTGTGCGTTTCTCCAAGAGCCTGCGATTGCTGACCACTTTCTTTTTTAGGTGGTCAGTGGTACATGGCAGAAGTGTCCTCAACTGACGGCTCATCAGAAGCTGGGACGGCGAGGCTAGTCCATCCACGGGTGTGTTCCTGTATTCGAGCAGTCCCAAGTATGGGTCTTCACTATTTTTTGATGCCTTCGTCATGAGGTTCTTTGCTGTCTGGACCGTTTTTTCCACGAGGCCGTTGGACTGTGGGTAGATTGGACTTGATGTTCTGTGAGTTATTCCCCATGTCCTGGCAAAATCTTGGAATTCAACCGAAGAGTACTGAGGGCCATTGTCAGATATTAGTATAGATGGGATGCCATATCTGGCGAAGTGAGATTTGAGTTTGGAGATGACGGCCTTTGACGTAGTGGAGGTGAGTTTGTCTACTTCGAAAAAACGGCTATGATAATCCACTGTTACAAGATAGTCATTATTGTTGAGCGTGAATAGGTCGGATGCGACTTTTTGCCAAGTAAGACATGGTATTTCATTACTGATCATAGGCTCTCTCTGGTTTGATGGCATGTTTCTAGCAAATGTTTGGCAACTACGAACATACTGGTCAATGTCTGCGTTCAGGCCTGGCCAGTAAACCAGCATTCTGGCTATTTGCTTGGTCTTTTCTATTCCAAGATGAGCAGCGTGGAGTTGTCTGGCTGTAATATCTTGGGTATGACCAATCTCTCGCCTTTGAAGATGATCCCTTTGTTTGTTGATAGCTCATGCTGGATATTCCAGAATGGACGTGCCTCTGACTGGCATGTTTTTCTGCATTTCGGCCAGCCTTCATGGATTGTTTTTGCCAGAATCCTGAGTTGACTATCTTTGGCAGTTTCTTCCTGGATTCGTAGGATTTTCTCATCACTTACAGGAAGATGTCTGGAGATCTGATGAACATACACGTCTATTTCTGTCGCTAGTTTCTTATCGATATCCGGAAGGTGAAGACGAGAAAGAGCGTCGGCGATTGGTATTTCTGAACCTGGCCGGAACTGCAGATGAAGATCGTATGGTTGGAGCTGTAGCATTAGTCTCTGTACCCTTGGAGGGGCCTTGTGGATCGGATTTCTGACTATCGTCTCAAGCGGGCGGTGATCAGTTATTACGTTGACGCGTCTTCCATAGAAGTAGTGGTGAAAGTGCTTGCATCCATACACAATAGCGTACAGCTCCTTTTCGAGTTGGGAGTACTTTTGCTCAGTTTTACCAAGTGCACGGGACGCATAGGCTACTACCTCTCCATCACTACAGAGGTGTGCTCCCAAGCCATGGCTGGAAGCGTCGACTTTCAGCTCCACATTCAAGCTCTTGTAGTTGAAGAAGGAGATGCTTGACACGATTAATACGATTCTCTTTCCATTCTGTTGAGTTCGTCCTGGAGTTTATCTTTTAGAGCTTCTGGTACCCTTCTGGCCGGATAGACGGTTGGTATGGACCCATCTTTCAGATGGATGTTGCATTCCCCTTCAAGTCGGCCAATGCCTTCAAAGAGGCTTTTGTACTTCTCCTCTATGCTGGTTTGTTCCGCGTTAACATTGAGTACCAATTTGATGAGGTTCAAGTCTATGCTGGATCGATATCCCACTATTGGGGTCGATGCTGAGTCAACTACATAGAATCCGTGAGCACCCCTAGGATACTGTTTGTGGCTAAAGGTAAGATCACAAGTGCCAATGACAGGGATCCTAGCACCACAGTAGCTGGTCAGTCGCTAATTTGTTGGTTGCAGATTCGGTTTTGGGTCAAGCTTGTCGTAAATGTTTTTGGGAATGACATTCGCTTGGGCTCCTGTGTCAATTTTGAAGTTGACTGAAAGCTGATTGTTTAAGGTCAGTGGAACAAGGGCTTCATCTTTGCCACTACCTTTGTCAATGGCATACAGGAAAATTGTTTCTTGGTCATCGATTGCATCTGACTCAGTTTCTTCATCAATGGCGCTTAAATTTTTGTTGCTGCGACAGACCGTTGCGAAATGGTTTGGCTTCTTGCACTGGGTACAGATTTTCCCCTTCGCTGGACATGCATGATTGGTCGAGTAAGATCCACCACAAAAATAGCATTCTCTACCCTTCGGGTGGTTACTAGCAGAAGCTTTCCGAGTTCGAAAGCTAGTCCGGCCTGGACTACGTGTGATTGCATCAACTTCCTGCTTGATAGATAGTGGTTTACTACCATTGAATGATTTTAGCTGAGCTTGGGTTGTTTCGTAGGTTCTACATCTTGAAACACTGCACTCTCGAGAGTTAATGAGTCACCTTCCGCTAACAGTTTATCTCGAACAGCTTGGTTTCAAAGTCCACAGACGATTCGGTCACGAATCATTTCATCTTGTTCTGTGTACAGACAGGGTCGGGCCAATGTTTTTAATTCTGTAATGTACCTTTCAATACTTTCGTTTTCTAACTGGTCCCTCTTCTGGAAGATGTATCTTGCAAACACAGTGTTTTTCTTTGGGCTTGCATAGTCTTTGAAGTATTTGATAAGGGGTTCAATTTTGTTGGCTTCACCCTTTTCCATTTCGAAAGTATTGAAGATAGCTCGTCCCTTTTCTCCCATCCAGATAAGAAGTTAGGCACACTGAGATTTTTCTGACTTTTCTGCCAGCGGTCCTATAAGCATCAACCGGGCATGCTGTTCAGATCGATTCCATTCATCTGCCAAGGAGGCGGCATCCCAGTTGATGGATGGCCGTTGGACTTCCATAGTGCTGTTAGGTTTCAATGCCAAGATCCCACTTCTGACACCATGCAACGATTATGATTAATGCATTTATTTAACCCAAGCTCCTATAAAGAAAAAGCAATATAAGCAAGCATAGCACACACACAAGGATAAACGCAAGCACTAGCAAAGCAATCATAATCACTACAGCATCGATCAGTTTTTTGTCCTTCTCTCGCAGGGTAGACATTTCTCAGAACAGTGCCATTGATCTAAGAAGCTAGGATACTCTGATATAAAAAAGTCTAAACTGGGGCAGATACAATAGAGGTACGAACAAAGGTAACAAGGCCACCTGAGGGTCTTCCATATGTCTTCTTTGCTGCCTGGATAAAGATATAATGATCGTGGGAGCGGTGAAGGGAGCTAAGCTGAACGAAGAAAAACGACACCGTTACTGGTAATAAGTTCAATCAATATGTCTTTATCCTTCGTTCTATAAATGGTCAAATTTTCAAGTTTGAGAATTTTTTCAGAATCCGTCATTTTCTGATATTCTCGGTGCCTTCCCAATGAAAAATATCTCAGAATAGTAGTATGAAGTGGTACGAAAAAGTAGCAGACAGCACTAACTGATGCTACTAGATGCTCCAATAGCAACAACTATACAGACTAAAAAAATGTCATCAGGATTTCGGAGCTCTGGACAACGCAAGCTAAAAAAAGACATGGCTCGCACCTCAGTTGGCACATGTTGGGTTTAAAAAAATAGAGCGCGTGAATGCTCAGGGTCTTCTGAACATCGAGCGCACTTCTCCATTCCACTGGGAAGGGGGCAGCTCTATTTAAGATGCATCGGCGAGTGCATTTGCTACAGCGTCTTGGCAGTCTGAAGAACTCGAAAATTACTTCAGAACCTTTACGGACACCAGCAGCAATCGCTTTGTCGAGAGAAGACTTATCGGCAAAGTATATCTTGTAGGCTTGGGAACTACCTATGCCACTATGTTCGGAACGAGACTTGCAAGATAGGTTGCGGACAAATTGTCCTGTAGTTTGCGAATGATACCAGTGAACTTCGGTTCAACGATTCGAGTCTCATCTTTAGGCATCGTCTCGACGAGTGCTTGTGCTAAGCGAAATGCAAATTAAATTGTTCCCTTGGACTGCATCGAGGTGACCTTTCCTTGCAAATGGGTCTGACAGATGAGCGGGCGCATTGTCCACTACAAACTTAAAGTTCAATGGTTGGATCAAACAATCATGATGTCACATTACCACCCCCTAGAATACAATGCTACATCAGAAATCAGCAGATTCCTAGACAACTTATTTTCGCTAATACATCGAATCGGCTTTTTTTGCTGACTGCCATACTCCGATTTACTAGCTTCAACAAATATAAACGAAGTTTCTTTTTTCTTATCCATTTGTTGTTATTATATAATCCGGGGTACTTTTTATTCATATTAACGATGTTAACTGAGAATTCCTTGTAAGCTCAGGAGTCAGGTGCAAGTAGGTTGGTTATATTTGTTCATTTTTGGCAGTTTTGTAACTTTACATCCAAAAAACATAACTTTTCTTCGATACTACAAACAACAGAAAGTTTCATCAGATAACACCAGACAAATCTGCCAGGTACAGAGACGGTTTATTGAGCAGTCATGGCACTCTAATTACTCAGCTTTCCAAAATGATTGATTTTCGTCAATGGACGAAAGTTTTTGAATTTCCACGCCTTGCAGTACCATACTCTAGAATCGTCTCCGCCGATACGCCGAAGAGTCAATGACGAGCGATTACAAGAAAATGGCTTATTTTTGAAGCGCTCTCTAGTGGAAGTCAGAAACGTGTAACCCTAGGTTCACACTGCTGGGTCACATGCGACACGATTTTGTGTTCGATGTTCCGACGTGTGACGGAATCGCACGGGCGTTCTCACCACCATGAAGACGCAAAAGGAAATTGAAATTTTTCGTCATGAATATGCAAAAGGACAAAGGAGCCCTTGGGGATACGACCAGTGACGATGCGGGGAGCTTGATAGATAGTGGTTTACTACCATTGAATGATTTTAGCTGAGCTTGGGTTGTTTCGTAGGTTCTACATCTTGAAACACTGCACTCTCGAGAGTTAATGAGTCACCTTCCGCTAACAGTTTCTCTCGAACAGCTTGGTCTCAAAGTCCACAGACGATTCGGTCACGAATGATTTCATCTTGTTTTGTGTACAGACAGGGTCGGGCCAATGTTTTTAATTTCGTAATGTACCTTTAAATACTTTCGTGTTCTAACTGGTCCCTCTTCTGGAAGATGTATCTTGCAAACACAGTGTTTTTCTTTGGGCTTGCATAGTCTTTGAAGTATTTGATAATTGGTTCAATTTTGTTGGCTTCACCCTTTTCCATTTCGAAAGTATTGAAGATCTCTCGTCCCTTTTCTCCTATACAGATAAGAAGGTAGGCTCACTGAGATTTTTCTGACTTTTCTGCCAGCGGTCCTATAAGCATCAACCGGGCATGCTGTTCAAATCGATTCCATTCATCTGCCAAGGAGGCGGCATCCCAGTTGATGGATGGCCGTTGGACTTCCATAGTGATGTTAGGTTTCAATGCCAAGATCCCACTTCTGGGATCCACCATGCAACGATTATGATTAATGCATTTATTTAACCCAAGCTCCTATAAAGAAAAAGCAATATAAGCAAGCATAGCACACACACAAGGATAAACGCAAGCACTAGCAAAGCAATCATAATCACTACAGCATCGATCAGTTTTTTGTCCTTTTCTCGCAGGGTAGACATTTCTCAGAACAGTGCCATTGATCTAAGAAGCTAGGATACTCTGATATAAAAAAGTCTAAACTGGGGCAGATACAATAGAGGTATGAACAAAGGTAACAAGGCCACCTGAGGGTCTTCCATATGTCTTCTTTGCTGCCTGGATAAAGATATAATGATCGTGGGAGCGGTGAAGGGAGCTAAGCTGAACGAAGAAAAACGACATCGTTACTGGTAATAAGTTCTTCAATCAATATGTCTTTATCCTTCGTTCTATAAATGGTCAAATTTTCAAGTTTGAGAATTTTTTCAGAATCCGTCATTTTCTGATATTCTCGGTGCCTTCCCAATGAAAAATATCTCAGGATAGTAGTATGAAGTGGTACGAAAAAGTAGCAGACAGCACTAACTGATGCTACTAGATGCTCCCATAGCAACAACTATACAGACTAAAAAAATGTCATCAGGATTTCGGAGCTCTGGACAACGCAAGCTAAAAAAAGACATGGCTCGCACCTCAGTTGGCACATGTTGGGTTTAAAAAAATAGAGCCCGTGAATGCTCAGGGTCTTCTGAACATCGAGCGCACTTCTCAATTCCACTGGGAAGGGGGCAGCTCTATTTAAGATGCATCGGCGACTGCATTTGCTACAGCGTCTTGGCAGTCTGAAGAACTCAAAAATTACTTCAGAACCTTTACGGACACCAGCAGCAATCGCTTTGTCGACAGAAGACTTATCGGCAAAGTATATCTTGTAGGCTTGGGAACTACCTATGCCACTACGTTTGGAACGAGACTTGCAAGATAGGTTGCGGACAAATTGTCCGGTAGTTTGCGAATGATACCAGTGAACTTCGGTTCAACGATTCGAGTCTCATCTTTAGGCATCGTCTCGACGAGTGCTTGTGCTAAGCGAAATGCAAATGAAATTGTTCCCTTCGACTGCATCGAGGTGACCTTTCCTTGCAAATGGGTCTGACAGATGAGCGGGCGCATTGTCCACTACAAACTTAAAGTTCAATAGTTGGATCAAACAATCATGATGTCACATTACCACCCCCTAGAATACAATGCTACATCAGAAATCAGCAGATTCCTAGACAACTTATTTTCGCTAATACATCGTTCCGGCTTTTTTTGCTGACTGCCATACTCCGATTTACTAGCTTCAACAAATATAAACGGAGTTTCTTTTTTCTTATCCATTTGTTGTTATTATATAATCCGGGTTACTTTTTATTCATATTAACGATTTTAACTGAGAATTCCTTGTAAGCTCAGGAGTCAGGTGCAAGTAGGTTGGTTATATTTGTTCATTTTTGGCAGTTTTGTAACTTTACATCCAAAAAACATAACTTTTCTTCGATACTACAAACAACAGAAAGTTTCATCAGATAACACCAGACAAATCTGCCAGGTACAGAGACGGTTTATTGAGCAGTCATGGAACTCTAATTACTCAGCTTTCCAAAATGATTGATTTTCGTAAATGGACGAAAGTTTTTGAATTTCCTCGCCTTGCAGTACCATACTCTAGAATCGTCTCCGCCGATACGCCGAAGAGTCAATGACGAGCGATTACAAGAAAATGGCTTATTTTTGAAGCGCTCTCTAGTGGAAGTCAGAAACGTGTAACCCTAGGTTCACACTGCTGCGTCACATGCGACACGATTTTGTGTTCGATGTTCCGACGTGCGACGGAATCGCACGGGTGTTCTCACCACCATGAAGACGCAAAAGGAAATTGAAATTTTTCGTCATGAATATGCAAAAGGACAAAGGAGCCCTTGGGGAAACGACCAGTGACGATGCGGGGAGACTACAGTTCTGAAAACCACAAACCATTAGAAAATTTTTAGTCAAAACCTATAGGTCATCTTGTTCAAAACAGGGTAATACAAGCTCATTCAGAAGATATTTTGCATTCAGCCATCTTAGGATTACAATCAAAACAAGGTAGAGCAATTCTTAGTCTTGATAATTAACTAATCTTTGTTCTTTCTTTTCTTTCCCTCAAAAAATCGCATGCGTTATGTCGGATCAGTTGAAATTTTCCAACGCATCCAACACTGCAACAAAACGCAAAGTTGTGCTTTGCCTGTCGCAAGATTTTCTGTCGTATGTCGCATGACGCAGAAGTTTGCGTGAAATCGCAGCAGTGTGATCCTAGGGTATGTGTGAAGCAATTTGTAAAACTTAAAGCATAGTTAGTGCCCATTGTGCTTAAAAAGTCTGGGCGTAAGTTCGCTTATAGTGGATAAAAGTTTGACTTTTCTGATGTCCCAGGACAACCATCGAATACTGTAGACCGATCCTGGTTGGAGCTAGTGATGATAGCTTTTTTGATGAACTTAATTTCATTCATTCAAGACTTTATGTTGTGAAACAGAATAGAGAAGGAACTGGCCGGGACGTTTGGGACCTCAGCCGGTGAATTGATAACGGACAATAGAAGAATCGAGTTTATACTGTCACAATACTCAAAGGCAGACAGCAGATCAATCAAAATGTTTTTGGGTGCATTGGGTCTAGTGGGGCGAGGTGCAAGAGCACCAGGATAAATCTTCAATCTGCAGTTCGCTAATAAAACGAACTCTGCTGGAAGAAGTTAGGCAACAGTACCAAAGCTCAGCATCCCAGTCGGTTGGCATTCCTAGATGATAGATTTGGATTCCGTTGAGTTTAGCACTAAATTTCAACAGTCGAACTTCAATCGTCGTTTTAACCGTTAAGGATTAAAGTTATAAGTTGAAAATATATTGCGACCGTTCGCTTCAACGGTCAGCCGAGAACTGTTCGGCGTTGATGGCTATGAAAATCCAGTGGCAGGATGATGAAATTTGGTTAGTCAGTTTGTATGAACGCTAATCTATCTACCAGTGACAGAAAATTGCATCACCGACAATAATGTTGTATCACCGACAATATTTTTGTAATTCGCATGGGAAAGTGTTACCGATTGAATGATTGTAACCCTAAAAAAAGAACCTGCAGAAACAATGAAAATTATTACTGATTTTTTGTGACATACGGGAAATCTGGATAAGAATGAAACGTTTTCGGATAGTATTTTGCGATTCAGTTACCGTGGCAAGTTTGTATGGCCTCTGGCTTAAGTTGCGATTGCAATTCCGTCTGCCGGTCGGTGTGTCCGATTTTTTTATCACACTTTTTTGAGTGAGGGTACTTCCAGATGTACTTGTCAGGCGTATCAGGGACCCGACGAAGCTATCCTGGAAATAAGTATTTTCCCGATCCGATTATCTGTTTTAGGGGGAGTGGATGGCCGGGGAATCCAGGAAATGTCACCCTTTTTCAAATTGGGGTACTTCCAGATGTGCTAGGACGATGAAACTTGGCAGGAGCATCAGGGACCCGACTGAAATATCCTGGAAATAATCGGTTTTCATATCCGACCACCTGGGGGGGGGGTGTGGAGGGCTTGGAAATCCAGAAATTGGAGTAGTGTTTAACTTTCGAACGGGTGATCGGATTGGAATGAAACTTAATAATTGAATAAATTGCATACCATTGCTATGGGGGCTATGGGGACAGCTATGGGGGAGTTTGGTGGAGACCGGAGATCTCGAGAAAACGGTTAGAATGGAGGGATGGGAGAGAAACTCAAAAACAGATGGCTGAGACACTTTAACAGGGATATACCTTGAAAGTAACGAATCGAAATACTGTTGCAAACGAAAATTGCACTGATTGAACAAGTTTTGGTAATGGTGTATCCAGTCGGAAGAAGTTAATTTTGACGGAGATACTGCAGAGCACTTGTCCGAAAGAATTAATTTATTCCAAGTCTTGCGATCGGTGGGGGCATCAGCGCCATTTAAACGTGCGGATTTTAAACACTTCTTATACTCCCGCTTTGTCTTCTTTTTAAGGTCAAACACGGTTCCACTGACAGGGCGTCCACAAGCTATCAAAATTCTCAACCAAAATTTCGCACGATTTTTTGCTTTCTTCACCTCCGGACAAACTCTCCAAAGCCGTTTTCGGGTTCCAACCCTAACATTTTCGAAAGGTACGGCTGATTTAGCGGCAGTCTTCAAGCAGTGAACAATCTCAGAGTAATAGAAGTTCAAGTCAAATGAGGAGCCAGTCACATGGAGACTTGTTTGGAGTAAGTGAAAGGGAATTTTCACAGCTGTCAAAAGGGTGGTCAGTGTAGCTATATACAGAACAGGATCTAAACGATTCCAGTTCCTTTTCTTGATCCATGTCTGAGGTTGAGGTGAAGTATTTGCGACACAATCGGCGGGGAGTTTCAATTTGAAAGTCAACGGTAGATGGTCATCTTCAATTTTTTCTTCGTCAACTACGACCATTCCCTCAGCTACAGATGGGTGGGAGACTATAAGGTGATCCAGGTTCGAAACGGTTCCACCACGGTTGTGTCTATAGGTATACGGCAAAGACTTATCTACGATGCAGTACCCGTTAGGAAGAGACTCGGCAAACAAGTCAGTGCGTGTTGACGGAGCCAGGATTACAGTTCTTGTTAATGTTTTCTGTGCTTATAGGTTACCTTTACTGTATGGAGAAATTTCGAATCGTTGGTGTTTGAGCTTGTCTAATATCTTAGCTGAGAAATCATCACTATTTTATTGGGTTGAGGTAAATTCCCATAAAATTTATGGGGAATTGCAAATGTATACCAGATCCTAATCATACCCTTCATCATTTATCATAGGTTGTGCAGATGCGGTCTGTGGTAGACAATGCGACTAAGTAAAATGCGCAAAACTCGAAAGAAGAAACAGAAGGAAATTTAAGAGAAAATATGTCAAAATAAGGCTTAGCTTTCTACTGTACATACATAAATATTCCTTCAGCCCAAGCTGACTGCAAATCATATTTGACAGTGCAAAACAGGTAAGTCAGATCAAATTTATTCGAGCTATGTTTCAGCCCTTCTTGGAAAGGGTCCTCTTCAGGCTCAAAGCCGCTCAAGATGGAAAAAAATGAAATTTGTGAAAACCAAGTTCAAGCCATGCCAAGAAGGGCCAAAACATAGCTCTCATAAACTTCAGCTGACTTATCCGTTTTGCACTGTCAAATACTGCACATGTGATAAACTAGAAATAGAGCAAAATTTTTCAGCAAGAATTTAGCAAGGAAAATTGCCTTTCTGGTATGGGTGAAATTGCCTTTCTGGTATGACTCTTCACTTTGAAGTGACATTTAAATAAGCAAGCCTCTGCTATGGAGACATCCCATAGCACTTTGCTCTTCAATAATACTCCTAGTTATTTCCTCCCTTTATCACCTACTTTTCTACATATCTCTTCAGTTTGCATCACCATCATTAATTACCCACCATCGTGACAATAGGTCACTCGGTCTTTATCCCCAAGCTCCACTTAGCTGCTGTCCTAATCCAAGGCAAGGTTTTGATTCATTCCATTCGAAGTATTTTGTATACGGAATGAGTCCGTAGCCAAAACAGTTCTCTTTCATCCTTGGTTCGAGCAGGACCTCTCGACTATTATTTACTGTGAGAGTTATTCATATATTTAGTTAGGGACTCAGTGTTACTTATACCTTACATTTACAGGATGTTCACCCCTGTAAATGATATGTCATACGAGTAAATCAACTATTATCGTTATGGTCCATCTCGGCTAGTAGGCCTCGGGCTTGACTGGATATGTGCATTCCAGCTTCGCTAGGATGTGTGAACCAGCTTGATTAGCGATATCTGGATTGACAGCGGCTGAACTATAGAATTCCCCGAGACTTCCTCTCGTCTATTATGTCCGGTTTCCTGACTGGTGCTGGGGCTAGTAGGCACCTACGGTGTCAGAATGTCTTCAGACCCACACCCCATGAGCCTTAACTTTACTATCCTCGCCGACCACCCCTCCATCCTCATAACAATGGTGTCAGAAGTGGGATGTTTAATTTTTTAAGCCCTTATTTTCTCACAATAAGGAGGACCCACGTCCGATTATTTCTTTCATTGCCTCAACAATGGATTTTTTTTGTGGTAATTCGTACGTACATTTTATTGTCGGAGATAGATAATCTCTCAGAATGTACATCGCGCTTCATTCATGACATTTTGGTGGAATTTCGACTGGTTTCGGTCTATATGTGGGTAGTAATTTTCCACATATAGCCTACGTTGTTTGCGTTTCGCCAGTCGTTTCCTCTGTAAGCCCCCCCCCAGCACCACCATATTTTTTTTCTTCAAGTTTCAATGCGTTTGATCACCATCTACAGTATGTGTGTTAGTTCGCCATCCAGATGCAGCGATTTCGCATGAAGCTTCTGGTCTTTTTTCTTTTTAAGGTTAATGCCAGTTATTCATGCCATACATTTTGCCACATTTTTTTCCTCATGAAATAAAAACCATGGTTAGATATCAAGTTGGTTCCGCGTCTTAATTTAGTCTGAGAGTTTACACGTCCAGTCGAGATTGTTCCCCTCCCGTTTTTTTGTAAATCCTGAGTGTCATTTTTTCATTCTTCTATATATTGTCATTGTTTTCTCATGTCAATTTGTAAGTGATGAGTGGAGTAAGTGATGTGTAAGTGATGAGAGTGATGAGATTGGTTTTGATGAGTGGTTGATTTTGGTACGACGGCATGGTATCCCACTTATTTTTTTTTTTTTTTTTTTTTTCTTCTTTGTTTTCTTTTTTGTCTTCCTCTTTCAGTTTTCTTCTCTTTTTTTGACAAAGTGTGTGAAAACTAATGTAAAGTGAAGTTTTTTTTTTACTGCCCCCACAGGCCCATTCGGGCTTTCCTGCAGTCAGAGCCCAGAGGTATGACTACATGTATAAAGAATAGTAAGAGTATTATAAAAAGTTTTTTCATGTAGTCTAGTATATGTAAAGTGGTTTGTGTAATAAGGAGTATCAAACTAAAACTAAAAAAAAAATTTGAATGTCCGAAAATGAATGTTCACGAGATCCTCAATCTCTTTCCATTCCAGACCCTTGGTTTAGTTTGTATCAGTATTTGCGGGACTGTCAACCGCTACCGGACTCGCATAATGAGGACCAGCCTCAATTCCCATCGTTCCAAGGTATAGAACCTTTGTACGAAGTTGTGCCCAATCAACGATCAGACACCCTTCCTGTCAAACCCACCATGGCACCGCGTCCTTCCCTTTCACAGGGTTTGACTGTTTGTAGTGTCCCAAACAAACATAAAACTTGTACAGTTTTACAAGACGGAGAAGGAATACTCCCGTTGAAGAGTGTTCATTGTATCAGACCAAATTACAAAAGACAAATTAGTTGCAAAATTGTCGGATTACCCCCTGGTACGAGAACAGTCTTGATCAGGGGAAATGCAGCCCTACAGGCTCGAAAAATTACGGTTCACCCCCAGTTCGTTCAAATTCTCCCCGACGGTAATATCGTCTTTATTGCAGAGAATCATTCTCCTTCAAAAATCCGAATACGAAAAGGTGACCTCTCCCTCTTTTCCATTGAAAAAAAATGCAACAAATTTACTCCGCATGATATTGGTGACATGGTTTTTCTCAGATTACCCCCTCCTCTGGTTTAGGGTCAGGGTTTCTCTGGTAGGGTCTAGGGAACCCTCTGGTAGGGTTTAGGGAAGTGCAGGATGGACGTTACCGTGTTGTTCGCGTTCTCAACAAAGGCCGAAGTTACGAAATGCAGAAATTTGGCTCACAAAAACAAGTTGTTCATTATGACCGTTTGGAAAAATCTGGTCCAAGATTTACAGGCTTAGAGCCAAAATTCGTTGCACCTACTTCACCAACTGTTCCTTTTTGGAAAGAGTCCTTTTTAGCGCCGTTGTATCAGTTACGGAATATTACCCGTCTTCTCCATTCCCAAAACTGGAACGGACAGTGGTGACGCCACCACTGATTCAGCAAACTTTGATAGAGCCAGTGTCAAGGCCTATCAAGCATCCTACTCTCCCTCCCCATAGGGGTACGCTTTTCTCTCTATCCCCTCACGAAATAGGTTATACAGGGCAAAAAGATAATATAAGAAGCGATTTGCCCCGGCCAGTAACGCCGGAGTGTCCCTCCGAGCAAGTATTTTTCCCTTCCAGCTGTAGTCACCACTGGTTGACCCGCGCCCGTCGCCGCCTCGTGCCGTGCCGTCATTATGGTTACCACGTTTAAGCAACCGGACCGCCTTTTGGTCCCGGTTTCACGCCACTTCCTAATTCTACCACAAGTACACCTAAAATAAACAGATCTAATAATAATACAAAAATCTAGTTTAATTGAAAAATTTCACAATATACCGTTTCATTTCCAGTCACAAGGTAAAATTTTCCATTCTGGCAAAAATTTCCAGTTGGGTTTGATTCTAAATTTGAAACGTTGTCAGTTAATCTTTAATTTGTTTACACATTTGCAGAGACTTTTCGCATGGCACGCAGGTTGCGACAGAAGATACAGTGGCGCTGCGGTCCCAGAGTCTTCGAGTGTCAAAGCGCCACCGATGGGACAGCTTCTCGCCACCGACGCTTCCAAATGTGCTGATAACGCCGCCGACGCCGCCAACGCCAAAGAAGCCACCAACAGTGCGAATAACGCCACCAACCTCGCTATCGACGCCACCGAAATTGGAAATCGCGCCGCCAGCGCCACCGGTGATAACAGGTGTGCCATCTATTGTTTCTATCCATTTCTGTTCGTGATTTCTGCTCACTTTATCATTCCATCTCTTACACTTGGGATTGAAGAAGAGAATTGGTATCAGATGTACCTATTATACTTCAAAAGTTCTTTCATTGCTAAAGATATTAGACCTTTGTCCTTTGCCCCTTTCTAAGTGGCGATATTAGAAAGTTGGCCTACGGCAAAAAAGTCAACTTTTGAACTAATACAAATAGAATTTTTTTCAACGGCAATCGATAGAACTTGATGAGCTGATCCAAGTTTATGACATCCTTTTTTTGGTAGAAAAATTCCTTCATGAGATACAACAGTATGAAAGTTTAGAGGGGTTGACAACTTCAGTAGTAGGGTAAACATGAAACCAAAAATGGGACGATCCCAATTGTCAGACATGTAGGGCACTTGTAAGCAACAACAGGCTGTTAGACCATAATTATCTTCGGCAATGAGGGGTTAGCAATTTTGGCTACTTGGTGTACCTACAATTTGTTTCCTATGTTTTGTATAGTATGAAAAATTTTTATTTGGTACCACGTCTATCACGGGGAGATGGACTTGTAAGTAAGAATCGGTTGCTAGAATCTTTGGTGATGAGGGGTTGGCAGCTTTTGCTAGTTGGTATACCTATTTTTTTGCCAGTTTATTACATGGTAAGAACGATACGGTATAAATGTCTATCACGGGGAAATGGACTTGTAAGTAAGAATCGGTTGCTAGGAGGGCTTCACGAGGGGCTAGAAACTTGCGCAGATCAATGCACATTTTATTTTATCTTTAAGAAAGCTGGTCTCTTTGGTCTATCATTGTACCATAGAATCTCTATATATAACCGAGAATTAAGTGTTTACGCAACGAATACAAATGATATTTCGAAAGAATGACTTAGTCTTACAATGATCTGTAAAGTGGCATCTATGGTATTTTGATCAGGAAAAGCTACGGGCAGCTTTGTGATACCAACTAAGTTAAATAAGATATTGTTCCATGTTTTATTTAGTTCCAAAGTCAACGATTGAAAAGGATAACGTTCAACTGGCTGCAAAGTCAATTTAGGCCCCACTTCCGATTTTCTGTTTTTTATTTAATCCCTGAGGTATGGCAACAATGAGTAAAGTGGCATCTATGGCAATATGGTCCTGAAACGTTACGCACAGCTTCAGAATACCAAATAGGTTATCTAAGATAATGTCCCAAGTCTTCACCAGTCCCGATGTCTACGATTGAAAAGGATAAAGTTCAACTGCCTGCAAAGTCAGTCTAGTCCGTACTTCCGATATTCTGTAATTCTTTAAAACCCGAGGTAGCCTATAGCCATGTGATTACGGATTGGTTCATCAGTTCAGAAAAAAAAACTCTTTTTACAGCTTACCATTTTCAAAACCTAGATGGTTAACAACTTCAGCACTTAACAAATAGCAAAGAAACAAAATGGTATTGTACAAAATGGTAAGACAAAATGGTATACAAAATGGTAAATAAACTGGTATTCTGCCACTTCTGTTGACCGGTGATCTAAAACGTATTCGCATAAATTATTACCGGTACTGCAAATTTCTCCTATATCTGCCTCGTACTTACCGGAATACAAAACTGATAAAAAAAGTATTGTGCGACAGATATTACTGGTGTTTTCGAAAAATTATGTGCCAAGCTAGCCATTGAAGCGCCTTATAGGCTAGGGTGTTTTCATCGCCTTATCCGTCTTTTTTCTGTATGTGATTAAGTTTGTTTCTTGTTTTCTCTCGCTGTTTTTCTTTTGTATTTACTCCACTTAACCTCTGTTTTGTAAAGTGGGTGATAAATAAATTATTATTATATTAAAAGTGTTGCTCGCGCAACACTTTAGTCGGCGAAGCCGAGCAAAGGCTGCTGCAACACTTCACGTTGCCCGCGCAACGTAGATCTAATTTTGCTTCCATTAGTACTTTATTTAGCGGCTTAGAGTGCGTAGGACCTCCCAATTTTTACTTCAGGTTTTTCGCATCAAAGTCTTACCTTGGGTCGTCGCAACAGTTAACTGGAGTATTTTTTTAAATTGCGGCCTTTCTTTTTCCCTTTCCCCCCAAGTTCCTCCTAGTTTTCCCTAGTTTCCCTTTACAACTCTCAGAAACTTCTCTTTGGGACGAGTGTGGTACTGGCAACATTTTCCCCGATATTTCCCTGATAGTTCCTTTTTTAAGTTTCTTCCAGCCCCTAAATTATTTTAGAACTTAAAGGCATCGACACATCAAACATTTATTCTGCCTTTATTTCTTTTATATTTGTATTGGTTTGGTTCGTGTGGTAAGGGTAAGGTCAGTAGGACTGAAGCCCAACAAAGGACCCCGAACTGACTGAACAGGGAGTGGGCTTTGATTTTTGACTATTATTTGATTGCCCCTTCTGTCAGAAACCTGGGTTGCCGCGATGGTTTAGCTATCGATGGTAGGTTGGACGTTGGGGCTGGAATGGAAACATTGTAGAATCTTTTGTTCCCCGTACACCACTCTTCCCAAGGGGGGAGGTGGGTAATGGAGACATCCCATAGCACTTTGCTCTCCAATAGTCCTCCTAGTTATTTCCTCCCTCTATCAGATACTTTTCTATATATCTCTTCGGTTTGCATCACCATCATTAATTTCCCGGCATCATGACAATAGGTCACTCGGTCTTTATCCCCAAGCTCCACTTAGCTGCTGTGCTAATCCAAGGCAAGGTTTTGATTCATTCCATTCGAAGTATTTTGGTTACGGAATGTGTCCGTAGCCAAAACAGTTCTCTTCCATCCTTGGTGCGAGCAGGACCTCTCGGCTATTATTTACGGTGAGAGTTAGTCATATATTTAGTTAGGGACTAAGTGTTACTTATGTTCACCCTTGTAAATGATATGTCATACGAGTAAATCAACTATTATCGTTATGGTTCATCTCGGTTAGTAGGCCTCGGGCTTCACTGGATATGTGAATTTCAGCTTCGCTAGGATGTGTGAACCAGCTTGATTAGGGATATCTGGATTGACTGCGGCTGAACTATAGATTTCCCCGAACAATGGTGTCAGAAGTGGGATGTTTAATTTTTAAGCCCTTATTTTCTCACAATAAGGAGGACCCACGTCCGATTATTTCTTTCGTTGCCTCAACAATGGGATTTTTTTTTGTAATTCGTAGGCTACGTACATTTTATTGTCGAGATAGATAGTCTCTCAGAATATACATTGCGGTTCATTCATGACATTTTGGTTGAATTTCGAATGGTTTCGGTCTATATGTGGGTAGTAATTTGCCACATAGACGTTGTGTGCGTTTCGCCAGTCGTTTCCTCTGTAAGCCCCCCCCGCCAGCACCACCATATTTTTTTTTCAAGTTTCAATGCGTTTGATCGCCATCTACAGTATGTGTGTTAGTTCGCCATCCAGTTGCAGCGATTTCGCATGAAGCTTCTGGCCTATTTTCTTTTTAAGGTTAATGCCAGTTATTCATGCCACACATATTCTTTTCTCTTCATTTTTTTCCTCATGAAATGAAAACCCTGGTTAGATATAAAGTTGGTTCCGCGTCTTAGTTTAGTCTGAGTTTATACGTCCAATCGAGATTGTTCCCCTCCCGTTTTCTTTGTAAATCCTGAGTGTCATTTTCGTCATTCTTCCATATATTGTCATTGTTTTCTCATGTGAATTTGTAAGTGAAAATTTGAATATCCGAAAATGAATGTCCACGAGATCCTCAATCTCTTCCCGTCCCAGACCCTTGATTTGGTTGGTCTCAGTATTTGCGGGACTGTCAACCGCTACCGGACTCGCATAATGGGGACCAACCTCAATTCCCATCGTTCCAAGGTACGAAGTTGTGCCCAATCAACGATCGAACACCTTTCCTGTCAAACAGTTCACGGCACCGCGTCCTTCCCTTTCACAAGGTTTGACTGTTTTTAGTGTCCCAAACCAACATAAAACCTTTACAGTTCTACAAGACGGAGAAGAATACTCTCGTTGAAGAGTGTTCATCGTATCAGACCGAATTAAAAAGACAAATTAATTGCAAAATTGTCGGATTACCCCCTGGTACGAGAACAGTCTTGATCAGGGGAAATGCAGCCCTACAGGCTCAAAAAATTACGGTTCACCCCCAGTTCGTTCAAATTCTCGCCGACGGTAATATCGTCTTTATCGCAGAGAATCATTCTCCTTCGAAAATCCGAATACGAAAAGGTGACCTCTCCCTCCTTTTCATTGATAAAAATTGCAACAAATTCAGCCCGTATGATATTGGTGACATGGTCTTTCTCAAATTCCCCCCTGCCTCTGGTTTAGGGTCAAAAATTTCCGAAGTGCAGGATGGACGTTACCGTGTTGTTCGCGTTCTCAACAAAGGCCGAAGCTATGAAATACGAAATTTGGCTCACAAAAACAAGTCGTCCAGAGTAATTTTTTAAAATTGCGGCCTTTCTTTTTCCCTTTCCTCCCAAGTTCCTTCTAGTTTTCCCTCTCCCATTTTCTATTTCTACCAACTCTCAGGGACTTCTCTTTGGGACGAGTGTGGTACTGGCAACATTTTCCCTAATATTTCCCTGATAGTTCCTTTTTTAAGTTTCTTCCGGCCCCTAAATTATTTTAGAACATAAAAGCATCGACACATCAAACATTTATTCTGCCTTTATTTCTTCTTTCATATTTGTATTGGTTTGGTTCGTGGTCTTTATCCCCAAGCTCCACTTAGCTGCTGTACTAATCCAAGGCAAGGTTTTGATTAATTCCATTCGAAGTATTTTGGCTACGGAATGAGTCCGTAGCCAAAACAGTTATCTTTCTTCCTTGGTTCAAGCAGGACCTCTCGGCTATTATTTACGGTGAAAGTTAGTCATATATTTAGTTAGGGACTCAGTGTTACTTATAACTTACATTTACATAATGTTCACCCTTGTAAATGATATTTCATACGAGTAAATCAATTGTTATCGTTATGGTCCATCTCGGCTAGTAGGCCTCGGGCTTGACTGGATATGTGAATTCCAGCTTCGCTAGGATGTGTGAACCAGCTTGATTAGGGATATCTGGATTGACTGTGGCTGAACTATAGAATTCCCCGAGACTTCATCTCGTCTATTATGTCCGATTTCCTGACTGGTTCTGGGGCCAGTGGGCACCTACGGTGTCAGAGTGTCTTCAGCCCACACCCCAGGAGCCTTAACTTCAATATCATCGCCGACCACTCGTCCATCCTCATAACACCTCTACTTCATATAAACCTCCGGTTTTCTGACTCATTTCTGGATGTTATTTGACATCTGCAGATAGGATTTTTGGCAGAGCCAACGAAATTGCCAAAACTTTGACACTTACATCTTTAACTTGGAAACGTTCCATTAGCATGTGGATATGGTATAAGTACGTCAAATAAAGCTGGGGCTTCGTATCCTTAAAATAGCATCTTCTCATATTCTGCAGCTCTTTATTCCGTAGAACAAGTACGACACCAGAGCGAAATGAAATGGATGCATCAAAAAAAGAGCTGGACAAATTTCCTAAGACTTTCCGATTGTAGCTCCCACGGTTCTGGATGATGCGTCCATAGTACGGATAGATGTAGGCTACAGACGTCTTTAACAACTTGAAGACCAAGTTTTATAAAGTGTAGATTTGAAAGTACTGCCTAGTCATCGTAGACATCTGGTCGAGCTGATGATGAATGAACCAGGAGAGATCGAAGCTTTGGATATATTTGAGCCGTTAGACGAAGGGTTGAAATGCATGTACTCGCATTTTTATGGGTTTAATTTAATTTTTGAGAAGTTAAGATGACAGCTAACTGATGTTTTTGGTCAGTGTTGATCGACAACGGCTTACTAAGAGCAAGTCTTCCGCGTCAGCGATGTAGCTTACGTGGCATGGTCTTTGTAAAAGTAAGCAGAGAGTAAAGAATCAACACACGAAGAAAAAGTCGATTTGAAAATGTAGGAAGAAATAGAGACCAGTTCGGACAGGAATAATCTCTGATAAGTGACCTTGCCATTTATACCTCACTTCCCCGATCTGATCACCGTTTGGGGGATGGGAGATCTGGAATCCATTGGCATGCATAACTTTCGAACGGGTTATCGGATGTGAATGTGGCAAAAGCTATTGTTTTCAGATGACTCGGACCCGGTCATTGTCGAGGGAAGTGGAGGAAGGGACACGACATCTCAAGAAACCCTTAGAGTCAAGGTTTAGAGATGGAACTTGGTGGAAAGAACAATAATAAAGCCTTGATAAATGTTTGACAAAACCGAAAGACCGGCGCACTATGGCAGGAGTTGGAGGGATTTTCCCTGAATTCCGGTATTCACGACACATCGATGAAACTTGGCCGTCTTATCAGGGACCTGAACAGATGAACTAACGACGAAACAGGTATTATCATCATGGGTAGCGTATAGGCATGGGAAATCCGGAATCTACTGTCGTGCATAACATTCGAACGGTCATCATCTCAGATTTGTCATGTATAGGCGTCCCCGAAATTCTGGTAGTCGCGAGTTAGGGTACTTTCAGATGTGCTAGGAAAATGAAACTTTTTCGGATAATCCAGGATCTAGTGACATGCAGAGTTTTTGAACGGGTATTTGGATGTGAATGATACTCGGGGTTTCCTGAAGATCCGTTGATCGCGAAGCAGTCTACTTCCTGATTACTGGGACGATGGAACCATTTGTCAAATACTAGGAACCCACCAGATTATCACGTAGAAATAACTTTCCAGATCCGGCCATCTTGAGGGAGTGGAGGGAAGGGGAATCGGGATCTTGGTCCGGCAATCCGGTGAAAAATTTATATTCTGAAACAGTCGTAGACGAATGAGGTAACCTTTCCAAATTCACTATCAGCCCTGTCTTCGCATAAGGGATCTCTGGAGAGACATCCGTAGTACGAACCTTATCTGATGTACATCTTAGCAACCCTTTCAAGTGTCATACGAGCTTACAGCTCTTGCCCCAGTTCCGGGGTTGGTATTATCCTTAAAATGCTAGTTTAAATTCATAAGCGAAAGTGATGAAAAAGTCAGAAAAGACAGAAATCACAAACAGCGCTGAGTTCTGCGCAGATTAGAAGACGGCAGCGATGCCGGAGCAGGAGGCAACGATGGCAAAGCCAGAAGAAATGCTGACGGAGTTAGAATCAACGCTGTCTGAGCAGGAGACTACAATGGTTGGGCAGCAATAAAGAGAGAGAGAGAAAAGCCTTGGGCCTACTTGATAAGAATTTAGTTGAACAGGAATGAAAAAAACTTATGTCTAGTGCCGGATGTCAGTAGGCGTAGAGAGCTAAGCCTCTTCAAACTGGTGCACTCAGCAGCTAGAGCAGGTGCACCGTGGATGTTTGTAAACTTCAAGTATTTGAAAGACCATCAATGCTTCAGTAAGCCGCGGGGTCATTTCCGGCCGGCTCCTGCAAAGTTGAAGTCCAGCATGATTTTCTTGGGAAGGTGTGATGGCATTCTGAATAGGAGACCCTATCATCGTAGGGTAGGGTATTGCATTTTGGACGGAGAACTATGTACACTGCGTTGTCTGCAGTAAGTTCTCGTTGCTGGCGAAGTCGAAGGTCCGGGAACACCTCTACGGTCTTGAGGGCTGTGATCGTAGCCGGCCAGTTCTTTGCTCCATAAGGAACAACAGAACCGACCAGGGCGTTTAAGATTGGCAGCTTCTTGTTGCAACTAATACTTGGTTTTTACTCCAGAGGTGACGATTTAACCTCCCCATGCCAGTAGATGCTCTTTCTATTGTTGCTTCTAGTTCGGGGAAAAGAGAGCCGTCTACAGCAATGGCAGAGCCCAAGTACGGGAACTGCTGAACCACGTCGACAGTAGTTGTTTGGTCCAGGGCCACAAGAGGATTGGCGTTGTCAGAGTATGGGTGTACGACCATAATCTTGGTTTTGTCCCAGTTGACCTGTACTACTACTTTCGCATCGTCTTCTTGAAGGATATTAAGTGCTTCCATCAGTTGGTCCATGGATTCAACCAGGAACGCCGGGTCGTCAAAGTCAGCGTCCGAGAGGATGTGCTCGCCATATTTGAGTCCGATTCCAAGCCGTGAGGTCGTCTTCGCCATGACGTGGTCCTTAATGGTGTTGAACAGTTGTGGCGTGACGGTGCAACCTTGACCAACCCCTCTTGAAATATGAAAGAACGGGCTTCGTCGACCAATGACTTGGATGCACCTCTCTGTCTCGTGATGGAGTGCTTCGAAAAGTATGCAGTAATTATTTGGCAGGCCGATGGACTTCAAGATGCTCCCCAGAGCATCCCGATCGATCGAAGCAAAAGCAGCTCGGTTTTCGACAAAGGCGATGAATGCTTTCTGTTGAAACTATGTGGTTCTTTCGACTACTTGACTGACTATGAATATCTGCTCTATGGTCCAATGCTTTGACATAAGACCGGCTTGTTCTGGTCGCCGGATTTGGTGGACAATATTTCGGCAAGGATCCAGTAGTATCATAGAGAAGAGCTTTCCAGGTACTGAAAAAAGAGTGATTCCCCGGTAATTGGCGCAGTCACTTTGCCTGCCTTTCCTCTTCCATAAGAAGGTGATGATGCCACATAAGCAGTCTTTCGGAAATACCCCTGTTTCCCACGCAACAGAAAAGAGAGTCGACAGAAGAATGAGCATGGCTGGGCCCGCGTATCTCAGCAACTTAGAACTTGTGCCGCATACAAGAGGGCCTTATTGTTCGTCAGCCTTTCAATTGCGCTTCTGATTTCTAAGATAATAAATGGCTCAGTGGAGGGATCGCCGACTTAGACTGCTGGACTTTGGACTGGCTTAGTCTTTCGTCGGCTGCTAAAAGGGAATTGGTACTTTTCAGGTGCGACAAAAAAAGCTCCTTTCAGCGATCAAGACGCGAGCTTCATCCGAAAGAAGAATCCCATCTATTGAAACGACGGAGCCCACTTTAGTAGCTTTTTTTCTGTGATATCTCGAATATATTTTAACAGGATGGTCAATGTCTTTCTTCCTTTCCGCTTCCTAGATTTCGTCAGTTTTATTTTGAACGAACTTAGCTCGGTCTCGGTAGATGAGTTTGTAGCAAATACTATTTAACTTCCTGTAAGACTCCATATCATCATGTAGTGTAGCCTTCTGCTTCAGTTCTATAACTTGTGAAGTTTCTTCTGAAATCCAAGCTTTCTGGTGGTGGCTGTTCTTGCCTAGAACTAGTTGTGTGGCTTCTTTCTTTTTAGACTTAAAGTACTTTCAGTTATCTTCGCTCGTTTGTGAGTGTTCGATACCTGAACGGCAAACTTTTGCTTTGCGTCCGACTCCTTTAGTTTCAAGATATAAATAAACGTTTGCCTCGTTTCCGGCCACTGGGCTTTCAGGCGAAGCTGAACTTCAGCACAGCAAAATCTGTGGAGTCGTTCACTGGAGCATAACACACTGTAATTTTGCAATGTTTGTGTTGGAAACGAGCTTTCATAAATCGGTTCCAAATTGCTTCGTGGGACAACAGGCACCGTCTTACTAGGCTGTTAGACCAGACCTATTCGTTCTTCACCACTTGGCTCAGGTGGGTTTTGGTCAGCCCTGCAGTATGATGGAAAAAGGTTTTTCTATTCGCCTCACCCAAATATTCCGCATACACGGCCTAGTCATACATGGATTTTATTTGGCAAAGCATTTCCCCCGGCCCCGCCATCGTAGCCTCCTGTTCAGACATCGTTGCTTCTATGAACTGATCTTATAATGATGTTAGTAAAAACATAAGAACGGATGATAATCAGTTATCCAAACATAGTTCCCCACCTTTTTCTTTTATTCCAACATCAACAATATGGTCACTACAGGCACCGGGTAAGCTCCACCCCGGTAAAAATATAATCTGCATGATTCCAGACATGTTTATTAAATATTTATTTTTCCTTGGCTGGAAGTACTACCTAAAATGTAGTTCGGCGTGTTAAACATCCATTCATCTACTGAATTCGCAGTCAAAAGGGCTATACCTACTATTATATTCTTACATTTGAAATTACAAAGAGGATTACCTGGACAGAAGTAACTGACGAGCTGAAGGTTAGTATCATCTCCCAGGAAATTGTGGCTGAAGATATGGTGAATATGATATTTAATAGCGAATGGTCATCCGATACTTTTTGTGGTGTAAAGAAACTGCTGCAAACATTCGTTGCTTTCCCTGAAGGAGGTATAAAAAATATAAGTAAAAGTTCCAGTGAAAGAAGGAAATGGAAAAACGAATCGTGTAAACCTCAGTACTTTCTGAGATTTCTTGTACATATTCTCTGTTACTGAGTATTTTGGTATCGTCGGCTTTAAACACTTTTCCGACTAAACAGCAGAGCTGGACGCGTGGGTTCCCTACCTCAGGTAAATACCTTACAAAAAAGTATATAAAAGCGAGAGCTCTTGTCTGCCTACACCGTTGTCTAGGCTCTTTAAAACCTGCTGGTACAACCTGAATTTTGATTAATATCCCCTCTTTCAACTTTCTAGCATAAATAAGGAGTAATAACACATCAGGGCTAAGCATCCAGGCATTGTTGATCTGTGTCTTGTCTTCGCCAGACCCTTTAGAAAGATGGTTAGTTGAGTTCTAATCATCCTCTTAAAGAGATCTAATTTTTCATTCCTCTCTGAAACCAGTTGCAATCCTAGCACAAAGTACGACTTCAATATTATACAGAAAGTGCGGAGCGTCTTATACAGAAAGTGTGGAGCAGTCAGCGTCTAGCATTCGCTGAGTCAGCGTCTAGCATTCGCTCAGAGCAGAGATCTATGGCGAGTGGAATGAATCGCGAATGAGCGTGCCAAAAAATGATTTGTACAAAGGTGTTTAAAGAATGCGGAAACTAGGAAGGAAGTGGCCGTTGGGACAGCAGCGAAGCTTTTCAACAAAGACTCAGTGACTCAGGGTCACAAGTTTCTAACTGAAAAAATTGATCCAGACCTTCGGAAAGAGAGACGGTCCGCTATTCAGGCTATTACGTTATTGGATGACATTTAAGAGGGCATAGGAAACATGGATGCTAGGGGTAAGTTCACCCTCCGTATCACGATCTACGACCCCAAAGAAGTCCCGAGCATTCCATTCGATGCCTATACCGCCTTTGTGTGCAAAGTTAATGAATGTTGTGAGAAGATTAGTTCAACGTTGATTTATTCGATGGCAAGCTTCCTGCGAAAGAGTGGCCCACACTAAGGGAGGCTAATCCAGTCTCAATAGTTGTCAAGAAACTGTCGAAGGACTGTGTCGCGTCTGTGACCAAGCAAAAACATTTTCTGGACGCTCACGACGGGGCAGGTAAAATTCTGAAAGTTACTTCCAAAAAAGACCCACTGATCATTCTGCCAAGGAACCCAGCTAATGCTGAAACGATTGCCCCAAACTTACAGTCCGGGATGCCTGTGTCTAACATTACTGTGATAAAACGTCAATTTTTGGCTGTAACCAGAGATACTCCACCCGAAACCACTGAGGATGAACTAAGAGCCGCAGATTCCTCTGTCATAGAAGCTACTCGCATGGAAAAAAGTTCTGCCTTTAAGCTTAGTTTTTCGGATAAACGATCCATGGACAGTGCACTTAAATCTGGTTTCACAGTTGGATATATGCTTCTGAGAATCGATCCTTACTTGACCCCACCCCAGAGATGCTACAAGTGCCAGTTTTTCGATCACTTGGCAAAGGACTGCCACTCGCAAGTTAAGTGCGCAGTTCAGGCGATCATCAAGCAACACGCAAAAATCCATGCCAAGAGCAGCCTAAATGTGCTCGCTGCGGAGGCAAACATCCTGCCCTCAGCCTTAGCTGCAAATTCGCCAGAGAAGCAATGAAAGCCGGCGTAAGCCAGCCATGACCGGCTCGCTTTCTATCTACACGAGAAACATTTATGGTCATGCACCGCATAAGCTTCAGTTTCTTTACGACCGTGTCAACGAACATAGTGTAGTCTGCGTACAGGAACACCTATTGACAGCTGAGAATTTAAGTTTATTTTACAAGGTCACTAATAAACAGTACTTTTCCACCCCGCCAAACGAACTTCTGCTGGTGGGAGGTGATATTGGAATAATGCTTGACGCAAATATGAAAACCATTTTAATTGATTCTTGTGATTATTACTTAGCAATTAAGCTACGTGCACCTAGTAATGTTGTCATCATAACCGTGTATCTACCAACAAACTATCGGAATCAAAAGTCACAAACTAAATTTAGCAATGCTTGTTCTCGTCTCGGCCGTTTGCTAAAGAAACATAGTGACGTCTGGTACCACTTCTGAAATTGACCATTTTTTCTGTAATTTCACAGTCGCGAACAACCTGGCACTCGCTGACGAAGAATGTGATTGCAGTGACCACCTTGGTCTAAAAATAATAATCCCCATTTCATGTATTTCTGGCAAACCGGGTCGTAAGTAGCGCACATGTGATGATTGGAACAAAGCTAACTCTGATCTGTATAAATTTAGTCTTGACTCGATGCTCACGAAAATCGAAGTGCCTTATCAACTACTTATGCATAATTGTGAAAAGATGGAATCGCTTTGAATTTATTTTACCGAAGAAATTGTCCACTCGATGAAGTATGCTCAAAAATGTGCTATCCCGGTCTCTAAAGTCCGAATTGGTACGTGAAAACCCGATTGGGATAATCCTTACATTCGACAAGTTAAAAAGAAGTCCAAATTTTGGTACCGTTGTTGGATTGAGTGTGATCGACCACGAAATGGCCAATTTTTCCGATGCTTTCGTGAATCTAAGAAAGTTTATGAGCGAGCCGTGGAATCAGTAAAAGCCGAAAATGTTGATAATCTGTCCCACCAAACTTCGGATCGACCTGATAAGCTGTGGAGGATACAGCGGGTCGCCGTCACTACGCCCACCCGTCAGTTCGCCCACCCGTCAACTCGCCCACTTCCAAAATCCGACAGTTCGCCCACCCGTCAGTTCACCCACCCGACAGTTCGCCCACCCATCAGTTCGCCCACCCGTCAGTTCGCCAACCCGTCAGTTCGCCCACCCGTCAGTTCGCCCAGCCGTAGGTTCGCCTACCGTCAGTTGACCTAACCGTCAGTTGACCCACCGTCAGTTGGCCCACTTCTGAAATCCGTCAGTTGGCCCACTCCTGAAATCCGTCAGTTGGCCCACTCTTGAAATCCGTCAGTTGACCTAATTCTGAAATCCGTCAGTTGGCCCACTCTTGAAATCCGTCAGTTGGCCCACTCTTGAAATCCGTCAGTTGACCTAATCCTGAAATCCGTCAGTTGGCCCACTCTTGAAATCCGTCAGTTGACCTAATCCTGAAATCCGTCAGTTGGCCCACTCTTGAAATCCGTCAGTTGACCTAATCCTGAAATCCGTCAGTTGGCCCACTCTTGAAATCCGTCAGTTGACCTAATCCTGAAATCCGTCAGTTGGCCCACTCTTGAAATCCGTCAGTTGACCTAATCCTGAAATCCGTCAGTTGGCCCACTCCTGAAATACGTCAATTCGCATAATTTAAAATTCCGACAGTTGACCCAACTTTGCAGGATCATTAAATCAACGAAAAAGGGCCGCGACCCCAGGGGAATAATCAGCCCAACTCGACCCTGTCATTAAAGTCAACGAAAAAAAGAAACGCAATACCAGGAGATTACTCAGACGGGGACGACCTTTCTCGGTTAATTAGGGTCAACACGAGTTGCCTATGGGTGCAACTTTTATGTTTGCGTAAAGAAGGATATGACGATGGGTGGAAAAAAAAGGTATTCAGACAGGTTGTATTAAACATTTGAACTTGGTAACGAGGATGTTGATAGTTCATACACACGCACACTGAAAAGTTTTTTCAATGATGTGGAAACAAAACGAAACAAGAGCTACGAGCTCATATGGCACTTGTTACGAGTAGGTGGTTACAAGAAAGTAGAAGAGAACTTCACAAAACACCCCGCCGTCCAAAAATGCGGTTCGGACCTAGAATTAGGATATCTAGTTTCACTCAAGTCACCTCCAAGTCATCGCCAGCCTTCCAAGTTTAAACTCAAGAAATCCACTCGTTCTGAAATAGGAATAATAAAAAATTATCCCTAGGCGTGCCCAGGATTTCCGGTTGACATACCTATGACATCGCAAAAGTTGTCCGTCTATACGCTCTATAACTCTCGAAGAGAATGAGATATTTTGATGAAACTTGGTGTGAGGATTCTTTGGCTCAAGAGTAAGGTCAAGTTCGTAGACGGGCTCTGTAGCCCTACATTTAGGGGTGGGGGAGGGGTTTTAAATTAAGGGGCAAACAAAATATTTTTAAACAGCTAATTTGATAGTCGATTATGGGGTAAGAAAACACGCTGAACACGATGATGAAAACCATTTTCTTACCGGACGAGTATTTCCCCCGGAGTCCGGCCAAAATCGGAAAGTTTGTTAAAAGTAAAAGTTTTATTTGAACTTGATTAGATGTTCGATTTAGGGGTAAGAAGACATGCTGAACACTTCTATGAAAAGCATTTTCTACGCGGACAACTTGTTCGCCCGGAATCTGGCCAAAACCGGAAATTTGGCAGAGTAAAGCAGAAAGTTTCGATCAGTACCGTCAAAATAGATATGGCTTATAGAGGTATATCTGAACTTGGTTTTCTCAGATGATTAGCCTGGCGAAGACAAGACCCGATTGTCTGGACCAAATATCTAATTTTTGGGATCCCATCGAAACCTTTGGTCTTGTTTCATGAGAATTATATAGTGACGAGCGGCTAGCAAGCCACCGTGTCACGTTTAGATTTAACTCACATGTCTAAGATAAATCCGTAACTGGTCGCATCAAAACTGTAGTTTCTAATGAGATTTGCTCATTCCTATATTGTGTACTTTTTTTGGGGGGGGGACAAAGGTACCGAGGGGGGTCACCAGAGGATTGTTATCACCGCTGGGGGTCTAGCTGCCTCCTCTAAGCTTTCCAAACCATATTATATTTTCGTTTACGAAGCCGGTTGCTACTGCAAGAGCGATCATGTGCCTGACGTGCTTTGTTACTCAACTCCACTGCCGATGATCTGGGTAGACTGACTAGAAAAAATCCGTGTCTGTTGCAGGCTAAGCCTGAACCTTCTTGAACACCATCTTTCACGAAGATTACTGGATTTTTTTTCAAGAATATCCTCTTAATATATGGGATCCCCAAACTGGCAATAGATGCTGCAGTCAGCAACCCTAGGTTTATCCGTGGTTAACGGCACAAGTAGCTCAAGGTTGGAAAATTCTGTGCGAATCCACGAAAATGCAAAGTAGCTTTTAAATATTCGGGTTGCTCGGTTGAAAGCCGTCGGCGAAAAAAAATGATAATTCTTACACGCCTATAATCTCATAATTTAGCTTAACACCAAATGTAATAATAAATAAATAACATTGATGACCTATTTAAATTCAGTTTGTGGGCTACGTAAATTAAGGAAAAAACATTTTCCCCCTAACAAGAGGACACTTTTCGTATAGATTTGAGACTCGTACATTGCAGATAGCTTGCAGATATACTTGGAGGTGGTACACGGAAGCTTGGCATTAAAGTCTGCATTATATTATTTCTATTCTGCTTTAACTTTCCATTTCCGTGTGAACTACACTGTAAAAAATTTCTCCGAATAAGGATGCAGTATTTGCTACTGGGGTTAATCTTATCTCTACTGGGATAAGATTAATCCGAATTTGGGGTAATCTTATCTCAATAAAGACAAGATTAATCCCAGTAGCAAATACTGCAAGATTTAAGTCGTATTGCCAATCAGAAACCTTCACTGCTCGTTACTCTAATTTTCCTTATTTTACTTTTCTTTTCATCTAATAGATTTAGAATCTCGCAACAAGCTCCTGACAGATATTTACGTAATTTTCGGCTCCTTCTGATTATTCCCCTGGGGCCGCGGCGCTTTTTAGTATAACACCTTTTTTCCACCCATTGCGTAAACATAAAAGTTGCACCATAGGCATCTCTTCTTGCCCCTAATTAAACGAGACACGTCATCTCCGTCTGAGTAATCTCCTGGGATTGCGTCCCTTCCCGAAGACTGCCCGTGAATTCGTGTCACTGTCTTTTTTTCGTTGATTGTTTCCACATCATTGAAAAAAAAAAAATCCAGTGTGCGTGTGTATGAACTAACAACATCCTCATTACCAAGTTCAAATTTTTAATACGACGACCTGTCTGAGTACCTGTTTTTCCACCCATCTTCATACCCTTCTTTACGTAAACATAAAGTTGCACCCATAGGCAACTCCTGTTGACCCTAATTAAACGAGAAACGTCGTCTCCGTCAGAGTAATCTCCTGGGATTGCGTCCCTTTCTTTCGTCGAGTTGGGCTGATTATTCCCCTGGGATCGCGGTCCTTTTTTCATGGATTTAATGATCCCGCAAAGTTGGGCCAACTGTCGGAATTTTAAATAAGGCGAAGTGACGGATTTCAGGATTGGGCCAACTGACGGATTTCAGTAGTAGGTCAACTGACGGATTTCAAGAGTGGGCCAACTGACGTATTTCAGGATAGGTCAACTGACGGATTTCAAGAGTGGGCCAACTGACGGATTTCAGGATTAGGTCAACTGACGGATTTCAAGAGTGGGCCAACTGACGGTTTTCAGGATTAGGTCAACTGACGGATTTCAAGAGTGGGTCAACTGACGGATTTTAGGAGTGGGCGAACTGACGGGTGGGCCAACTGACGGGTGGGCGAACTGACGGGTGGGCGAACTGACGGTAGGCGAACTGACGGTAGGCCAACTGACGTGTGGGCGAACTGACGTGTGGGCGAACTGACGGGTGGGCGAACTGACGGGTGGGCGAACTGACGGGTGGGCGAACTGACGGGTAGGAGAAGTGACGGGTAGGCGAACTGACGGATTTTTTGGGCCAACTGACGGGTGGGCGAACTGTCGGAAAAAGTGGGCGAACTGACGGAATTTTTAGGCGAACTGACGGGTGGGCGAACTGACGTGTGGGCCAACTGACGGGTTCCCTGGAGGATTTTGAAACAAGCCGATTCTGGCACTAGTAGTGCTAATTCTGAAATTTCTGATTGTGAGTGGTCTGATCATTACAAAAAAGTGTTTTGGTTCACGCGATGATCATCTAAATCACATGTTTGAAGCTAAACTAAACACTGCTCTCCGTATGTCTGAAGGCCGGCGTAGTCCGATTGTTGTAAATAGTGTAAATGTAGCTTCTGTTGTGCTAAAATTAAAGAAGGGTAAAGCACCCGGTCTAGATGGGATCCCCACAGAACAACTGAAACTTGGCTCCAACTTACTCTACGATTACATTGATTTGTTATTTCAAATGTGTTTGAATTTGGGAATGGTCCCTACTAATTTTGGCGTAGGTAAGACCACAAATATTTTGAAAAAAGGTGCGGAAAAGTCATCTTGCAAATCCTATAGGCCTATTACAGTTTTTTCAGTTTTAAGCAAAGTATTTGAGCGGATCCTATTGTCAAACCTGATCCGATCTTGTCTCATGGGTGATAAACAATCTGGGTTTCGTTCAATTTATGGTTGAGCCACAGCCCATCGGCTTCTTAAACGCGTTTTGCGCCACGCAACGGAATCTAAATCTTCAGTTTTTAAACGTAGTGTAGATGTGGCTGCAGCTTTTGATTCTATTCTCCATCCCTTGTGCTTTCTATCCCTTATGAGTCTCGTGTTGATGCTAGTATAGTGAGAGTGCTTAGATTTTTGTATGGTGACTGTTATTAAGTTTTGTCTCGGTCATTCTATTGAACAGGGAATTTCTCCCATTAGATATTCTGATGATATCCCGCTTAGAAAAGGTGTAAGACAGGGTTCAGTTTTGAGCCCAATCCTATTTAACAGTGCAATTTATTCTGTCGCACGAAACCTGCAATGAAGCTTCTCTATGGACGGGCTTGACCTGAGCTACATTTCGTACGCGGACGACCTACTTCTTTTGAGTTCTTCGCTATTCGCGCTAGAAGACAATCTCCATCTTTTAGGATATAGATAAAAGCATTGGCCTGTCAGTGAATTATTCTAAAACTGAGTATCTCGTTTTTAATGGACCTGTAAGCACGACTCGTGATTGCGCGTAAATGAGAATACTGCTATACCTCAGTCTGCTTCTCTTAAATACTTGGGTCTTGTTTACGGTTCTGATATCCGTATGCTCAGAGGACGTATCGCGGATTCTGCATACAGAGGTATGTGTATTGGCTACGGTAAAGCTGTAGCTCTAAAGAATACAGTAAATAGACTTATTCTAGGACGTCTCTTCAATGCTTTGGTCACACCGCACTTTCTGTATATTTCTCCATTTTGGGACTTGTTAAACATTTCTGAGAAAAGACAAATTTGGACAAAGTACAACAAACTGCCAAAATACCTTCTTGGACTCCCCCCAAGGGAGTCTAATTCAGCCTTATCGAAAAAGTACAACATTATCGATCCTTCCCCTAAGTGCGAAACCATAGAGCGCCGGGCTAGATCCCGGGCTCTTAAAAACACATGTGAATCGCCGTTGACTCGCCTAACTTACCTGTAAGTGTTATAAAGTATATGTAGTGTCTTGTTTTCCTTGTATGTTGTTCATTTTTCTTTCTCTTCATTACTCCGCTCTTTCTTTTGTTGTATGGCGGGCCTCAATAAATTATTATTATTATTAAAGCTACTCGAAATACCTTCAAGATGTATATAATTTTTTTAAACCTTATCGGCCGATAATCATCTATCTGAAACTTTTTGAATTCAAATCCATCTTCAAATCCAAATGTTTCCGGTAGCAACGCCCGAATTTTAGTGATATCTGGCAAAACTGGGTACAATCTGGTCTAAGAACTGTAACTGCAAAAGCAAGTGCTTGATCAAAGTGTTCCAAGGAATAAAGTGAACTCACCGGAAAGTAATTGGTTTCTTTTCCAGATCAAATTGCGGACCCATTCCAAATAGGTAGACAACATTAGGTACACGGATTCCTGTTGACCACATACAGAGTCCTTCGGGCCGTAAGACACCAATCCTACTACAGTCCCAGACTCAGCGTCGACCAAAGGACCTCCACTGTCCCCTCTGCAAGCACTTTTCCCATCCCCTCCGGCACAGATCATCGAGTCTGCTCTGAAGTTGCTGTCATAACGGTCTTTACATGCTTCAGGATTCTTTCCCAGTATATTCGCAACTTTCAATGTACCAGGATCTTCGTTTTTCTCGTCTTTTCCCCATCCAAGAACGGTAAGGCTTTTGTTAGTGAAATCTTGCCTGAAACAAACATCATATTTAGTCGGATCTGAATTTGAGCCCTCTGTTTTCGTGGGAAGAATTCTGTGGGGGAAAAGTCAGTAGCTTAAGAATATTGACACTTTAGGATACGATGAAAATGGATCAAATATAACTTAAACAAAATAGAAAACATGAAAAGAGCAATCAAGCTGTCTTAAATGATTTTATACGCGTAATGCACAGCGGCAAAACAGCACTTAAATTAGGTCAATTTTATCCAGTTTGATAGTTTTCCTGCTGACTCCCAGTGACAATGAAAAAAAATTTAACGTAAAAGCTTGTGTAGCACTGTCGGGTAAACTCGTTCTGCACAGCATGAAGATGTCGTAGCGACAATTTAACGAAGATTGACACCAGTCAGTCCTTCAGTCAAATCTTCGAGAGTAAGGGACACCTGATAAAGTCAACATAGTCCTCCAGCAAAGTTCGTCTTTCAGTTTGTTTGCACGATAACTCTCGAAGGGGAAGAGATATTTTGGTGAAACTTGGTGCAAGGATTTTATGGGCCAAGGGAAAGGCCGAGTTCATAGCCCTACATTTAGGGATGAGGGAGGGGTTTAAATTAAGGGGCAAACAAAATATTATAAATATTCCTTCAACCCAAGCTGACTGCGAATCATATTTGACAGTGCAAAAACGGATACGTCAGCTAAATTTTATTCGAGCTATATTTCGGCCCTTCTTGGCAAGGGTCCTCTTCAGTCTCAAAACCGCTCAAGTTGGAAAAACGAAACTTGTGATAACAAAACTGAAGATTCTAGCTTAGTGTTAAATATCTAAATTGGTGAACTTCCTTTTGGAGAGTAGCTTGGAGTTAAAATGGTTGCTGAGATTTCATTTTGGACGCGGCTGCTGTTTTTGCTGCTCTAATGGGTCGTTGATCGGGTAGAGATTTTTCTGTATTTGGGTTGACTTTGGTTTTGTTATGGACAAGAGCTTGGGGCCTGAATTTCCTTTCACTGATGACGCCGTTCCATGTCTCTGGTAGTGAGTATTCGCCTGTGTCTCGGTTGATCCCAGAACGGTTTTTCTTGATCTCAACGGCTTCTCTTATGGTTTGATGCAGTCCAGTGCAAGTTGCAAGAATTTGCGCTTTTTCAAAATGTACGAGATGGGATGGGTTTCTGAAAACGTGTTCTGCCAGTGCCGATTTAAAGTTGTAATTTGGGCGGTGTCCATTGGAAAGGGCGTGGTCGATCTCCTGTTCATGTTCCGAGAGCCTCTTTTCGAAAGTCCTCTCTGTCCTACCGACATAGCGCTTCCCACAGTCGCAGGGTATCGAATAGATACCTCGTTGGTTCTGGTTTGGGACTGGGTCTTTGGCGGTGTTTAGGTAGGACAGTAGGGTGTTCTGAGTCCGGTGAAATGTTTCGATGTTGTAGTTTTTTAGATTCCTGGACAGTTTTCAGTGACCCCTTGAATGTACGGGAGGTAGACACGGGCATTCTTTTCTTCTGGTTTGTCAGTGCTAGGAGTGCTAGTGTTGCTTTTGGAGGCCTGATGGATCTTCAATCTTCTTCGAATGGTTTTTTCGACTAGTTGGATGGGGTATTTGTTGCCGTAAAGCACGTCCCGAATGTGACTCAGCTCAGCGTCTATGAGGGTTTCATCGGAAATTTTGATAGCTCTGTCGACTAGGGAAATGATAACTGCGCGTTTCACGTTTTCTGGTTGGTATGAATCGTAAGGCAGATACCGGTCGTTGTGAGTGGGTTTCCTATAAACTGAGCAAATGAAATTTGTTTTTCCGTTGGCAATCAACACGTCTAAATACGGAAGCTTCAAGTCGTCATTCTCATATTCGGTGGTGAACTGGATTGTCGGTTGGACTTGATTTAGGGCGTCGACAAAAGATACTATGTCAGTCTTTTGACCCTCCCAGGCTGTAAAACCATCGTCGACGTAACGTTTGTAAAAACGGGGGGTCATCGGTGCGATACTGAATGCAATCTGCTCTATCTTTCTCAGGGTTAGTTCTGCGAGTCCTTGAGAAATGGAACTCCCCATTGCTGCTCCCTCATGCTGCCAGTAGAAGACGCCCATGTAGATGAAGTATGTGGATTCCCAGACGACTTTGAAACTTTCCAAGATTTCACTTACTGAAAGGGGAGTTTTTTCATCCAATTCTGGGTAATTTTCGAGTGCCTCTTTGAGAGCTTCGAGGGTGAAATCTTTCCTGAGGCTGGTAAATAAAGATACCACGTCAATGCTTGCTTTTTGTGTTTCCTGAGTAACGGGGTACTTCCTAAGTTCCTGGACGAAGTCGACTGAATTCTTTATGTAGTGTGGTCCTGAATCTAGAAGTGGCCTGATCAGTGTGGCTAGGAATCTGTCTAATTTCTTCGTGGGTGATCGAACGTTGGCTACTTAGGCGGAGAGGTCGTCCTGCTTTATGTACTTTTACAACTCCGTAGAAACGAGGGGCTACTGGTCCAGTAACTTTCAGAGACTGTTTTGAAATTTTGACAGAGGGAGCTTTTCTATGAGGTTCTGGACTGCATCAAACCATAAGAGAAGCCGTTGAGATCAAGAAAAACCGTTCTGGGATCAACCGAGACACAGGCGAATACTCACTACCAGAGACATGGAACGGCCTCATCAGCGAAAGGAAATTCAGGCCCCAAGCTCTTGTCCATAACAAAACCAAAGTCAACCCAAATACAGAAAAGTCTCTACCCGATCAACGACCCATTAGAGCAGCAAAAACAGCAGCCGCGTCCAAAATGAAATCTCAGCAACCATTTTAACTCCAAGCTACTCTCCAAAAGGAAGTTCACCAATTTAGATATTTAACACTAAGCTAGAATCTTCAGTTTTGTTATCACAAGTTTCGTTTTTCCAACTTGAGCGGTTTTGAGCCTGAAGAGGACCCTTGCCAAGAAGGGCCGAAATATAGCTCGAATAAAATTTAGCTGACGTATCCGTTTTTGCACTGTCAAAAACAAAATATTTGTAAACAGCTAATGAGATAGTCGATTAAGGGGTAAGAAAACATGCTGAAAACGAATATGAAAACCATTTTCCCGCCGGACAAGTAGTTCGCTCAGAATCTGGCCAAAACAGGAAAACTTGTTCAAAGTAAAAGTTTTATTTGACGTTGATTAGATGTTCGATTTAATACACGTACTTCGCCCGAAATCCGGCCCGAACTGGAAAATTTGTTAAAAGCAAAAGCCGTATTTGGAGTTTATTAGATGTCCGATTTAAGGGTAAGGAGAGAAGCTGAATCTGTACATGACAATCATTCTTTAAGCCGGACATATGGTTATCCGGAATGTGGCTGAATCCGGAAAATTTGTTATTAAGTTAAATTTGTATTTGAAGTTGATTAGTTGTTGGATATAGGGGTATGGAGATACGCTGAATTCATTTTTGAGATTTTTTTCGCCTGACTAGTAGTTCCGGAATTCCGCCGAAACCAGAAAACTGGTAGAAGGAAGGCAGGATCGTTTCGATTTGTTTTGTTAAATAGATATAACCTGTAGGGGAACCACACATGCTGAATCCCAGGGGGGCACAGGTATTAAAATCTATGACATCTAGCCGGGTGGGGGTGGGTGGTTTGGTCCGAAAAGTCCGGATTTAATCCAGGTGGGTCCCTTCAAATTTACGAAAATCGGGATTTTATACCTTGAAAATAGGGTGGGTGGTTTGTCGATTTTATTTTATTTTGAGGCGAGTAATATATCATTCGATAGCTGACCACACAAAAACAGTCGTCGAGATGGTTTTAAGCCCACATCGAAGCTTCGTTGCACGTACAGAAGGAGGAAGGAGTGTAAAGGTCACGGGATATTAAAAATTACTAATATTGACAATAGCAGCCCTATTTCTAGTACAGTACAGGGCAGGTACAGGGACATATTCGGGGAGTATGTCCTCGTATTTAGGCAGGGAAGAACTACAACTGAGATGTTGTTTCCGATTGTTACGTTCAGTAGATTGCCTTACACACTTCTGAGGACAAGGGATACTCCCAAAATTTTCTACCGCACTAAGTTAAAACTGGATTAGTTTACAAATAGACCATCCAATGCTTTTTCCTTTTCAAAACATAGTATAAAAAGTATCTTCATTTTCATTATAGGACAAAATCACCGCTTCTGTTGTTCTGTCCCTAATGTTTCCGTCAAGTTTAATCGTCGTAGCACATCTGAAAGTACCTTAAAGTTTAACTGAAAAGCCAACTTATTTTTGTGTCATTTAGTTGAATACACTGAATTATTTGGATTCTGCAAAGGGATTTTTTTTGTTTCCACTATCTGCTCTAGTTATGACGTTCAGAATATGTGCGGCCGTCCCCACAGCGAAAATTCTACTATGACGCGGGAAATTTTTATCTAAACACAAACAAGGCTTTTCAGTGGGCAGTGGTGATATTGGTGAAGATTGCTTAGTGCCTGAACAAAAAAAAAGTCATAAATCTTTCTTGTAAGGCATATAACAAATTAGAGGTAGCACAAATCACACGGAAATTCCACTATTTGAAAATCGATTATTCCTGAATAGCGGAACAACCAAGTAACGCATTTTCAGCAGGTCTTCAAGCGAATTTAAGTGAATAAGTGATGGGTAGCTAGATTGTCCTATCCCAGTCCTTTTCGGTTAAACTTTAACTCGCGATCACCATAATTCCGGGACCCACCTCTAATCTGAGCGAAGGCTTGTTGTTCCCAGGAATTCACTTGGATCCCTCCAATCCAAGCGTGTCATGAAATTCCCAGTCCCCTCGCGAACTCCCCCCCCCCCCCCGACATTTGAGGCATTTTGTCTGCACCACCAAATAGAGCACATGTGACCCGCCTTCTGATTGCCAGTTATCAAGTTTAATTCGGATCCGACCACCAGTTCGAAAGTTGTGCATGACACAAGATTCTGAATTTCCTTTCCCTTCACTCCCCCCCAAGATTTTCGGATCGGGGAGATGATTATATCGGTCCTTAATTCGGCCGCCAAGTATCATCGTCCTAGCACATCTGGAAGTAGCCTAAAGGCGTTTTTCCTTGACACAACTGTGGGCCACACACTTCTGAGTGTTTTTCGCGGAAACACGAATGTGTGCCACACAGTCGAGGCTCGACCGTCGAGGCTCGACCGTCGAGCCACAAGTTGAAACTCGCGGAAACGCCATTTTGTCTATTTTTTCGGCGGTAAATTGAAATGTCTGAATATATAAATAAAAATCATGCAAAATCTTAATAAACAGAACTCCAGGCTTTCGTCCTTACCATTCCGTGCAAAAAGGATCTTCAGTTTTATGTCCACATACTTGAGAAAGTTTATAATTTTATTTGTTTGACGTTGTTTTTCTGCTAAATTTGAATTTCCCTCCAAAATCGAGCCACAAAATCGACAATCACCTCGGCAGTTGTTTGTCGAATTTGAGCCACAAAGCGGGCCACGGAAATCTTATTGGTCGCGGAAACACACTTGTGGGCCGCACAAAAGGCCGCGGAAACACTCTTTTCGAGCCACAATCGACCCACAAACTCTTTGTGGGAGCACGGAAAAACGCCTTAACTCGCGATCACCAGAATTCCGGGAACCTTCTTCACCTCTTCCCACACTGCACTGAACCGGTCATGTTCTGTCAGTAATATGTCCAGGAGCTATGCAAGTTCCATCCCGACGGTTTTGATTTAGTTAGAGTGCGTTCGGTTCAGTTACTTGGTGTAGCACTCCTGTACTGGAGATGAGGCCTCAGTCTTTTACTTCTATTTTTGCTCAGAACGTTCGCAATTATCGAAATCTCGGCATGATACTGTACACAAACCTATCCAAATTAACAATCCAGACCATCTAACATTTTTTTTTTTTTTTTTTTTTGGTCTGGGTTTGGTGGGGTGGGTAATTTTGAACAAAACTGTGGACTTTTTACAAGGGGGTGGGGGGGTCCCACACCCAAAACCAGATTTTGTACCCCATATTCAGGGGTGGGAGGGTCCTTTTCTTGAAAGTTGACTAATTTTAGGCTAGATATCAATAGATTTCATACCTGTGCCCCCCTGCTGAATCCATATCTGAACTTGGTTTTCTCAGATGATTAGCTATTTGGCCTTAATCTGTTTCTAAATTTTAAGAATAAAAATGTTCAAGGAGTCTTGCTAAGACTGGATCTGACAAAGAAAAAAACCTAATTGTCTGGATCACAGATTAAATTTTGGGGACCCCATCGAAATCTTTGGTCTTGTTTCCTTCGGTTGTTACAATCTTTTTCCTTTCTTTTAAAGTATCTTTACTTTATTACATCCATTATGATCAACTTGACTGGTCTTTTTCAATTTCCTTTCTTTTCTTTTTCTTCAGGATATAGGCCTACAGCTACACCCTCGGTCATTCCTTATTTTTCTCTGTTTATGGCTGGTTAAGAATACCCACCTTGGGTCCCTCAAAGGAAGGGGATGACCTTTTGGCCCCTCCCTGATTGACCAGTGAGCTAGTAAAGCGTATTCTTTTTCCTTCTTTCTCCTTTTCCAACTTGTCTGGTCCTTTCCAGTTTCCTTTGTTTTCTTTTTCCTCAGGCGAAAAAGCTACAAGATTGGTCATTCTTCCTTTTTCTATCTTTATGACTGATTAAGACCACCCGCCTAGGGTACCCCAAAGAAGGGGGGAGGAACTTTTGGCCCTTCCCTTATTGACCAATGAGCTAGTACGACATACTCCTTTTCCTCTTTCCTTTCTTTTATTTTCTTTCATCTCCATTCTTTCTTTCATCGTGTCAACCGTCCCAAATCTTTACCTCTCTAGAATTGATTTTTATCGCACTTGAGCCTACTCAAGTGCCATATAGCGATCGTAATGTCTGTCGGTCTGTCGTTCTGTCGGTCTGTCCGGGTTTTGCTAGTTTGGGCACTTCCACACAAGCTAGGACGATGAAACTTGGCAGGCTTATCGGGGACCCGACCAGATAAACTTACAAATAATCACTTTCCCGATCCGACTTTCCCCGGATCCGGGAGTCCGGAAAACTAATAACAAGGGCAGCGAAAAAAAGCAAAAGAAAATGTCTACAAGTTGGATCGATCCCACATTGCCAGTTTCGAAGTCCAGCACTCTACCACTGCGCCACGGGAGGTAAATAAAGTCGACTGCAAGACTAGGTACATTTAACGGATCAAAATAGACCGACTGCAATCGAAATTATTTGACGGTCTCTCCCGGTTTCGGACTAGCTCGGACACCTCCACAGAAACTACGGCAATGAAACTTGGCAGGCTCATCAGGGACCCGACCAGATTAACTTAGAAATAATCATTTCCCCGATCCGGCTATCGTGGAAGGATCGGATGGATGGGGAATCCGGAAACTAGTAACATGCACAACTTTGAAACAGGTAATCGGACAGGGATGAAATTAGAGAGTTGTCAACAATATGTGTCTCAGATGTTCTGTTTCAAATCTGGACCGAATCCGATTACTGGGGGGGGGGGGGCTCGAGGGGGGCACCGGAAATCTCGTCAAACGCTTCCAAATAAGCTAGGACAATGAAAATTGACAGGCGTATGACGGACCCGACCACATTAACGCAGATACAATCATTTCCCCGATCCGGCCATCGTGGGGGAGTGGAGAGATGGAGAATCCGGAAACTAGTAACATGAACAACTTTGGAACTGGTTATCGGACATGCATGAAACTTGACAAGTGTTAAGAAGAAATCTCTCAAATATAATTATTCAGTTTCAAATCCGAAAACTCGTGAAACGGTTCCCAATAAAGTAGGACGATGAAACTTGGCAGGCGTATCAGGGACCCGACCAGAGGCTGGAGTGGGAACCGGAAGTCTCGTGAAACGCTTCCACATAAGCTAGGACGATGAAAATTGGCAGGCATATCAGGGACCCGACCAGATTAACTTGGAAATAATCACTTCCTCCTCCCGGCTATCGTGGGGGAGTGGAGGGATAGACAATTTGGCAACTATTAACATGAATAACTTTGGAACGGGTAATCGGACATGAATGAAACTTGACAAGCTCCAAGAATGAATGTCTCAGATGTTCAGTTTCAAATCAGGGTCGGATCCAATAACTTGGGGGGGGGGCTTGAGGGGGGCACCGTAAATCTCGTTAAACGCTTCGAAATAAGCTAGGACGATGAAAATTGGCAGGCATATAGAGACCCACCAGATGAACATGGAAATAATCATATCTCCCATCCGGCCACTGTGGAGGACATGACGGAAGGGGAATCTTGAAACTACTAACATGCTCAACTTCGAAACGAGTAATCAGATATGCAAGTGTCTCAAATGTTCAGTTTCAAATCCAGACTGGATCCGGAAACAGGAGCTGGATGGGGGGTGGCACCAGTTATCTCGTAAAACGCTTAGAGCCAAGGGATCGGGATGGAACTTGGATGGACGAACAAGCATAAATCCTACATACATTGTTGACAAAACAGAACCGGATCGTTTCATAGTGGGAGGGGGAGTTGGAGGGGTTTCCACAGGGCTACTAGTTACGGTACTTCCAGATGTGCTAGGACCATGAAACTTCGTAGGCGTATTAGGTACTCTACCAGATTTACTTGAAAACGATCCCTTCCCCGATCTGATGATCTTGGGGGGGGGGGGGTGAGGGATGGGAATATGGAATATAATGACATGTACAGCTTTAGAACGGCTGATCGGACGTGTATGAGACTTGACAAATGTCAAGAAAAAGCGCCTCAGATGATCAATTTCAACTCTGGGCCGGATGCGAGCACTGGCGGAGGGAATTGCGGGGGGGTACCAGAAAGCTCTTGAAAGTTTCGAGCCGGTGGATCGGGATGGAACTTGGTGGGTAGAGTAAGCATAAACCCTAGATCATTATTGACAGAGCAGGACCGGACCGTGGCATTGTGGGTTGAGCTGGAGGGGCTTTCCCGGGATGCCGGTTTTCACGGATTGGGGTACTTCTAGATTATCTATCACGAGGAATGTGAATAGAACTGGACAAGTTGCAAGCGCTAATGTCTAAGATCTCCCGTTTGAAGTCAGGATTAATGCCGATAACGATGTGCGGAGCTTTTTCCAGATTATCTATGACGAGGAATGTGAATAGAACTGGAGAAGTTGCAAATCTCGTGAAAACACCGTGAAAACTACTTCGTGGTCACATCCAGTTCGGCTAGAGTACTTGCTCGTACTATCGATTGAGTTTTTCATGAATCGGAACCTCAGTAAGACAAAACTTCTATTCTTAAAGTTGCCAATTGAAGGAAAGATTCAGCCTTGACAACTGCAAACCGCATCTGACAAACATGGTAACTCTTCTTACAAGTGCCATATGAGCTTTCAGCTCTTGTTTTGCTTAGTATCCTCTCCTCTAGATCTTTTGCTTACCAGCTGCCGTGCAGGCAAACTATTTATAATTACCCGTAAAATGAATCCTCGAGTAACATGCGACTCCACTCTAAATTGAAACCATACTATTTGTTATTCGGCTGTTAATTACGCGCCGGATACAATGTCCAGCTGTAACACAAAACTTTCTGCTTCTATTTCAGATTTGCTTGTGCCAGGGCTTGGTTGCGAATAGTTTTCTCTTGTTTACTATAAGGTCGTTGATAAAGCGAGGAAAAAACACAAACTTGTGTTAAAGCTATCGGCCAATCACAATTTCTTGTACCATAAACAAGTTGTTGGAATACTGAATATTATCATATTGACATTGTTGTTCGTAGCAACCAGCTCACATTCAGAATATGTTCATGTTGGAACTTCAACGACAGGCTTGGATAGTTCATAGATGGTTTATGGACCGCACGCAATTTGATGTCGGGCTTCATCGTTTCCCGTTGTGGTGGGAGAATGTGAAAGTTCGTAGTTTGGTTGCCGACTTGTGGGGTCGCTATCGTGAATCGAAGTTCATCCTTTCCTGAGCTTCTGCTGTGTTGTTGTCGAGAGCCTGTGTTTGGCTCAAAGTCCTCCGAAGATGTTATCGTGGTTTCCCCTTTGCGTTGCGACGTTCGGATACGGGATTTGTAGCTCGTCGTCGGTGTAGAAAAATCACTACCTGAAACATTCTTTCGGCAGAAATATGCTCTTTTTGGAAGGTAATATGGGTTTAAGAGCGTGGTGTTAACTTACTGCGGACGAAACTGTACTGTTTGTGAGTTCGTTTGCGCCAGATAAAACATAAGCTAAAACAACAATCCTGTTTACGCAGCACTAGTAAATATTCTGTCTGAAACAGATGCGCGTGCTGCATCCGGAAAAATATTAAAAGGATGCTCTTCAAGTCAAGTTCATGACTACGAGAATGGGGTCCTGTTACACAACACTACTGAAAATACTATGCTGAGCAACACACGTGCGTACTAAAGTCATACAATTTAAATGGTCGCAATGTCAAGGCTTCGAGGGCTCTAATCGCAACTTTTCCAGGGCATGGGACACGGTACGGCAAGCGAACCCTCGTGCTTGCCGCATTTAAAAATCGCCCATTCTTAATGTCCAGGTTTCAGGCTCAGAACGCAGTTTCCAATAGGATCATTTTTCTTCTATCGATCCGGCAAGCGAGCCCTGATGCTTGCCGCATTTTCCTAGGCATTCATTAATTCTTCTTAGAATTAAAATCCACGATGAATGCCTTAGCCATTTCCTTTAATGATGATCTCGCTTCTTCTGCTTTAGGGAACATTCCATTACCGTTGTCCCCCAGTAGTCTACTGGGCATTCGCCCAGATGCTCTTGACAACTCCCGTATGGTACGCACAACCCTGCGGGTTACGTATCCTTTTGGCCTCGCTTTCGGTGCCTGCACTGATTACAATTTCTCCAACTTCGAGACAGCGAGCCTGTGCAGGGGATATCCGCGGTTTCTACCCCTCATAATATGTCAACAATTCACAAATTGGCCCAGAACCTATACTCGTCAGTATCAGGTCATTTTCCCTGGGTCCAAGATTTCTTGCCACTTGACTCGCACAACTTTTCGCCCCTTCCGCGTTTTTAATCGCGCCCCGGTTGAGCCGCTCCGCTACTGTCGGACTGTAGATAAATTCCACGATGTTGACCGTTGTCAACATTTTTACTCGCAGTCGATATTAAATTCTGTCTGTTTTACCACTCGTACCCCGTTCTACTTGTCTTGGCACGTCAGACCAGAACAAAAACTTGGGACTATGGGGTCCATCTGAATGTACAGGCGAATTCCGGTTTTCCTTGCTGAATGTATTTTGCAATTGCTTAGGTCACCTATCATAGGGCGGTTTGCTCTTGAATTAAAAGTCTTACTACAGCAACATCTCATCTTATTTCTCAGGGAGAGTGGGGAATACTTACTTCCCACTTATCATCATTTCCACTTTTCCCCTGAATCTCGAAGTATTAGGCGTGTACTCACAGTGAGTGAGCCGCCAGCGCGCAATCTAACCACTTCTGCCGTTCTATTACTATCATCAGCAGTATCCGCAATCTCGGATCTCTGACTGGATACGGCGTATAACATGCGCGCAATTTCTGGGTCTCGTGTGGTTGGCATTAATGAAAGAGTACTGACTCCAAGCTTCCTACTACCTGCGTGCCGTTTTGGTCACGCTATGCCACCATTGGGCAGCTTCTGCCAACACCACCCAGACTGACGTCTACAAAATTCAATTAGAGCTGGTCGTGTTGCCGCGTGCAACACGAACTCCGGCCACCTATAGGGACTAGCAAACGTTCAGACAGAGGACTGTACCTCATTCGACGGACTTGCCAAGCAAAAACATACGGACAGACATACATTGCGTCGATACTTAACAGTGGGCTCACTCAGTTGTATGGGAAGTTCAGTAACGTTCAAATTAAAAATCTTATGGATTAACTACTATTTACAAACTAGATTAATGGTACTGTACATTAATCTATGGTCTACTTTCAAACATATACGAAAAACAAAGAAATGCTACTTTTTCGATTAAACTTACATTTTCTATCGCTAAACCGTCAAAAAATTGTTCTTTGGCAGAAATTCCTTTTTTCTTCTTCTTTTTCTTCCCCATTTTCCCGTGTATCCCCTTCTTCTTACTGATGATCTTTATCTTAACATTCTGGTACTGTAAACAAAAACTTTCTTGCCTGCTTAACGTAAAACCTGCCCACTACGTTTAAACCCTAAAACCGCGTGTCACCACTGTTGTAATTGAAAGAAATCGGATGTTTGGGTAACGTGAGGGCGGTAGTAGACAAGGTTTACGTTAACATATAAGGGTTTATTTTCAGACTTACTCTTTATAAAGGTGATCCCAATCCGGGTAAATAGACAACACAGTCGATAACGACAATAGGTTAAGTCATGTGTGACTTCCAAAATACGAATGACCAATAATAGACAACTAAACGAGCTTATATATTCCTAACTGCACAAGTGAAGGTTCAACTGACGTAATCTACAATTTAGCTTCCTGACCGGAAGCTACCTGATGTCGACGTAGTATGGAATTTAGCAATATCCAACTGACGTGGACTTCAGTTTAACAGGATGTGATTTTAGTTCGAATCTTCACTTGTGCAATTAAATTCTAGGAAGCTCCGAAGGATCATGTTCGCTGTGGTATGTATACATATAGTTAGTTAAGCACTTGACATAGAGTCCGACACAACACAAGTTGAAGTTTTTTAATTTTACACACAAATATAAATACACTAGACAAGCACTGTGGAGAACAAAAATGCGAACATTCAGTGAGGTAGATACAATAGAAAGTCTCTTGCTAAATTATGTTCGGTTTTTACAGATCACTCGGTTTTGTTTCTTACTGGTATTTACCCTATTTTTCATAAAAAAATATATCAGTTCAGTTTGTTCTTATTATTTCCGGTTTCGTATTGTAGCTGCCTCTATGGTACGAAATCGGAACCTCATATCTGTTTACAATTTCTCGGATATCGGGTCGAAACTTACTGAGCTTGCTGGCAAAGTACTCCAGTCTACTTATAAGTATCTGCCCGCGCACAGTGGCCTTACTCGTTTGCTTTAGTTTCTTGTTCTTTTTGTTTTGTGAAGTGTTTGGTTTGTTCCAAAATACGAATGACCAATAATAGACAACTAAACGAGCTTATATATTCCTAACTGCACAAGTGAAGGTTCAACTGACGTAATCTACAATTTAGCTTCCTGACCGGAAGCTACCTGATGTCGACGTAGTATGGAATTTAGCAATATCCAACTGACGTGGACTTCAGTTTAACAGGATGTGATTTTAGTTCGAATCTTCACTTGTGCAATTAAATTCTAGGAAGCTCCGAAGGATCATGTTCGCTGTGGTATGTATACATATAGTTAGTTAAGCACTTGACATAGAGTCCGACACAACACAAGTTGAAGTTTTTTAATTTTACACACAAATATAAATACACTAGACAAGCACTGTGGAGAACAAAAATGCGAACATTCAGTGAGGTAGATACAATAGAAAGTCTCTTGCTAAATTATGTTCGGTTTTTACAGATCACTCGGTTTTGTTTCTTACTGGTATTTACCCTATTTTTCATAAAAAAATATATCAGTTCAGTTTGTTCTTATTATTTCCGGTTTCGTATTGTAGCTGCCTCTATGGTACGAAATCGGAACCTCATATCTAATTACAATTTCTCGGATATCGGGTCGAAACTTACTGAGCTTGCTGGCAAAGTACTCCAGTCTACTTATAAGTATCTGCCCGCGCACAGTGGCCTTACTCGTTTGCTTTAGTTTCTTGTTCTTTTTGTTTTGTGAAGTGTTTGTTTTGTTTCTTTTATTGCTACTCCGCTTTGGTTTTTTGTAGCGGGTCAAAAATTATTATTATTATTTAGTGCTGTTGAAGGAGCCAACGTCATGTGCGAATTATCTTCCAATTACCGTATCATGTTTTTTAAGCAAGTTGCTTGAATATGTATTATTAACTGAAATTGAGTCGAAATGTGACTTTACGCCTCTTCAGTATGGTTTGCAGAGATGTTTCAGGTGCTCCTATGCGCATCATAATCTAAGCCGGCTCGTGAAAGATGCCGTGAAATCTTTAACGACTTTATATTGTGTTACTGTTGATATTTCTGGCGCTTTTGACCATTCCCGATTTGCCTTCTGGTAGCTCGTTACGTCAGAATCAATTACCGCCACGATCGTTCCCCGCAGGCGGCCCGTATATATCGAGAGCAAAAAATTAATTCGGGTCGATCTTATGGTTAAGTTTGTTAAAGATGGTGATTTTTGTGATTGAGTATAATGTTGGGTTAAGTTTTGTTTTTTGTTGAGAATTGGGCGCACCCTCGCCTGTGCCATTTGGTGAAGTAATTTAGGGAATTTACTTCCAAAGTTCTATAATGTGTGTGTGTATTGTTTACTACTTTGTTTTCCTTCTTTGTTTTGTCGTGCTATGTGTGAAAATCAGAGAGATATGTTGAGTTTGCTTTTTGTCAAGTGCGTTCCGCGCCTGAGTTGGTACAGAGAACACTTACTGCCTCGTTTTGATGGTTAATAATTTTGGTACACCGGGTACTACTGATTTAGTCCATCTGTATAATAAAAAAGTAGACTTTAATAGTTATTTTCATGAGAGTATGAATAGCAATCGTGATGTGTTTGATGAGTTTTCTGCTCCTTGCGAGGATTCTACTTATGCATTTATTTGTGATGTAATTGGTGGTGATGGGTGTCATGAGCTTAAAGTTCTTCATCTGAACTGTCAAGGACTCACTTCATCACTTAGTTTCCTAACATCCCTTGCTAACCTATCTTTGTTCCAGGTTTTCGCCCTGACCGAAACCTGGCTGAAGGATCACATGATGTCCCTCCTTGATATTCCCGGATATAGGTTGGTCACACGTAACTGGATTAGCCACCAGCACGGAGGCCTTGCTTCATACATTCGAGAGGATTTGTCTTTTAAGCTGCGTGTTGATCTATGCGTTTCACATGAAATGGTCTGTGAGACGATGGTGCTAGAAATATCTAATAATGGAAATAGTTTTTTTTGTTCTTGTAGTATACCGACCGCCATCTGGGTCTATATAGGAATTCTTAGAAATCCTTGATAATCAATTGGACAAATTACAGGTCACACGTAAGCAATGTTTCATGGCAGGGGATTTCAATATTGATTTAAATGATACCCGGTCATCAGCCTCAAAACAATTTTTAAACCTTTGTTACTCACATGGGCTGCTGCCGTCGATAAATATTCCAACCCGGGTGACAGAGACATCTGCTAAAATTCTAGACAATATTTTTTCGAATGTATCACACAGGTCACCCTCTGTCCTTATCAACGATACTTCTAATCATTTTGGGGTGTTTGCAGGTTTTGCGGTGCAGGTGGGTAAACCGAAAGTAAATCCCATGAGGCCGTTGGGGCATAAATGGGTCAACCTTTTGGATAATCAGCCAGATTCTAGCGGAAAATTTGATCTGTTTTATAAAACACTTTTGAACATGGCTGATCTTGTGGCTACTACGAAGCAGCTGGGTAAGCGTAAAAGATATGGAATTAAGCCATGGATCACCCAAGATTTACTGCAACAAATTAAAACACGAGATATTCTGTTTAAAATCCAAACCCTGCGTCCCACTTGCGAAAATAAAGAGCGTTACCGGGTTTGCCGGAACAGTCTGAACAAAATATTGCGGAAATCAAAAAGTGATTATTAAGAGAATAAATTTAAAGCGACCGAGGGAAATCCGAGGAAAACTTGGGATGTATTCGTGAGGTATTAACCACTAAACAGAATGTCCTTCCGGATCAGTTAATAGTAGATGATTTAGTAATCCAACATGATTCTGGTATTTGTGATGCTTTTTCCCGCCATTTCAGTAGTGTATCGAATGGTACTGATTTTACTTCAAGTCGGCCAAATGATCCAACTTTTGAGGATTTCTTACCACCCCCGACTGAAGTGTCATTGCACCTTAAACCCGTCACTGCAGCTGAGCTACGATTGATAGTTTATGATATGAATAATGGGTCATCAGGAAGTGATCTGATAAGCCATAAGGTTTTGAAGTTTATTCTCCCAGTTATTTCGGATGTATTGGTGATTTTGATTAATCAGTGTTTCAAGGAGGGTAAATTCCCGGATAGTTTTAAGTGTGCCCGGGTGACACCAGTTTATAAGGGTGGAGACAAAAATAACCTGGGTAATTATCGTCCTATTTCTGTTCTCCCTGTTATTTCTCGGATTTTTGAAAAGTGTTTTTGCTCCCGCGTTACTGGTTTCCTAGAGAATTTTAATCTTTTATTCCCCACGCAGTTTGGTTTCCGACAAAACCATAGAACGGAAGATGCTTTGTTATTTTTAACAAGTATTATAAAATGATGCTCTGGACAAAGGATTTAAAGTTGCGGCAATATTTTTAGATATTTTAAAAGCTTTCGACAGTGTAAATCATGAACTACTGTTACAAAAATGCCAAAATTACGGGTTGAGAGGTCCTGTTTTAAGCCTCATTAGAAGTTTCCTAAGGGGACGGACCCAGTTTGTTCAAGTTAATAATGTCCCGTCTAGTAAGAGTCCTGTGTTATGTGGGGTGCCGCAAGGTTCAGTTCTGGGTCCAGTATTATTCCTTCTATTTATTAATGACCTTCCTAGAGCTAATCCGGGATGTTGCATCACCGTGTCGCAAATGACTACGAATTCTCGGAATGAAGCAGTGGCCCTTTTTGCGGATGACACAGTTGCGATTAGTGTGGCTAAGACTGCTGAGTTATTGGAATAATCGATGGTGGAGTCCCTTAATGATTTATCGAAGTGGTATAGTGCTAATAAGTTAAAGATTAATGCAAAAAAGTCAAATTTTATAATATTCTCCCGATCACCGAATTTCTACCCTTGGATTACAAATATTTCTTCAGAAAATGGACAAATAGAAGGAGCTCCGCATGTAAAATACCTTGGAATTTTAATTGATGAAGTCCTCTCATTTAAGGCCCATGTGGATTGGGTAGCTAAAATACTTTCGCGAAATATTGGAATTATGAGAAAACTAAAGTATATTTTTCCTACCCGCATTCTAAGACTTCTTTATTTTTCACTGATCCACCCTTATATCCTTTATTGCAGCAGTGTTTGGTTGGGAACTCAGAATCACGCGGTAAGATTATTGAGTGGTCATGGGCACCGAGATTCTGTCCGTGCCTCTTACTCTAGTCTTAAAATCCTGCCTGCTGCGGGGTTGAGAGATTTTTATACTCTACTGTTTATTTTCCGTTTGATGAATAATCAAGCGCTTGCTTGTTTTGCAGGGATGGTAAATTTAGTTTCTTCCACACATCACCACTATACTAGATCTTCTAGTAACATTGTTACCCCTCGTATTGTTACTTCCCGTTCTAAGTATTCTACTCATTATCGCGGAACTCAAGCTTGGAACGCTCTGGCTCCAGATCTAAAGACAAAGACTGAGATCGCTGATTTTAAAATACAATTGAAAGAATGTTTGTTGAATAAATATGATTTTTAATTTATTAGTTTACCCGGTTGTTTCCTTTTTCTGGTTTTTGGTTTGTGTTCTCTGTACCATTTCGGTTAGTTCATGTTGTGATTTGGATGTTTTTGGGCTATAGTGTTTGTAGGTCAGATATGGCCACCCCCTAGGACAGGCCAGTGCTTTCTGGGGTGGCCCTTATGTGGTATGTAACATTATCCGTTTAATAATAATAAACTCTCTCTCTATTGTGCATTCCCAGACTCTATTTTGCCTTGTGTCTTCAAGTGTTAATTCTTCTTGTCTTTTTGGTATTCAAAGTCTGAAATTCGAGTGACTTGGAACGGCCAAACATCTAACCCGATCAAAATTAAGAAGGGATTTCGGTAAGGAGCAGTGTTATCTCCTAGAATATGTAAATGTGTCATTGCATCGTGCCTACGTCCCTTAAATTCTTCGGTTTTTATGGCACTTGCCCTTCGGCCAAGTGCCATATAGCGATCGCAATTTCTGTCCGTCCGTGGGTCGGTCGGTCGGTCTGTCAGTCTGTCGGTCTGTCGGTTGGTCGGTCTGTCGGTCTGGGGTTTGCTAGTTCGGGTACTTCCAGATAAGCTAGGACGATGAAACTTGGCAGGCATATCAGGGACCGGACCAGATTAAATTAGAAATAGTCGCTTCCCCGATCCGACCACCTGAAGGGGAGTGGAGGGAAGGGGAATCCGGAAAAAATAGGAAAAATGACTTATTTTTAACTTACGAACGGGTGATCAGATCTTAGTGAAACTTGATATATTGAAGGACCGCTTGTCTCAGACCTTCCATTTTAAATCCAGACCGGATCCGGTGACATGGGGGGTAGTTGGAGGGGGAAACCGGAAATCTTGAAGATCGCTTAGAGTGGAGAGATCTGGATGAAAGTTGGTGGAAAGAACAAGCACAGGTCCTAGATACGGGATTGACATAACCGGACCGGATCCGCTCACTTTGGGGGAGTTGGGGGGGGGAATCCGGATTTCTAGTGATCCCGCGAGTTCGGTGCTTCCTGATGTGCTAGGAGGCACGTCTTACGTTAAGCAGGCAAGGAAGTTTTTGTTTACAGTACCAGAATGTTAAGATAAAAATCATCATTAAGAAGAAGGGGATACACGGGAAAATGGGGAAGAAAAAGAAGGAGAAAAAAGGAATTTCTGCCAAAGAACAATTTTTTGACGGTTTAGCGATAGAAAATGTAAGTTTAATCGAAAAAGTAGCATTTCTTTGTTTTTTGTATATGTTTGAAAGTAGACCATAGATTCATGTACAGTACGAGATTTTCGGGGTTTTTTATCGATCAGTGGATTATATCTCTCTAAGATAGTATTCGAGAGATATGAAGAAAAATCGAATATTTCGGCTACACTTCCGGCAACCGTCCTCAGCGAAACAAAACCTTACAAATCCATAATGCAGAAAACAAACACGAGCAGAACGATACGAGGATGAAATGTGTAAAAGACAACGCTAAGAAACCGACTGAAAAGAACGACAATAAAATGCGTAAAAGAACGAAATTAAAACCACATTGTGTGTAAAAATAATATTCAAATTTGTGTATATACAATTACTTACCTGTACAATTTTCCCGGAAAAGCGCAGAAGCTTTTATCCGGTATGTGGCCAGTCCATATTTATTGCTACAAAAAACAAACAATCCATATGACCACACTAACAAGACTGGTCATATGGATTGTTTGTTTTTTGTAGCAATAAATATGGACTGGCCACATACCGGATAAAAGCTTCTGCGCTTTTCCGGGAAAATTGTACAGGTAAATAATTGTATATACACAAATTTGAATATTATTTTTACACACAATGTGGTTTTAATTTCGTTCTTTTACGCATTTTATTGTCGTTCTTTTCAGTCGGTTTCTTAGCGTTGTCTTTTACACATTTCATCCTCGTATCGTTCTGCTCGTGTTTGTTTTCTGCATTATGGATTTGTAAGGTTTTGTTTCGCTGAGGACGGTTGCCGGAAGTGTAGCCGAAATATTCGATTTTTCTTCATATCTCTCGAATACTATCTTAGAGAGATATAATCCACTGATCGATAAAAAAAACCCGAAAATCTCGTTTTGTTCTCGTCGTCATGGACGGTCAGTGTGGCTTCAAACCATATCTAATGTACAGTACCATTAATCTAGTTTGTAAATAGTAGTTAATCCATAAGATTTTTAATTTGAACGTTACTGAACTTCCCATACAACTGAGTGAGCCCACTGTTAAGTATTGTCGCGATGTATGTCTGCCCGTATGTTTTTGCTTGGCAAGTCCGTCGAATGAGGTACAGTCCTCTGTCTGAACGTTTGCTAGTCCCTATAGGTTGCCGGAGTTCGTGTTGCACGCGGCAGCACGACCAGCTCTAATTGAATTTTGTAGACGTCAGTCTGGGTGGTGTTGGCAGAAGCTGTCCAATGGTGGCATAGCGTGACCAAAACGGCACGCAGGTAGTAGGAAGCTTGGAGTCAGTACTCTTTCATAAATGCCAACCACACGAGACCCAGAAATTGCGCGCATGTTATACGGCGTATCCAGTCAGAGATCCGAGATTGCGGATACTGCTGATGATAGTAATAGAATGGCAGAAGTGGTTAGATTGCGGGCTGGCGGCTCACTCACTGTGAGTACACGCCTAATACTTCGAGATTCAGGGGAAAAGTGGAAATGATGATAAGTGGGAAGTAAGTATTCCCCACTCTCCCTGAGAAATAAGATGAGATGTTGCTGTAGTAAGACTTTTAATTCAAGAGCAAACCGCCCTATGATAGGTGACCTAAGCAATTGCAAAATACATTCAGCAAGGAAAACCGGAATTCGCTTGTACATTCAGATGGACCCCATAGTCCCAAGTTTTTGTTCTGGTCAGACGTGCCAAGACAAGTAGAACGGGGTACGAGTGGTAAAACAGACAGAATTTAATATCGACTGCGAGTAAAAATGTTGACAACGGTCAACATCGTGGAATTTATCTACAGTCCGACAGTAGCGGAGCGGCTCAACCGGGGCGCGATTAAAAACGCGGAAGGGGCGAAAAGTTGTGCGAGTCAAGTGGCAAGAAATCTTGGACCCAGGGAAAATGACCTGATACTGACGAGTATAGGTGCTGGGCCAATTTGTGAATTGTTGACATATTATGAGGGGTAGAAACCGCGGATATCCGCTGCACAGTCTCGCTGTCTCGAAGTTGGAGAAATTGTAATCAGTGCAGGCACCGAAAGCGAGGCCAAAAGGATACGTAACCCGCAGGGTTGTGCGTACCATACGGGAGTTGTCAAGAGCATCTGGGCGAATGCCCAGTAGACTACTGGGGGACAACGGTAACGGAATGTTCCCTAAAGCAGAAGAAGCGAGATCATCATTAAAGGAAATGGCTAAGGCATTCATCGTGGATTTTAATTCAAAGAAGAATTAATGAATGCCTAGGAAAATGCGGCAAGCATCAGGGCTCGCTTGCCGGATCGATAGAAGAAAAATGATCCTATTGGAAACTGCGTTCTGAGCCTGAAACCTGGACATTAAGAATGGGCGATTTTTAAATGCGGTAAGCACGAGGGTTCGCTTGCCGTACCGTGTCCCATGCCCTGTGAAAGTTGCGATTAGAGCCCTCGAAGCCTTGACATTGAGACCATTTAAATTGTATGACTTTAGTACGCACGTGTGTTGCTCAGCATAGTATTTTCAGTAGTGTTGTGTAACAGGACCCCATTCTCGTAGTCATGAACTTGACTTGAAGAGCATCCTTTTAATATTTTTGCGGATGCAGCACGCGCATCTGTTTCAGACAGAATATTTACTAGTGCTGCGTAAACAGGATTGTTGTTTTAGCTTATGTTTTATCTGGCGCAAACGAACTCACAAACAGTACAGTTTCGTCCGCAGTAAGTTAACACCACGCTCTTAAACCCATATTACCTTCCAAAAGGAGCATATTTCTGCCGAAAGAATGTTTCAGGTAGTCATTTTTCTACACCGACGACGAGCTACAAATCCCGAATCCGAACGTCGCAACGCAAAGGGGAAACCACGATAACATCTTCGGAGGACTTTGAGCCAAACACAGGCTCTCGACAACAACACAGCAGAAGCTCAGGAAAGGACGAACTTCGATTCACGACAGCGACCCCGCAAGTCGGCAACCAAACTACGAACTTTCACATTCTCCCACCACAACGGGAAACGATGAAGCCCGACATCAAATTGCGTGCGGTCCATAAACCATCTATGAACTATCCAAGCCTGTCGTTGAAGTTCCAACATGAACATATTCTGAATGTGAGCTGGTTGCTACGAACAACAACAGCAGGGCCGTATCCAGGAATTTATTTCGGGGGGGGGTTTTGCTCGCGGAATTTATTTCGGGGGGGGGGGGGGTTTCCACGGGTCGGACCAAAAACTACAAAAAATACATAGATCAGAGGTTAAAACCTGCAAAAAACTATTACTTTTGTGGGTTTCGGGGGGGGGTTGAACCCCCTAACCCCCCCCCTGGATACGGCCTTGAACAACAGCATCAATATCTGTGACATTTCAAGACTGTGTCCTCGGAGATCGAAAGCAAGTGAGTTGAAATGAAAGTGAGTTAGGTCGTGGTAGGCGGTTGCGATGTGAAGATGCGAGACGCGTAGTGAGTTAGTAGGACTTAAAGCACAACTGAACTTTTCAGTTTATGAACAAATGAAGAACAATTGAGCTAAAGGTGACCTCTATAAGCACCAGCATTGTTTGGACTTACGGAAAGCGAACTATCTCCCCGCAGAACTAAGGACTGCAAGGTGGATGGGGAAGTTATTGGGAGTGAGAATGACCTTGTGAGAAAAATTGGCCATTAACGGATAAACAGAAACCACTCCAGCTGACAGAGCGCGACTAGGAAAGAAAGAAATTGAGAGTCAAAATTTATTTTTAGATTAGGGTGTACAATTTTGGGCAAGAGTCGAGCACTCCTACGGAGGACTTGACAACCAATCCGCCTGGACTTGTTGTCCTTTTATGTATGTAAATGGGATTAGGTTAAGCTAGGTTACGTTAATGTTAGGACCCATTTAATCACATGATATTTTAAAGAGGTGTTTTCTTACACATTTCCCATATTAACCGCATGTTAATCGAAACATATTTTTGCTTTTTAGCTTCTAATTAATCGTAGTAACTTTCACTTTATTGATTCACCCATCTTAATCGAAACATATTTCGCTTTCTTGCTTTCCATTAATCGAAGCAGTTTTCGCTTTATTATATTTACCCGTATTAACCGAAGCATAATATCTATGACAGATCATTAGCCCTCCTCATTTTTTTTTTTCGCGTGGTAGGATTAGTTTAGAACTTTAGACTGGGATTCTTACACATTTCCCATATTAACCGCATGTTAATCGAAACATATTTTTGCTTTTTAGCTTCTAATTAATCGTAGTAACTTTCACTTTATTGATTCACCCATCTTAATCGAAACATATTTCGCTTTCTTGCTTTCCATTAATCGAAGCAGTTTTCGCTTTATTATATTTACCCGTATTAACCGAAGCATAATATCTATGACAGATCATTAGCCCTCCTCATTTTTTTTTTCGCGTGGTAGGATAGTTTAGAACTTTAGACTGGGAGGTCTAAATCGTTATTGGTTAGAGGACTGTTGTGTCGGACTCTATGTCAAGTGCATAACTAACTATATATACATATCAAAGCGAACCTGATCCTTCGGAGCTTCCTAGAATTTAATTGCACAAGTGAAGATTCGAACTAAAATCACATCCTGTTAAACTGAAGTCAACGTTAGTTGGATATTGCTAAATTCCATACTATGTCGACATCAGGTAGCTTCCGGTTAGTCCACGTCAGTTAGATATTGCTAAATTCCATACTACGTCGACATCAGGTAGCTTCCGGCCAGGAAGCTAAATTGTATATTACGTCAGTTGAACCTTCACTTGTGCAGTTAGGAGTATATAAGCTCGTTTAGTTGTCTATTCTTGCTTGGTCATTCGTATTTTGGAAGTCACACATGACTTAACCTATTGTCGTTATCGACTGTGTTGTCTATTTATCCGGATTGGGATTACCTTTATAAAGAGTAAGTCTGAAAGTAAACCCTTATATGTTAACGTAAACCTTGTCTACTACCGCCCTTGCTTACCGCCGCCTTACGTATGCATCGGCACACGCTACCCAAAGCTCACGGTGTACGGCCCATCTCCAGTTAGAACACTTGATTCTCGTTTTAGGATGGATGTTACATGACCACAAAGAAAACTATCAGGAACAAGTGATTATGCTAGGCAAGACTGGAAAAAATTTGTAGGTGGTAAGTAGTAGTGTACGATAGTCATGAGCAACACATAAGTCGGACAGGACATCAGCATTGAGGTTGTCTGAACGATTCATTTTTCTTTAAGCGGGTCTGATCCCGACATGGGGAGGCTGGGATCATAGTTTCACTATGGATCTAACAAATTGTTTCTGTTGTAGAGGGTACATGGAAAATGAGCAGAAAAATCAAACTAATTATTTGCATTATCGATTTCTTTAAGTATTTTGTTTTCTATTTTTTCTTGTAAAACAAAGAATTAAGTATGTAAACCAGACCACAAGAAGCAAAGCCGTAAAGTATACTAAATTCGGTATAACGATTTTTTTTCCCCACCTCCACTCCTCTCAGTGACGCAGTCTTCATTACAACTACAACTATACGTCACCTCCACTTTACTCTTACATTAAAGTCAAATTATTACTTATTTCTTACTTTAAATAATTATCAATCTTTTAATTTTACTTGGGCAGTTAAAACCAAAAAACCCAAAAAGAGCCGTATCCTTCAAACAAACAAAAACATTCACATTAAAATAATGACTCAACCGGTATCACAGGGTGCCCTTCCAGCATAGGGAGCCCCTTCCACCGTGACCAAAATTACCAAAAAAACTATACATTTTTTTTTTTTTTTTACGGCTCTTCACCACTTTACTAAATTATCATTCCAACCTCCCAAACCACCCAAAAAATGACCTAAAAATAAAATACTCTATCTTAACAATATTTCAATACAACTATGAAACAAAACATCACAAAACATACATAGATAGAGGATTTTATTCCCCACTTTTTTCCAATTATTCATCCAAACTCCCTTTTAACTGCTCAAATATTATCAAACAAAAAACAAATATCAAAATTAAATTTAAAAATTAAAAATCTTTACAATTATTTATTTACAATTTTTTTTTCTTCTTTTTTTTCACAAACTTATTTTACACAGCCACTCAACATCTAAATGGGATTTCCATTTTAGACCTTCACCTTCAGGTAATTCACCAGCCAGTAATTTAGTTTTGTTTTGTCGACTCACCTTTTCCGTTTCCTTGTTTTCCATATGTTCACGCACACACATACGGCAAGGATACATAGTGCCTTTTTCCTTTTCTCATCTTTGTGCGAAAAAGAGAGTTTCAGCACCCTTTTCTTTTGTTCTGTCGTATCAGCATTTGCACCTTTTTGCCGGAAAACTGCAAACAGGTCTGAGCACACGTTTCCACTTGCCGGGCATTCAACGAACTCGTGTAATAAGCCGTCGGTTACTACTTCATGGCAGAAAGTGCACTCCGGAGGTTCGGAGCGTAGCATCTGGCTAAGTCTGTTTCTATATGGCAAAATCCCGTGTATTATGCTAAAAGCCAATTCTTAATGCAGTTGCTCACATGGTAGGTCGTGCAGGTTCGAAAACCAAAGCTCAAAATCGACAGAAGGCTCTTTCAACTTAGCGTTAAAGCTGACGGGGTCAGTATTCGTCAGTGCTGAAGCTACAATTTGTTTCAAATCATCCTTGCCGCTAGCTGAAAATGCGCCGGCTTGCTTTAATTTCCTCATATCACTCACGGAACACTGTAGGGGGACAGGTAATGTTTTTGACATTTCATCAGCGGTTTCATCTTCTATTTGGTTAATAACCGGGAGCAACCACTGTCGCACTAACGTAGACGGGACTTCATCTTTTACTATCAACTCGCAAATATTCCTCAAGAAAAGAGATTTACACGTGACTCTGAAATCCAAGACGCCCAGCCCACCAAGTTTTAACGGAACATGTAGCATTTTCATGCTTAGTTTCTCGAGTTTCCCCATCCACACAAATCTCCAGATCGTTCTTTCGATTTTCTTTGCTTGTTCTTCGGGGAGAGGGTACACCGGAGCTAAGTAAAATAGGTGAGGTAGGCAATACGTGTTTATAAACAAAGCTCTGTCAAATGCTGTTTCGAGGAGTCCATTCCTTGCACCGTTGATGCTCCCAATTATCCTGGCGATTTTCTCGTTCCACAGATTTTCTACTCACATCAGTGGCTCGAAAGTAATACCCAGAATTTTCGTCCGAGCAACTTCTGGTAGCCAGCTATTTGCTAGCACGTCTGAATAGTCACTGTTGGTGTTAAGTGGTAGGATGTTGCTTTTCTGTTTATGAACCTGAACATGAAAATGTTTCTCAAACCACAGAAGACCATCACAGACCTTTTTCACGTCTTCAACGGATGCTGTCACAAAGTTACCATCATCGAGGAAAGCAGCGCATTTTAGGTGTCTATGAGAACCTAGTTCTAAGCCGACAATTCTCTCCTCAACATATTGGAAAAGGGGGTTAACGTAAAGCTCGAATAGTG
>JAKZAO010000047.1:0-86681 GCA_023053555.1 Branchinecta lindahli | reverse complement strand
AGTTCGAAGTCCTGAGCAAGTGGTAGTTGAAGTCAAAGATGTTTGCTATGCGGTTTATTTAGTTAGGGTATAAAAGGTAAAACAATGAGGCGCTTTTTGACACGCCTTTTTTCGTCGGGACTCGTGATGCAATTATTGCTATGGTTTTTTTTTTTTTTTTGCAGTGGGGGATGCAGATAGGTTCTGACAGAATCAGAACAGGTAAGGTAAAACGCTAAGGCGCTTTCTGACACGCCTTTTTTCGTCGGGACTCCTCATGCAATTATTTAGTTAGGGTATGGAAGTTGAAACAATAAGGCGCTTTCTGACACGCCTTTTTTCATGGGGACTCCTCATGCAGTTTATTTATAGGGCATAGAAGTTAAAACAATAAGGCGCTTTCTGACACGCCTTTTTTCGTCGGGACTCCTCATGCATTTTATTTACAGGGCATAGAGGGTAAAACAACAAGGCGCTTTCTGACACGCCTTTTTTTCGTCGGGACTCCTCATACAATTATTTAGTTAGGGTATGGAAGTTGAAACAATAAGGCGCTTTCTGACACGCCTTGTTTCGTCGGGACTCCTCATGCAGTTTATTTATAGGGCATAGAAGGTAAAACAATAAGGCGCTTTCTGAAACGCCTTTTTTCGTCGGGACTTCTCATGCAGTTAATGTTATGCAATTTTTTTGTTGCGGTGGGGGATGCAGAACTTACCAAGTAGATAGGTTGTGACAGAAATAGAACATCCACTGTCTAGACGACGTAAGGTATTGTTGGTTCGGAAGTCCTGAGGAACGGCCGAACAGAGAAAAAGCAGAAGATGGGGGATGCAGAACTTACCAAGTAGATAGGTTGTCACTGAAATAGAACATCCACTGGCTAGACGTCGTAAGGTATTGTTGGTTGGTAAGTCCTGAGCAACGGCCGAACAGAGAAAAAGCAGAAGAACCGCTGGCTAGACGTCGTACGGTATTGTTGGTTCGATGTCTTGAGCAATGGGTAGCTGAAGTCAAAGATGTTCACATGCAAAATAAAAGTATGTTTTAAGCTAAAATGGAAGAAAGAGGAAATATAAATAATAAACAACACTGCACATACTGCTATGTAGTTTATTTAGTTAGGGTATAGACGGTAAAACAATAAGGCGCTTTCTGACACGCCATTTTCGTCGGGACTCGTAAGGTATTGTTGGTTCGTAAGTCCTGCACAATGGGTAATTGACGTCAAAGATGTTCGCTATGCAGTTTATTTAGTTAGGGTATAAAAGGTAAAACAATGAGGCGCTTTCTGACACGCCTTTTTTCGTCGGGACTCGTGATGCAATTATTGCTATGGATTTTTTTTTTTTTTTGCAGTGGGGGATGCAGATAGGTTCTGACAGAATCAGAACAGGTAAGGTAAAACGCTAAGGCGCTTTCTGACACGCCTTTTTTCGTCGGGACTCCTCATGCAATTATTTAGTTAGGGTATGGAAGTTGAAACAATAAGGCGCTTTCTGACACGCCTTTTTTCGTCGGGACTCCTCATGCAGTTTATTTATAGGGCATAGCAGGTAAAACAATAAGGCGCTTTCTGACACGCCTTTTTTCGTCGGGACTCCTCATGCATTTTATTTATAGGGCATAGAGGGTAAAACAATAAGGCGCTTTCTGACACGCCTTTTTTCGGCGGGACTCCTAATGCAGTTTATTTATAGAGCATAGAAGGTAAAACAATAAGGCGCTTTCTGACACGCCTTTTTTCGTCGGGACTCCTCATGCATTTTATTTACAGGGCATAGAGGGTAAAACAACAAGGCGCTTTCTGACACGCCTTTTTTTCGTCGGGACTCCTCATACAATTATTTAGTTAGGGTATGGAAGTTGAAACAATAAGGCGCTTTCTGACACGCCTTGTTTCGTCGGGACTCCTCATGCAGTTTATTTATAGGGCATAGAAGGTAAAACAATAAGGCGCTTTCTGAAACGCCTTTTTTCGTCGGGACTTCTCATGCAGTTAATGTTATGCAATTTTTTTGTTGCGGTGGGGGATGCAGAACTTACCAAGTAGATAGGTTGTGACAGAAATAGAACATCCACTGTCTAGACGACGTAAGGTATTGTTGGTTCGGAAGTCCTGAGGAACGGCCGAACAGAGAAAAAGCAGAAGATGGGGGATGCAGAACTTACCAAGTAGATAGGTTGTCACTGAAATAGAACATCCACTGGCTAGACGTCGTAAGGTATTGTTGGTTGGTAAGTCCTGAGCAACGGCCGAACAGAGAAAAAGCAGAAGAACCGCTGGCTAGACGTCGTACGGTATTGTTGGTTCGATGTCTTGAGCAATGGGTAGCTGAAGTCAAAGATGTTCACATGCAAAATAAAAGTATGTTTTAAGCTAAAATGGAAGAAAGAGGAAATATAAATAATAAACAACACTGCACATACTGCTATGTAGTTTATTTAGTTAGGGTATAGACGGTAAAACAATAAGGCGCTTTCTGACACGCCATTTTCGTCGGGACTCGTAAGGTATTGTTGGTTCGTAAGTCCTGCACAATGGGTAATTGACGTCAAAGATGTTCGCTATGCAGTTTATTTAGTTAGGGTATAAAAGGTAAAACAATGAGGCGCTTTCTGACACGCCTTTTTTCGTCGGGACTCGTGATGCAATTATTGCTATGGATTTTTTTTTTTTTTGCAGTGGGGGATGCAGATAGGTTCTGACAGAATCAGAACAGGTAAGGTAAAACGCTAAGGCGCTTTCTGACACGCCTTTTTTCGTCGGGACTCCTCATGCAATTATTTAGTTAGGGTATGGAAGTTGAAACAATAAGGCGCTTTCTGACACGCCTTTTTTCGGCGGGACTCCTCATGCAGTTTATTTATAGAGCATAGAAGGTAAAACAATAAGGCGCTTTCTGACACGCCTTTTTTCGTCGGGACTCCTCATGCATTTTATTTATAGGGCATAGAGGGTAAAACAATAAGGCGCTTTCTGACACGCCTTTTTTCGTCGGGACTCCTCATGCAATTATTTAGTTAGGGTATGGAAGTTGAAATAATAAAGCGCTTTCTGACACGCCTTTTTTCGTCGGGACTCCTTATGCAGTTTATTTATAGGGCATAGAAGGTAAAACAATAAGGCGCTTTCTGAAACGCCTTTTTTCGTCGGGACTTCTCATGCAGTTAATGTTATGCAATTTTTGTGTTGCGGTGGGGGATGCAGAACTTACCAAGTAGATCAGAAATAGAACATCCAATGGCTAGACGACGTAAGGTATTGTTGGTTCGGAAGTCCTGAGGAACGGCCGAACAGAGAAAAAGCAGAAGATGGGGGATGCAGAACTTACCAAGTAGATAGGTTGTTACAGAAATAGAACATCCACTGGCTAGACGTCGTAAGGTATTGTTGGTTGGTAAGTCCTGAGCAACGGCCGAACAGAGAAAAAGCAGAAGAACCGCTGGCTAGACGTCGTACGGTATTGTTGGTTCGATGTCTTGAGCAATGGGTAGCTGAAGTCAAAGATGTTCACATGCAAAATAAAAGTATGTTTTAAGCTAAAATGGAAGAAAGAGGAAATATAAATAATAAACAACACTGCACATACTGCTATGTAGTTTATTTAGTTAGGGTATAGAAGGTAAAACAATAAGGCGCTTTCTGACACGCCATTTTCGTCGGGACTCGTAAGGTATTGTTGGTTCGTAAGTCCTGCACAACGGGTAATTGAAGTCAAAGATGTTCGCTATGCAGTTTATTTAGTTAGGGTATAAAAGCTACAACAATGATGCGCTTTCTGACACACCTTTTTTCGTCGGGACTCCTCGTGCAGTTTATTTATAGGGCATAAAAGGTAAAACAATAAGGCGCTTTCTGACACGCCTTTTTTCGTCGGGACTCCTCATGCATTTTATTTATAGGGCATAGAGGGTAAAATAATAAGGCGCTTTCTGACACGCCTTTTTTCGTCGGGACTCCTCATGCAGTTTATTTATAGGGCATAGAAGGTAAAACAATAAGGCGCTTTCTGACACGCCTTTTTTCGTCGGGACTCCTCATGCATTTTTATAGGGCATAGAGGGTAAAACAATAAGGCGCTTTCTGACACGCCTTTTTTCGTCGGGACTCCTCATGCAGTTTATTTATAGGGCATAGAAGGTAAAACAATAAGGCGCTTTCTGACACGCCTTTTTTCGTCGGGACTCCTCATGCATTTTATTTATAGGGCATAGAGGGAAAAACAATAAGGCGCTTTCTGACACGCCTTTTTTCGTTGGGACTCCTCATGCAATTATTAAGTTAGGGTATGGAAGTTGAAACAATAAGGCGCTTTCTGACACGCCTTTTTTGTCGGGACTCCTCATGCAGTTTATTTATAGGGTATAGAAGGTAAAACAATAAGGCGCTTTCTGACACGCCATTTTCGTCGGGTCTCGTAAGGTATTGTTGGTTCGTAAGTCCTGCACAACGGGTAATTGACGTCAAAGATGTTCGCTATGCAGTTTATTTAGTTAGGGTATAAAAGGTACAGCAATGATGCGCTTTCTGACACACCTTTTTTCGTCGGGACTCCTCATGCAGTTAATGCTATGCAATTTTTTTTTGCGGTGGGGGATGCATAACTTACCAAGTAGATAGGTTGTGACAGAAATAGAACATCCACTGGCTAGACGACGTAAGGTATTGTTGGTTCGGAAGTCCTGAGGAACGGCCGAACAGAGAAAAAGCAGAGGATGGGGGATGCAGAACTTACCAAGTAGATAGGTTGTTACAGAAATAGAACATCCACTGGCTAGACGTCGTAAGGTATTGTTGGTTGGTAAGTCCTGAGCAACGGCCGAACAGAGAAAAAGCAGAAGAACCGCTGGCTAGACGTCGTACGGTATTGTTGGTTCGATGTCTTGAGCAATGGGTAGCTGAAGTCAAAGATGTTCACATGCAAAATAAAAGTATGTTTCAAGCTAAAATGGAAGAAAGAGGAAATATAAATAATAAACAACACTGCACATACTGCTATGTAGTTTATTTAGTTAGGGTATAGAAGGTAAAACAATAAGGCGCTTTCTGACACGCCATTTTCGTCGGGACTCGTAAGGTATTGTTGGTTCGTAAGTCCTGCACAACGGGTAATTGAAGTCAAAGATGTTCGCTATGCAGTTTATTTAGTTAGGGTATAAAAGCTACAACAATGATGCGCTTTCTGACACACCTTTTTTCGTCGGGACTCCTCGTGCAGTTTATTTATAGGGCATAAAAGGTAAAACAATAAGGCGCTTTCTGACACGCCTTTTTTCGTCGGGACTCCTCATGCATTTTATTTATAGGGCATAGAGGGTAAAACAATAAGGCGCTTTCTGACACGCCTTTTTTCGTCGGGACTCCTCATGCAGTTTATTTATAGGGCATAGAAGGTAAAACAATAAGCCGCTTTCTGACACGCCTTTTTTCGTCGGGACTCCTCATGCATTTTATTTATAGGGCATAGAGGGTAAAACAATAAGGCGCTTTCTGACACGCCTTTTTTCGTCGGGACTCCTCATGCAATTATTAAGTTAGGGTATGGAAGTTGAAACAATAAGGCGCTTTCTGACACGCCTTTTTTGTCGGGACTCCTCATGCAGTTTATTTATAGGGTATAGAAGGTAAAACAATAAGGCGCTTTCTGACACGCCATTTTCGTCGGGTCTCGTAAGGTATTGTTGGTTCGTAAGTCCTGCACAACGGGTAATTGACGTCAAAGATGTTCGCTATGCAGTTTATTTAGTTAGGGTATAAAAGGTACAGCAATGATGCGCTTTCTGACACACCTTTTTTCGTCGGGACTCCTCATGCAGTTAATGCTATGCAATTTTTTTTTGCGGTGGGGGATGCATAACTTACCAAGTAGATAGGTTGTGACAGAAATAGAACATCCACTGGCTAGACGACGTAAGGTATTGTTGGTTCGGAAGTCCTGAGGAACGGCCGAACAGAGAAAAAGCAGAGGATGGGGGATGCAGAACTTACCAAGTAGATAGGTTGTTACAGAAATAGAACATCCACTGGCTAGACGTCGTAAGGTATTGTTGGTTGGTAAGTCCTGAGCAACGGCCGAACAGAGAAAAAGCAGAAGAACCGCTGGCTAGACGTCGTACGGTATTGTTGGTTCGATGTCTTGAGCAATGGGTAGCTGAAGTCAAAGATGTTCACATGCAAAATAAAAGTATGTTTCAAGCTAAAATGGAAGAAAGAGGAAATATAAATAATAAACAACACTGCACATACTGCTATGTAGTTTATTTAGTTAGGGTATAGAAGGTAAAACAATAAGGCGCTTTCTGACACGCCATTTTCGTCGGGACTCGTAAGGTATTGTTGGTTCGTAAGTCCTGCACAACGGGTAATTGAAGTCAAAGATGTTCGCTATGCAGTTTATTTAGTTAGGGTATAAAAGCTACAACAATGATGCGCTTTCTGACACACCTTTTTTCGTCGGGACTCCTCGTGCAGTTTATTTATAGGGCATAAAAGGTAAAACAATAAGGCGCTTTCTGACACGCCTTTTTTCGTCGGGACTCCTCATGCATTTTATTTATAGGGCATAGAGGGTAAAACAATAAGGCGCTTTCTGACACGCCTTTTTTCGTCGGGACTCCTCATGCAGTTTATTTATAGGGCATAGAAGGTAAAACAATAAGCCGCTTTCTGACACGCCTTTTTTCGTCGGGACTCCTCATGCATTTTATTTATAGGGCATAGAGGGTAAAACAATAAGGCGCTTTCTGACACGCCTTTTTTCGTCGGGACTCCTCATGCAATTATTAAGTTAGGGTATGGAAGTTGAAACAATAAGGCGCTTTCTGACACGCCTTTTTTGTCGGGACTCCTCATGCAGTTTATTTATAGGGTATAGAAGGTAAAACAATAAGGCGCTTTCTGACACGCCATTTTCGTCGGGTCTCGTAAGGTATTGTTGGTTCGTAAGTCCTGCACAACGGGTAATTGACGTCAAAGATGTTCGCTATGCAGTTTATTTAGTTAGGGTATAAAAGGTACAGCAATGATGCGCTTTCTGACACACCTTTTTTCGTCGGGACTCCTCATGCAGTTAATGCTATGCAATTTTTTTTTGCGGTGGGGGATGCATAACTTACCAAGTAGATAGGTTGTGACAGAAATAGAACATCCACTGGCAAGACGACGTAAGGTATTGTTGGTTCGGAAGTCCTGAGGAACGGCCGAACAGAGAAAAAGCAGAAGATGGGGGATGCAGAACTTACCAAGTAAGATAGGTTGTTACAGAAATAGAACATCCACTGGCTAGACGTCGTAAGGTATTGTTGGTTGGTAAGTCCTGAGCAACGGCCGAACAGAAAAAAAGCAGAACAACCGCTGGCTAGACGTCGTACGGTATTGTTGGTTCGATGTCTTGAGCAATGGGTAGCTGAAGTCAAAGATGTTCACATGCAAAATAAAAGTATGTTTTAAGCTAAAATGGAAGAAAGAGGAAATATAAATAATAGACAACACTGCACATACTGCTATGTAGTTTATTTAGTTAGGGTATAGAAGGTAAAACAATAAGGCGCTTTCTGACACGCCATTTTCGTCGGGACTTTTAAGGTATTGTTGGTTCCTAAGTCCTGCACAACGGGTAATTGACGTCAAAGATGTTCGCTAATATGCAGTTTATTTAGTTAGGGTATAAAAGGTACAGCAATGATGCGCTTTCTGACACACCTTTTTTCGTCGGGACTCCTCATGCAGTTAATGCTATGCAATTTTTTGTTGGGGTGGGGGATGCATAACTTACCAAGTAGATAGGTTGTGACAGAAATAGAACATCCAATGGCTAGACGTCGTAAGGTATTGTTAGTTCGAAGTCCTGAGCAAGTGGTAGTTGAAGTCAAAGATGTTTGCTATGCGGTTTATTTAGTTAGGGTATAAAAGGTAAAACAATGAGGCGCTTTCTGACACGCCTTTTTTCGTCGGGACTCGTGATGCAATTATTGCTATGGATTTTTTTTTTTTTTTTTTGCAGTGGGGGATGCAGATAGGTTCTGACAGAATCAGAACAGGTAAGGTAAAACGCTAAGGCGCTTTCTGACACGCCTTTTTTCGTCGGGACTCCTCATGCATATATTTAGTTAGGGTATGGAAGTTGAAACAATAAGGCGCTTTCTGACACGCCTTTTTTCGTCGGGACTCCTCATGCAGTTTATTTATAGGGCATAGAAGGTAAAACAATAAGGCGCTTTATTCTGACACGCCTTTTTTCGTCGGGACTCCTCATGCATTTTATTTATAGGGCATAGAGGGTAAAACAACAAGGCGCTTTCTGACACGCCTTTTTTCGTCGGGACTCCTCAATCCTCATACAATTATTTAGTTAGGGTATGGAAGTTGAAACAATAAGGCGCTTTCTGACACGCCTTTTTTCGTCGGGACTCCTCATGCAGTTTATTTATAGGGCATAGAAGGTAAAACAATAAGGCGCTTTCTGAAACGCCTTTTTTCGTCGGGACTTCTCATGCAGTTAATGTTATGCAATTTTTTTGTTGCGGTGGGGGATGCAGAACTTACCAAGTAGATAGGTTGTGACAGAAATAGAACATCCACTGGCTAGACGACGTAAGGTATTGTTGGTTCGGAAGTCCTGAGGAACGGCCGAACAGAGAAAAAGCAGAAGATGGGGGATGCAGAACTTACCAAGTAGATAGGTTGTTACTGAAATAGAACATCCACTGGCTAGACGTCGTAAGGTATTGTTGGTTGGTAAGTCCTGAGCAACGGCCGAACAGAGAAAAAGCAGAAGAACCGCTGGCTAGACGTCGTACGGTATTGTTGGTTCGATGTCTTGAGCAATGGGTAGCTGAAGTCAAAGATGTTCACATGCAAAATAAAAGTATGTTTTAAGCTAAAATGGAAGAAAGAGGAAATATAAATAATAAACAACACTGCACATACTGCTATGTAGTTTATTTAGTTAGGGTATAGAAGGTAAAACAATAAGGCGCTTTCTGACACGCCATTTTCGTCGGGACTCGTAAGGTATTGTTGGTTCGTAAGTCCTGCACAATGGGTAATTGAAGTCAAAGATGTTCGCTATGCAGTTTATTTAGTTAGGGTATAAAAGGTACAGCAATGATGCGCTTTCTTACACACCTTTTTTCGTCGGGATTCCTCATGCAGTTAATGCTATGCAATTTTTTGTTGCGGTGGGGGATGCATAACTTACCAAGTAGATAGGTTGTGAAGAAATAGAACATCCACTGGCTAGACGTCGTAAGGTATTGTTAGTTCGAAGTCGTGAGCAAGTGGTAGTTGAAGTCAAAGATGTTTGCTATGCAGTTTATTTAGTTAGGGTATAAAAGGTAAAACAATGAGGCGCTTTCTGACACGCCTTTTTTCGTCGGGACTCGTGATGCAATTATTGCTATGGATTTTTTTTTTTTTTGCAGTGGGGGATGCAGATAGGTTCTGACAGAATCAGAACAGGTAAGGTAAAACGCTAAGGCGCTTTCTGACACGTCTTTTTTCGTCGGGACTCCTCATGCAATTATTTAGTTAGGGTATGGAAGTTGAAACAATAAGGCGCTTCCTGACACGCCTTTTTTCGTCGGGACTCCTCATGCAGTTTATTTATAGGGCATAGAAGGTAAAACAATAAGGCGCTTTCTGACACGCCTTTTTTCGTCGGGACTCCTCATGCATTTTATTTATATGGCATAGAGGGTAAAACAATAAGGCGCTTTCTGACACGCCTTTTTTCGGCGGGACTCCTCATGCAGTTTATTTATAGAGCATAGAAGGTAAAACAATAAGGCGCTTTCTGACACGCCTTTTTTTCGTCGGGACTCCTCATGCATTTTATTTATAGGGCATAGAGGGTAAAACAATAAGGCGCTTTCTGACACGCCTTTTTTCGTCGGGACTCCTCATGCAATTATTTAGTTAGGGTATGGAAGTTGAAATAATAAAGCGCTTTCTGACACGCCTTTTTTCGTCGGGACTCCTTATGCAGTTTATTTATAGGGCATAGAAGGTAAAACAATAAGGCGCTTTCTGAAACGCCTTTTTTCGTCGGGACTTCTCATGCAGTTAATGTTATGCAATTTTTTTGTTGCGGTGGGGGATGCAGAACTTACCAAGTAGATCAGAAATAGAACATCCACTGGCTAGACGACGTAAGGTATTGTTGGTTCGGAAGTCCTGAGGAACGGCCGAACAGAGAAAAAGCAGAAGATGGGGGATGCAGAACTTACCAAGTAGATAGGTTGTTACAGAAATAGAACATCCACTGGCTAGACATCGTAAGGTATTGTTGGTTGGTAAGTCCTGAGCAACGGCCGAACAGAGAAAAAGCAGAAGAACCGCTGGCTAGACGTCGTACGGTATTGTTGGTTCGATGTCTTGAGCAATGGGTAGCTGAAGTCAAAGATGTTCACATGCAAAATAAAAGTATGTTTCAAGCTAAAATGGAAGAAAGAGGAAATATAAATAATAAACAACACTGCACATACTGCTATGTAGTTTATTTAGTTAGGGTATAGAAGGTAAAACAATAAGGCGCTTTCTGACACGCCATTTTCGTCGGGACTCGTAAGGTATTGTTGGTTCGTAAGTCCTGCACAACGGGTAGTTGAAGTCAAAGATGTTCGCTATGCAGTTTATTTAGTTAGGGTATAAAAGCTACAACAATGATGCGCTTTCTGACACACCTTTTTTCGTCGGGACTCCTCGTGCAGTTTATTTATAGGGCATAAAAGGTAAAACAATAAGGCGCTTTCTGACACGCCTTTTTTCGTCGGGACTCCTCATGCATTTTATTTATAGGGCATAGAGGGTAAAACAATAAGGCGCTTTCTGACACGCCTTTTTTCGTCGGGACTCCTCATGCAGTTTATTTATAGGGCATAGAAGGTAAAACAATAAGGCGCTTTCTGACACGCCTTTTTTCGTCGGGACTCCTCATGCATTTTTATAGGGCATAGAGGGTAAAACAATAAGGCGCTTTCTGACACGCCTTTTTTCGTCGGGACTCCTCATGCAGTTTATTTATAGGGCATAGAAGGTAAAACAATAAGGCGCTTTCTGACACGCCTTTTTTCGTCGGGACTCCTCATGCATTTTATTTATAGGGCATAGAGGGTAAAACAATAAGGCGCTTTCTGACACGCCTTTTTTCGTTGGGACTCCTCATGCAATTATTAAGTTAGGGTATGGAAGTTGAAACAATAAGGCGCTTTCTGACACGCCTTTTTTGTCGGGACTCCTCATGCAGTTTATTTATAGGGTATAGAAGGTAAAACAATAAGGCGCTTTCTGACACGCCATTTTCGTCGGGTCTCGTAAGGTATTGTTGGTTCGTAAGTCCTGCACAACGGGTAATTGACGTCAAAGATGTTCGCTATGCAGTTTATTTAGTTAGGGTATAAAAGGTACAGCAATGATGCGCTTTCTGACACACCTTTTTTCGTCGGGACTCCTCATGCAGTTAATGCTATGCAATTTTTGTTTGCGGTGGGGGATGCATAACTTACCAAGTAGATAGGTTGTGACAGAAATACAACATCCACTGGCTAGACGACGTAAGGTATTGTTGGTTCGGAAGTCCTGAGGAACGGCCGAACAGAGAAAAAGCAGAAGATGGGGGATGCAGAACTTACCAAGTAGATAGGTTGTTACAGAAATAGAACATCCACTGGCTAGACGTCGTAAGGTATTGTTGGTTGGTAAGTCCTGAGCAACGGCCGAACAGAGAAAAAGCAGAAGAACCGCTGGCTAGACGTCGTACGGTATTGTTGGTTCGATGTCTTGAGCAATGGGTAGCTGAAGTCAAAGATGTTCACATGCAAAATAAAAGTATGTTTCAAGCTAAAATGGAAGAAAGAGGAAATATAAATAATAATCAACACTGCACATACTGCTATGTAGTTTATTTAGTTAGGGTATAGAAGGTAAAACAATAAGGCGCTTTCTGACACGCCATTTTCGTCGGGACTCGTAAGGTATTGTTGGTTCGTAAGTCCTGCACAACGGGTAATTGAAGTCAAAGATGTTCGCTATGCAGTTTATTTAGTTAGGGTATAAAAGCTACAACAATGATGCGCTTTCTGACACACCTTTTTTCGTCGGGACTCCTCGTGCAGTTTATTTATAGGGCATAAAAGGTAAAACAATAAGGCGCTTTGTGACACGCCTTTTTTCGTCGGGACTCCTCATGCATTTTATTTATAGGGCATAGAGGGTAAAACAATAAGGCGCTTTCTGACACGCCTTTTTTCGTCGGGACTCCTCATGCAGTTTATTTATAGGGCATAGAAGGTAAAACAATAAGGCGCTTTCTGACACGCCTTTTTTCGTCGGGACTCCTCATGCATTTTTATAGGGCATAGAGGGTAAAACAATAAGGCGCTTTCTGACACGCCTTTTTTCGTCGGGACTCCTCATGCAGTTTATTTATAGGGCATAGAAGGTAAAACAATAAGGCGCTTTCTGACACGCCTTTTTTCGTTGGGACTCCTCATGCAATTATTAAGTTAGGGTATGGAAGTTGAAACAATAAGGCGCTTTCTGACACGCCTTTTTTGTCGGGACTCCTCATGCAGTTTATTTATAGGGTATAGAAGGTAAAACAATAAGGCGCTTTCTGACACGCCATTTTCGTCGGGTCTCGTAAGGTATTGTTGGTTCGTAAGTCCTGCACAACGGGTAATTGACGTCAAAGATGTTCGCTATGCAGTTTATTTAGTTAGGGTATAAAAGGTACAGCAATGATGCGCTTTCTGACACACCTTTTTTTGTCGGGACTCCTCATGCAGTTAATGCTATGCAATTTTTTTTTTGCGGTGGGGGATGCATAACTTACCAAGTAGATAGGTTGTGACAGAAATAGAACATCCACTGGCTAGACGACGTAAGGTATTGTTGGTTCGGAAGTCCTGAGGAACGGCCGAACAGAGAAAAAGCAGAAGATGGGGGATGCAGAACTTACCAAGTAGATAGGTTGTTACAGAAATAGAACATCCACTGGCTAGACGTCGTAAGGTATTGTTGGTTGGTAAGTCCTGAGCAACGGCCGAACAGAGAAAAAGCAGAAGAACCGCTGGCTAGACGTCGTACGGTATTGTTGGTTCGATGTCTTGAGCAATGGGTAGCTGAAGTCAAAGATGTTCACATGCAAAATAAAAGTATGTTTCAAGCTAAAATGGAAGAAAGAGGAAATATAAATAATAAACAACACTGCACATACTGCTATGTAGTTTATTTAGTTAGGGTATAGAAGGTAAAACAATAAGGCGCTTTCTGACACGCCATTTTCGTCGGGACTCGTAAGGTATTGTCGGTTCGTAAGTCCTGCACAACGGGTAATTGAAGTCAAAGATGTTCGCTATGCAGTTTATTTAGTTAGGGTATAAAAGCTACAACAATGATGCGCTTTCTGACACACCTTTTTTCGTCGGGACTCCTCGTGCAGTTTATTTACAGGGCATAAAAGGTAAAACAATAAGGCGCTTTCTGACACGCCTTTTTTCGTCGGGACTCCTCATGCATTTTATTTACAGGGCATAGAGGGTAAAACAATAAGGCGCTTTCTGACACGCCTTTTTTCGTCGGAACTCCTCATGCAGTTTATTTATAGGGCATAGAAGGTAAAACAATAAGGCGCTTTCTGACACGCCTTTTTTCGTCGGGACTCCTCATGCATTTTATTTATAGGGCATAGAGGGTAAAACAATAAGGCGCTTTCTGACACGCCTTTTTTCGTTGGGACTCCTCATGCAATTATTAAGTTAGGGTATGGAAGTTGAAACAATAAGGCGCTTTCTGACACGCCTTTTTTGTCGGGACTCCTCATGCAGTTTATTTATAGGGTATAGAAGGTAAAACAATAAGGCGCTTTCTGACACGCCATTTTCGTCGGGTCTCGTAAGGTATTGTTGGTTCGTAAGTCCTGCACAACGGGTAATTGACGTCAAAGATGTTCGCTATGCAGTTTATTTAGTTAGGGTATAAAAGGTAAAACAATGAGGCGCTTTCTGACACGCCTTTTTTCGTCGGGACTCGTGATGCAATTATTGCTATGGATTTTTTTTTTTTTTTGCAGTGGGGGATGCAGATAGGACGCTAAGGCGCTTTCTGACACGCCTTTTTTCGTCGGGACTCCTCATGCAATTTTTTAGTTAGGGTATGGAAGTTGAAACAATAAGGCGCTTTCTGACACGCCTTTTTTCGTCGGGACTCCTCATGCAGTTTATTTATAGGGCATAGAAGGTAAAACAATAAGGCGCTTTCTGACACGCCTTTTTTCGTCGGGACTCCTCATGCATTTTATTTACAGGGCATAGAGGGTAAAACAACAAGGCGCTTTCTGACACGCCTTTTCTTCGTCGGGACTCCTCATACAATTATTTAGTTAGGGTATGGAAGTTGAAACAATAAGGCGCTTTCTGACACGCCTTGTTTCGTCGGGACTCCTCGTGCAGTTTATTTATAGGGCATAGAAGGTAAAACAATAAGGCGCTTTCTGAAACGCCTTTTTTCGTCGGGACTTCTCATGCAGTTAATGTTATGCAATTTTTTTGTTGCGGCGGGGGATGCAGAACTTACCAAGTAGATAGGTTGTGACAGAAATAGAACATCCACTGTCTAGACGACGTAAGGTATTGTTGGTTCGGAAGTCCTGAGGAACGGCCGAACAGAGAAAAAGCAGAAGATGGGGGATGCAGAACTTACCAAGTAGATAGGTTGTCACTGAAATAGAACATCCACTGGCTAGACGTCGTAAGGTATTGTTGGTTGGTAAGTCCTGAGCAACGTCCGAACAGAGAAAAAGCAGAAGAACCGCTGGCTAGACGTCGTACGGTATTGTTGGTTCGATGTCTTGAGCAATGGGTAGCTGAAGTCAAAGATGTTCACATGCAAAATAAAAGTATGTTTTAAGCTAAAATGGAAGAAAGAGGAAATATAAATAATAAACAACACTGCACATACTGCTATGTAGTTTATTTAGTTAGGGTATATAAGGTAAAACAATAAGGCGCTTTCTGACACGCCATTTTCGTCGGGACTCGTAAGGTATTGTTGGTTCGTAAGTCCTGCACAATGGGTAATTGACGTCAAAGATGTTCGCTATGCAGTTTATTTAGTTAGGGTATAAAAGGTAAAACAATGAGGCGCTTTCTGACACGCCTTTTTTCGTCGGGACTCGTGATGCAATTATTGCTATGGATTTTTTTTTTTTTTGCAGTGGGGGATGCAGATAGGTTCTGACAGAATCAGAACAGGTAAGGTAAAACGCTAAGGCGCTTTCTGACACGCCTTTTTTCGTCGGGACTCCTCATGCAATTATTTAGTTAGGGTATGGAAGTTGAAACAATAAGGCGCTTTCTGACACGCCTTTTTTGGTCGGGACTCCTCATGCAGTTTATTTATAGGGCATAGAAGGTAAAACAATAAGGCGCTTTCTGACACGCCTTTTTTCGTCGGGACTCCTCATGCATTTTATTTATAGGGCATAGAGGGTAAAACAATAAGGCGCTTTCTGACACGCCTTTTTTCGGCGGGACTCCTAATGCAGTTTATTTATAGAGCATAGAAGGTAAAACAATAAGGCGCTTTCTGACACGCCTTTTTTCGTCGGGACTCCTCATGCATTTTATTTATAGGGCATAGAGGGTAAAACAATAAGGCGCTTTCTGACACGCCTTTTTTGGTCGGGACTCCTCATGCAATTATTTAGTTAGGGTATGGAAGTTGAAATAATAAGGCGCTTTCTGACACGCCTTTTTTCGTCGGGACTCCTTATGCAGATTATTTATAGGGCATAGAAGGTAAAACAATAAAGCGCTTTCTGAAACGCCTATTTTCGTCGGGACTTCTCATGCAGTTAATGTTATGCAATTTTTTTGTTGCGGTGGGGGATGCAGAACTTACCAAGTAGATCAGAAATAGAACATCCACTGGCTAGACGACGTAAGGTATTGTTGGTTCGGAAGTCCTGAGGAACGGCCGAACAGAGAAAAAGCAGAAGATGGGGGATGCAGAACTTACCAAGTAGATAGGTTGTTACAGAAATAGAACATCCACTGGCTAGACGTCGTAAGGTATTGTTGGTTGGTAAGTCCTGAGCAACGGCCGAACAGAGAAAAAGCAGAAGAACCGCTGGCTAGACGTCGTACGGTATTGTTGGTTCGATGTCTTGAGCAATGGGTAGCTGAAGTCAAAGATGTTCACATGCAAAATAAAAGTATGTTTCAAGCTAAAATGGAAGAAAGAGGAAATATAAATAATAAACAACACTGCACATACTGCTATGTAGTTTATTTAGTTAGGGTATAGAAGGTAAAACAATAAGGCGCTTTCTGACACGCCATTTTCGTCGGGACTCGTAAGGTATTGTCGGTTAGTAAGTCCTGCAAAACGGGTAATTGAAGTCAAAGATGTTCGCTATGCAGTTTATTTAGTTAGGGTATAAAAGCTACAACAATGATGCGCTTTCTGACACACCTTTTTTCGTCGGGACTCCTCGTGCAGTTTATTTATAGGGTATAAAAGGTAAAACAATAATGCGCTTTCTGACACGCCTTTTTTCGTCGGGACTCCTCATGCATTTTATTTATAGGGCATAGAGGGTAAAACAATAAGGCGCTTTCTGACACGCCTTTTTTCGTCGGGACTCCTCATGCAGTTTATTTATAGGGCATAGAAGGTAAAACAATAAGGCGCTTTCTGACACGCCTTTTTTCGTCGGGACTCCTCATGCATTTTTATAGGGCATAGAGGGTAAAACAATAAGGCGCTTTCTGACACGCCTTTTTTCGTCGGGACTCCTCATGCAGTTTATTTATAGGGCATAGAAGGTAAAACAATAAGGCGCTTTCTGACACGCCTTTTTTCGTCGGGACTCCTCATGCATTTTATTTATAGGGCATAGAGGGTAAAACAATAAGGCGCTTTCTGACACGCCTTTTTTCGTTGGGACTCCTCATGCAATTATTAAGTTAGGGTATGGAAGTTGAAACAATAAGGCGCTTTCTGACACGCCTTTTTTGTCGGGACTCCTCATGCAGTTTATTTATAGGGTATAGAAGGTAAAACAATAAGGCGCTTTCTGACACGCCATTTTCGTCGGGTCTCGTAAGGTATTGTTGGTTCGTAAGTCCTGCACAACGGGTAATTGACGTCAAAGATGTTCGCTATGCAGTTTATTTAGTTAGGGTATAAAAGGTACAGCAATGATGCGCTTTCTGACACACCTTTTTTCGTCGGGACTCCTCATGCAGTTAATGCTATGCAATTTTTTTTTGCGGTGGGGGATGCATAACTTACCAAGTAGATAGGTTGTGACAGAAATAGAACATCCACTGGCTAGACGACGTAATGTATTGTTGGTTCGGAAGTCCTGAGGAACGGCCGAACAGAGAAAAAGCAGAAGATGGGGGATGCAGAACTTACCAAGTAAGATAGGGTGTTACAGAAATAGAACATCCACTGGCTAGACGTCGTAAGGTATTGGTGGTTGGTAAGTCCTGAGGAACGGCCGAACAGAAAAAAAGCAGAAGAACCGCTGGCTAGACGTCGTACGGTATTGTTGGTTCGATGTCTTGAGCAATGGGTAGCTGAAGTCAAAGATGTTCACATGCAAAATAAAAGTATGTTTTAAGCTAAAATGGAAGAAAGAGGAAATATAAATAATAGACAACACTGCACATACTGCTATGTAGTTTATTTAGTTAGGGTATAGAAGGTAAAACAATAAGGCGCTTTCTGACACGCCATTTTCGTCGGGACTCGTAAGGTATTGTTGGTTCCTAAGTCCTGCACAACGGGTAATTGACGTCAAAGATGTTCGCTAATATGCAGTTTATTTAGTTAGGGTATAAAAGGTACAGCAATGATGCGCTTTCTGACACACCTTTTTTCGTCGGGACTCCTCATGCAGTTAATGCTAATTTTTTGTTGGGGTGGGGGATGCATAACTTACCAAGTAGATAGGTTGTGACAGAAATAGAACATCCAATGGCTAGACGTCGTAAGGTATTGTTAGTTCGAAGTCCTGAGCAAGTGGTAGTTGAAGTCAAAGATGTTTGCTATGCGGTTTATTTAGTTAGGGTATAAAAGGTAAAACAATGAGGCGCTTTCTGACACGCCTTTTTTCGTCGGGACTCGTGATGCAATTATTGCTATGGATTTTTTTTTTTTTTTTGCAGTGGGGGATGCAGATAGGTTCTGACAGAATCAGAACAGGTAAGGTAAAACGCTAAGGCGCTTTCTGACACGCCTTTTTTCGTCGGGACTCCTCACGCAATTATTTAGTTAGGGTATGGAAGTTGAAACAATAAGGCGCTTTCTGACACGCCTTTTTTCGTCGGGACTCCTCATGCAGTTTATTTATAGGGCATAGAAGGTAAAACAATAAGGCGCTTTCTGACACGCCTTTTTTCGTCGGGACTCCTCATGCATTTTATTTACAGGGCATAGAGGGTAAAACAACAAGGCGCTTTCTGACACGCCTTTTTTTCGTCGGGACTCCTCATACAATTATTTAGTTAGGGTATGGAAGTTGAAACAATAAGGCGCTTTCTGACACGCCTTGTTTCGTCGGGACTCCTCATGCAGTTTATTTATAGGGCATAGAAGGTAAAACAATAAGGCGCTTTCTGAAACGCCTTTTTTCGTCGGGACTTCTCATGCAGTTAATGTTATGCAATTTTTTTGTTGCGGTGGGGGATGCAGAACTTACCAAGTAGATAGGTTGTGACAGAAATAGAACATCCACTGTCTAGACGACGTAAGGTATTGTTGGTTCGGAAGTCCTGAGGAACGGCCGAACAGAGAAAAAGCAGAAGATGGGGGATGCAGAACTTACCAAGTAGATAGGTTGTCACTGAAATAGAACATCCACTGGCTAGACGTCGTAAGGTATTGTTGGTTGGTAAGTCCTGAGCGACGGCCGAACAGAGAAAAAGCAGAAGAACCGCTGGCTAGACGTCGTACGGTATTGTTGGTTCGATGTCTTGAGCAATGGGTAGCTGAAGTCAAAGATGTTCACATGCAAAATAAAAGTATGTTTTAAGCTAAAATGGAAGAAAGAGGAAATATAAATAATAAACAACACTGCACATACTGCTATGTAGTTTATTTAGTTAGGGTATAGAAGGTAAAACAATAAGGCGCTTTCTGACACGCCATTTTCGTCGGGACTCGTAAGGTATTGTTGGTTCGTAAGTCCTGCACAATGGGTAATTGACGTCAAAGATGTTCGCTATGCAGTTTATTTAGTTAGGGTATAAAAGGTAAAACAATGAGGCGCTTTCTGACACGCCTTTTTTCGTCGGGACTCCTCATGCATTTTATTTATAGGGCATAGAGGGTAAAACAATAAGGCGCTTTCTGACACGCCTTTTTTCGTCGGGACTCCTCATGCAATTATTTAGTTAGGGTATGGAAGTTGAAATAATAAGGCGCTTTCTGACACGCCTTTTTTCGTCGGGACTCCTTATGCAGTTTATTTATAGGGCATAGAAGGTAAAACAATAAGGCGCTTTCTCAAACGCCTTTTTTCGTCGGGACTTCTCATGCAGTTAATGTTATGCAATTTTTTTGTTGCGGTGGGGGATGCAGAACTTACCAAGTAGATCAGAAATAGAACATCCACTGGCTAGACGACGTAAGGTATTGTTGGTTCGTAAGTCCTGCACAACGGGTAATTGAAGTCAAAGATGTTCGCTATGCAGTTTATTTAGTTAGGGTATAAAAGCTACAACAATGATGCGCTTTCTGACACACCTTTTTTCGTCGGGACTCCTCGTGCAGTTTATTTATAGGGCATAAAAGGTAAAACAATAAGGCGCTTTCTGACACGCCTTTTTTCGTCGGGACTCCTCATGCAGTTTATTTATAGGGCATAGAAGGTAAAAAAATAAGGCGCTTTCTGACACGCCTTTTTTCGTCGGGACTCCTCATGCATTTTTATAGGGCATAGAGGGTAAAACAATAAGGCGCTTTCTGACACGCCTTTTTTCGTCGGGACTCCTCATGCAGTTTATTTATAGGGCATAGAAGGTAAAACAATAAGGCGCTTTCTGACACGCCTTTTTTCGTCGGGACTCCTCATGCATTTTATTTATAGGGCATAGAGGGTAAAACAATAAGGCGCTTTCTGACACGCCTTTTTTCGTCGGGACTCCTCATGCAATTAATAAGTTAGGGTATGGAAGTTGAAACAATAAGGCGCTTTCTGACACGCCTTTTTTCGTCGGGACTCCTCATGTAGTTTATTAATAGGGCATAGAAGGTAAAACAATAAGGCGCTTTCTGAAACGCCTTTTTTCGTCGGGACTCCTCATGCATTTTATTTATAGTGCATAGAGGGTAAAACAATAAGGCGCTTTCTGACACGCCTTTTTTCGTCGGGACTTCTCATGCAGTTAATGTTATTCAAATTTCAAATTCACTTTATTTTACCTTAATATCATTGTCGATGACAAAAATAGCAGCGGAAGTCAAAAACAGTTTAAAACACTTATACACATTTTTTGTTGCGGTGGGGGATGCAGGACTTACCAAGTAGATAGGTTGTGACAGAAATAGAACATCCACTGGCTAGACGACGTAAGGTATTGTTGGTTCGGAAGTCCTGAGGAACGGCCGAACAGAGAAAAAGCAGAAGATGGGGGATGCAGAACTTACCAAGTAGATAGGTTGTTACAGAAATAGAACATCCACTGGCTAGACGTCGTAAGGTATTGTTGGTTGGTAAGTCCGGAGCAACGGCCGAACAGAGAAAAAGCAGAAGAACCGCTGGCTAGACGTCGTACGGTATTGTTGGTTCGATGTCTTGAGCAATGGGTAGCTGAAGTCAAAGATGTTCACATGCAAAATAAAAGTATGTTTTAAGCTAAAATGGAAGAAAGAGGAAATATAAATAATAAACAACACTGCACATACTGCTATGTAGTTTATTTAGTTGGGTATAGAAGGTAAAACAATAAGGCGCTTTCTGACACGCCATTTTCGTCGGGACTCGTAAGGTATTGTTGGTTCGTAAGTCCTGCACAACGGGTAATTGAAGTCAACGATGTTCGCTATGCAGTTTATTTATTTAGGGAATAAAAGGTACAACAATGATGCGCTTTCCGACACACCTTTTTTCGTCGGGATTCCTCATGCAGTTGATGCTATGCAATTTTTTGTTGCGGTGGGGGATGCATAACTTACCATGTAGATAGGTTGTGACAGAAATAGAACATCCACTGGCTAGACGTCGTAAGGTATTGTTAGTTCGAAGTCCTGAGCAAGTGGTAGTTGAAGTCAAAGATGTTTGCTATGCAGTTTATTTAGTTAGGTTATAAAAGGTAAAACAACGAGGCGCTTTCTGACACGCCTTTTTCCGTCGAGACTCGTGATGCAACTATTGCTACGGATTTTTTTTTTTTTGCAGTGGGGGATGCAGATAGGTTCCGACAGAATCAGAACAGGTAAGGTAAGACATTAAGGCGCTTTCTGACACGCCTTTTTTCGTCGGGACTCCTCATGCAATTATTTAGTTCGGGTATGGAAGTTGAAACAATAAGGCGCTTTCTGACACGCCTTTTTTCGTCGGGACTCCTCATGCAGTTTATTTATACGGCATAGAAGGTAAAACAATAAGGCGCTTTCTGACACGCCTTTTTTCGTCGGGACTCCTCATGCATTTTATTTATAGGGCATAGAGAGTAAAACAATAAGGCGCTTTCTGACACGCCTTTTTTCGTCGGGACTCCTCGTGCAGTTTATTTATAGGGCATAGAAGGTAAAACAATAAGGCGCTTTCTGACACGCCTTTTTTCGTCGGGACTCCTCATGCATTTTTATAGGGCATAGAGGGTAAAACAATAAGGGGCTTTCTGACACGCCTTTTTTCGTCGGGACTCCTCATACAATTATTTAGTTAGGGTATGGAAGTTGAAACAATAAGGCGCTTTCTGACACGCCTTTTTTCGTCGGGACTCCTCATGCAGTTTATTTATAGGGCATAGAAGGTAAAACAATAAGGCGCTTTCTGAAACGCCTTTTTTCGTCGGGACTCCTCATGCAGTTTTTTAATAGGGCATAGAAGGTAAAACAATAAGGCGCTTTCTGAAACACCTTTTTTCGTCGGGACTCCTCATGCATTTTATTTATAGTGCATAGAGGGTAAAACAATAAGGCGCTTTCTGACACGCCTTTTTTCGTCGGGATTTCTCATGCAGTTAATGTTATGCAATTTTTTTGTTGCGGTGGGGGATGCAGAATTTACCAAGTAGATAGGTTGTGACAGAAATAGAACATCCACTGGCTAGACGACGTAAGGTATTGTTGGTTCGGAAGTCCTGAGGAACGGCCGAACAGAGAAAAAGCAGAAGATGGGGGATGCAGAACTTACCAAGTAGATAGGTTGTTACAGAAATAGAACATCCACTGGCTAGACGTCGTAAGGTATTGTTGGTTGGTAAGTCCTGAGCAACGCCCGAACAGAGAAAAAGCAGAAGAACCGCTGGCTAGACGTCGTACGGTATTGTTGGTTCGAAGTCTTGAGCAATGGGTAGCTGAAGTCAAAGATGTTCATATGCAAAAGAAAAGTATGTTTTAAGCTAAAATGGAAGAAAGAGGAAATAACACTGCACATATTGCTATGTAGTTTATTTAGTTAGGGAATAGAAGGTAAAACAATAAGGCGCTTTCTGACACGCCATTTTTCGTCGGGACTCGTAAGGTATTGTTGGTTCGTAAGCCCTGCACAATGGGCAATTGAAGTCAAAGATGTTCATATGCAAAAGAAAAGTATGTTTTAAGCTAAAATGGAAGAAAGAGGAAATAACACTGCACATATTGCTATGTAGTTTATTTAGTTAGGGTATAAAAGGTAAAACAATGAAGCGCTTGCTGACACGCCTTTTTTCGTCGGGACTCGTGATGCAATTATTTAGTTAGGGTATAGAAGGTGAAACAATAAGGCGCTTTCTGACACGCCTTTTTTCGTCGGGACTCCTCATGCAATTATTTAGTTAGGGTATGGAAGTTGAAACAACAAGGCGCTTTCTGACACGCCTTTTTTCGTCGGGACTTCTCATGCAGTTTATTTAGTTAGGGTATGGGATTTGAAACAATAAGGCGCTTTCTGACACGCCTTTTTACGTCGGGACTCCTCATGCAATTATTTAGTTAGGGTATAGAAGGTGAAACAATAAGGCGCTTTCTGACACGCCTTTTTTCGTCGGGACTCCTCATGCAATTATTTAGTTAGGTATGGAAGTTGAATCAATAAGGCGCTTTCTGACACGCCTTTCTTCGTCGGGACTTCTCATGCAGTTTATTTATAGGGCATAGAAGGTAAAACAATAAGGCACTTTCTGAAACGCCTTTTTTCGTCGGGACTCCTCATGCAGTTAATGCTATGCAACCCACCAAGTAGATAGGTTGTGAAGCGCCGCGATTTCTAGTAAAAACAGTCGGTTTTGTTCTTAGAAATAGTCGTTTTTTCTTAAAAACGATCGAATTTTCTTAAAAACAGTTGGTTTTTTGTCAGCCGATTTTTCGTCAACACAGTCGTTTTTATCAATAATAGTCGTTTTTATCCGCAAAACAGTCGGTAAAAATGACCTGCCAGTCGGTAAATACCTTGTCTCCCCCACCAAACAGTTTGGCTAGTAACGCCTCTGTGTTTCACAATACTCTTGATGACTAACCCCTGGTTCACACTGCTGCGATCTCGCGCAAAATTCTGCGTCATCCGACATACGACACAAATCGTGCGACAAGCAACGCAGTTACTTTGCGTTTTGTCGCAGTGTCGGATGCGTTGAAATATTTCAAATGATCCTACATAACGCATGCGATTTTTTTAGGGAAAGAAAAGAAAAAACTAAGATTAGTTAATTTTCAAGACTAAAAATTGTTCTACCTTGTTTATACTGTAATCCTACGATGGCTGAATGCAAAATTTCTTCTGAATAGACTTTTATTAACCTGTTTTGAACAAGATGACATATAGGGTTTGACTGAAAATTTCCTAATAAGTGGATGGGTATTCAAATGGGTAATCTCCCAACATCTTCAGAGGTCGTTTCCCCAAGGGCTTTTTTCCTTTTCCAGAATAATCTCGACGAAAAATTTCGTTCCTTTTGCATCTGCGTGGTGGTGGGAACGTCCATGCGATTCTGTCGCACGTCCGAACATCAAAGAAAAAATCGTGTCGCATACGATGCAGCAGTGTGAGCCATGGGTAACTCTACGTCTCTATGTACCCATGCCGAATCGCCGCGTACCTAGCGGAAAGGCCGGAAATCACAGCTGTCCCAACGAGCGCCGTTGATTGGTTGAGACAGAATTTGAGTCATCATTTGAGCGACGTTTCTCGAGGTTAACTGGCATGTTTTGGACTTAGTCATATAGAGTATCAGGATCGGCCTATTTTTAGTTTCAGTGTGTACCTTACTACTGAAGTTTTGGAGGAAGTTTTGTACTTAAAAAAACAGATGACACATGCTTTGACATGCTCATCTAGGTCTACTGCTTGCCGTGAAAAAAAATCTATCTGTATTAGTTCTAAAGCCACAGGCCAACTTTCTAATATCACCACTTAGAAAGGAGCAAAGGATAAGCTCCAATTTCTTTAGCAATGGGAAAACTTTCAAGTTCACGAGACACATCTGATACCATCTCTTCCTCAATGAAGGTAAAAGGCACTTTCTGACACGCCTTGTTTCGGCGGGACCCGTAATACAATTATTGCTATGCAATTTTTGTTGCGTTGGGGGATGCAGACATTATCAAGTAGATAGGTTGTGATAGAAGTAGAACATCCGCTGGCTAGAGCTCAAGTCAAAGATGTTCACATGCAAAACAAATGTATATTTAAGTTATTTCGGCTTCCTAATCCACTTTTTGTTTGAAGGCAGAGAGAAAGTAGAAGAACAAATAAGAAAGTGGGAATACAATTGATAAAAAACACTTCACATATCGCTATGCAGTTTATTTAGTTAGGGCATAATATGTAAAAGAATAAGGCGCTTTCTGATACGCCTTTTTTCGTGGGGACTCATACTGCAATTATTGCTATGCAATTTTTTGTTGCGGTAGGGGATGCTGAACTAACCAAATAGGTAGGTTGTGACAGAAGCAGCACATCCGCTGGCTAGACGTCGTATGGTATTGTTGGTTCGAAGTCCGGAGCAACGGCAGAACAGAGCAAAAGCAAAATTTGGCATGTCAGAAAGCGACTTATTCTTTTAACTTCTATAACCTAACTAAATAAACTGCATAGTGATTTGTGCAGTGTTGTTATTATTTATATTGCCACTTTATTCTTCTACTTCCTTTATGCCTTCAAACTATAAGTGGCTTAGATAGCCATTTTAACTCAAATATTCTTTTCATTTTGCAGATGAACATCTTTGACTTCAATTACCTATTACTCAGGACAAAGTTGGAACCAACAATACCTTACGACGTCTAATCCATTGCTCAGGACTTCAAAAAACAATGCTTTATGACGTCTAGGCTGCGGATGTTCTGCTTTTGCTCTGTTCTGCTGTTGCTCAGGACTTCGAACCATCAATACCTTACGACGTCTAGCCAGCGGATGTACTGCTTCTATCACAACATATCTACTTGGTAAGTTCTGCATCCCCTGCCGCAACAAAAAAATGGCTGGAAGGAAGCAAAAAGTAGGGATGAAAATGATAAATGATGGCCTAATCCACTTGTTTGTATGCAAGTTTTTTTTTTTAAATCTATTTCTGGGGATCATTCGGGGGATGGGGAAACGGACTTCCCTACTACTTTCCCAAATTGGAACTCAGTTACCGAAAAAAGTATAAAACTAGCAAGAAAACTCAGCTGTATTGTAACATAAAGTTGTACCATGACGATCAACAAAGGTAGGATTTGTGGCTCCCAGGTTATACGAAATTTTTAATTTGTTAAATATGTTTAACAGTTCTAGAGGCAAAGGACCTAGCACGGACTACAATCTAGAGCAGTTTTTTAAATAAAACATAGCCAAGGCATACCTCTAGCATACCTTACAATGAAACTCTCATCCTCAGTGCTTCCCAGCCCAGGTGCTTCCTCAACAAACAGAAATAATTGGCTAGTCATTAATCAACTCTCAAGCAAGCCCTCGCTGTCAACTTTTTAAAAGTCTGGTGCAGTTAAAAGCACTGCAATATAGTGATAGAGCCATACCACAGTCATACACAAATCCTCATTTTTGGGCATGGAGCACCAGCGTCTGGGCATGCCATTGGGGCACTTTGCCCTGTAGGAAGGGCATGGTACCCCTATGAAAATCTGTTGAATGAGAATCTGAAATGGAAATTCGTTTTTCAAACTGATTTTTGTGCGGTAACATGTCATTGCTCCAGGGCATGGTCATGGGTGCCCCAACATGTGAGCACCATGTCCATACGTTGGGGCATGCCCAGACATCGGGGTACGATGTCTAAAAATTGGGGATTTGTGTATGACTGATATCAGACCCCCACTTCAGCTGAAGTTGACTGAGAGCTTAGCCACGCTGGCTTTTTTCTGTGCAAAATAAGTCGCCAAAGTGGCCACAGTACATCTCAAGAAAAGAAACCATGAGACCTCATGAGACCAATTAGAACGAAACAGCATTTCTGATTATGGTATCCTACAGGAAAACAGAGGGTATTTTTAGTAGGCTACTGGAAAAAGACATCAAATAGATGCTTCGTTATTATTTTTTAGTAGAAAACAAAAATAGACTAAAGAAATAGATGTGACTCAGAGCTTAGCCACAGCTGGCTTTTTTCTGCGCAGAATAAGGCGCCAATGTGGCCACAGTCCATCCCAAGAAAAGGCAGCTTTTCGGGCTTGCTAAAAAAGGAAGATAGAAATAATTCTGAATGTTGTTGTTTCAAACTCATGAGACCAATTAGAACGAAACAGCATTTCTGATTATGGTATCCTACAGCAAAATAGAGGGTATTTTTAGCAGGCTACTGTTGACTAGAAAAGTAATGTAGGCTAAACAAATATTTTTTCACTCCGAAAAAAGGAAAAAGACATCAAATAGATGCTTCGTTATTATTTTTTAGTAGAAAACAAAAAATAGACTAAAGACTTTAGTAAAGAAATAGATGTGACTGATGGCATTTTGACATTTAGAAACTCTTTGCCAGTTTACCTTTCTCCCCAAATAACTTAGCTAATCCCGGGCAGTCTAGTACACTAGCCCCTTTTCAGGCACGGTGCTCAAACGTCTAGCACCATGCCTGGTTGCTGGACGTTCAATCACTGTACCTTGGATTTCATGTATGGTGCATGGATTCCAGTATACAGTGCATGCATGAAAAACACAGTTTCTGTCACCACAATTTATCAACGGCTCGGACAGGGCTGAAATTACTACCAAGAATTAGAGAAATCAGACACAATCCTTATCATATTTTTCCTAACGAAAAAAAAGGACGCGACTGATGATGGAGATGAAAAATCTGACAGCAGCCTATCTATTTTCCATGTAGAGTGCCCTAGGAGCCAATATTCTGGTTGACTGTTAGGTAGAAAAAGCTGAGGCACAGGGACACTTTGCATGCAAAACCCTTGACTATGTAGAAAAGGAAATGAGGTTTTTCATCTCCATCATCAGTCGCGTCCTTTTGTTTTTGTTATGAAAAATATGATAAGGATTGTCTTTCATTTCTCTAATTCATGGTAGTAATTTCAGCCCTGTCCGAGCCGGTGCTCAGTTGTGATGACAGAAACTGTGTTTTTCATGCATGCACTGTATACTGAAATCCATGTACTATACATGAAATCCAAGGTACAGTGCCTGAACGTCTAGCACCCAGGCATGACGCTAGACGTTTGAGCACCATGCCTGAAAAGGGGCTAGTGTACTAGACTGATCCCGGGATACTGAAAACAAAATCATTATAGTTCACACTAATCCTCAAAGGATTTTAGAAATCATCCTGGCGACCGCACCAATTTGGGCAGATTTGTACTCATTTTCAGCCTGGAAGTCTGGGCAGATTGTCAGATCGGCACTGTTTTGAGCCTAGTGTGACCAGGCTCTCACGTTACTCATGTTAGTATCAACATCATATGCTAGCTTCTCTCTGAATCAGGCATCTGGGACAGGTCAACTGTAAGCTGAGAGCTAGGCAATACCAATTTCCAGTCCAGTGTAGCCTACTATATACTTACACTAGTGCTAACCCAGTACTACTCTGTTATACTACTACTACTTGTTAACCCCTTGTTAATCCCTGGTTAATCCCAATCCAAAACTGATCTTTTCCATTTTCCAGTGCCAAGCCGAGACCAGATTTCCGGCATCAAATGTTCATGCATCCAATACAAAGGCCAGCAGCACATTTCCAAAGCAAGAAATAACATGAATGACGCAGCAGGGGTACAGTTCATTATATTATAGCACATTCTGAGCCCATCTTTAACCTGCCAGTGAGACTCACTACTAACTCATACCATGAAAATGTTATCCTCGACCTAGCTGTTTTGCAAAGCAAAATTAACATGTCAAGTTGCATTCAGAATAATGGCTTAACCTAAATTACTTACTCATAACTGCGTCGCCAGCTGTCAGCTTAGCTAAAGCTACGCTACACACTTTAATCTACGCTCTTTACTTCTTCTCAGCATAAGCTCTGTCCATGAGTGATGAGTAATGCAATTAAACTGAATCTAAAATGGCTGCCTCGTTCCCGCCAAAAATCTTGCGTCCTCTTTGCACCAATCAGAGAAGACCTTCGGGTGACGCATTATTCGACTAGAAATTCAAATTGTCGCGCGTTCTCGCTCAGCTGACTGCTCTGACGTCAAAGCAAAATTAAGAGCCTGGTCACACTGGGCTCAAAAACCAGCCTATTTCGGCACCGAGGTGGACACACTGGATAAAGCAAAGAAAAAAGTAGAGAAAAGGCAAAGAAAAGGCAGCTTTTTGGGTTGCTAAATTTGAAAAAAAAGAAAAAGAATAAGATGCACCTAATTCTGAATGCTGTTGTTTTAAATTCAGCAGATCAATTAGAACGAATCAGCGTTTCTAATTAAGTTACAGGAAGCAGATTGGTATTTTTTCCTCATGAAAAAAAAATGAGAAACACATCAAATGGATGCTTCTGATCTCCAGTAGAAAACAAGAAATAGGCGTGACTGGTGATATTTTGACAACTAGAAACTCTTTACTTTCTCCCCAAATAACTTAGTCTAATCCTATGTTGAAAGCAAATTCATCAAAGTCCACACTCGCCCAGCATAACTAAAACTGGATTGTTACAAAGCTAGTCATGTTTCAATTCTACACCCCTAATTTCAGTCTGCTGATTGTCCCCAAGCTGCCCCAAAGCCATCAATTCTCCCGTCCCTTAGAGATTTTCTGAACCTGATCGGCAACCGACCCAAACGGCGCCGTTTTGTAGACTTGTTTTCAGCCGAGAAATCGGCGCCGATTTAGGCGCCGTTTGTCGAATAGGCTGGTTTTTGAGCCCAGTGTGACCAGGCTCTAAGCCATGAAAGAAAGGCATACCAATCTATTAAACAGGAAATTTGACGCCTCATATTCCACGTCACAAAATTATATTTGTATAACATTCAACAGGTTTTCTCTCAACTTCAGGTATCAAAACTTCTTGTTCTGCATATTCCAGGCAAGAAAGAAAACAAAATAATTGGCCATTATTCCCGTTCAGCACTTCCGAGCGGACTAGTTTGTGATAATTTAATCCCCCTATGCCTCACCATCAGCACTTGAATCAGACATGGTCAAATAGATCCACAGGTTAGTGAGTGGAAAACCTGTCATCTGTGTCCCAGGTAATGGAAGTTTTGCGTATGTCTCAGCAGCAGAAAGTGACAATGACCCATTACCCAGTTACCCTATGGATCCGACTTTGTACTATAGGCGCGCCGTTCCCCGAGGACTCCACTTGAGGAGTCCCCGCGTTTCTGTTTGTCCCGAGGACTCGCTCCGCGTATTCTCGCGAGTCCCCACGGACGGTGAATACTCCGATTATGATCACCATCATCAAAAAGGACTCCCTTTCAGATTCGGAGGGGAATCAATTTTTGCTGGTGTTGGCAGGGGCGTCACTACTAGGGGGGGGGGAGGGGGGGGACGCCCCCCCCCCAATGTTGTCGGCCAGTCGGTAAAAAATGGCCGAGTCGGCGCGAAGCGCCGCTATTTTTCGTAAAAACAGTCGATTTTTTTCTAGGAAACAGTCGATTTTTCTTAAAAACAGTCGGATTTCGTAAAAATAGTCGATTATTTCTTAAAAATAGTATTTTTTTCTCAAAATCAGCCGATTTTTCGTCAACACAGTCATTTTTTCTCAAGAATAGTCGTTTTTATCTGCAAAACCAGTCGGTAAAAATGACCAGCCAGTCGGTAAATACCTTGTCCCCCCCCCCAAGCATTTTGGCTAGTAACGCCTCTGGGTGTTGGTGCAATGTAAAATTAATTAAAATAATCAGAATAAACAAAACCAAAAATAAAGGAGATCTAGCCTTCTGGGACCCTACGTCCTCCCCCGTGGACATTTTATAGATGAATTTTTTAAGCAGTATTGTAGCTGCGCTGCGTCGAAACTAACGCCACCATTCGATTCCGCTTGACTGGAATGCCATCTGGGATTTTTTTCAAGAGTCTGTGATACACCAGTGCTGAGAAATAGAGAACCAAAAATAACCAAAAATCAGAGGCAGAGCAGAAAGCAAAGTATGGAAGTTTAAAAATTATATAAAAAATAGAAAACAAGAAGGTAAAATAATAGAAAAATTCAGGACAAGAAAAAAGGTTCTGTTAAACATATTGGCTTAAGAAAGAAATTGACAGTTGCCTTACAACCTCTTCTGTGCCTTTTTCTTGTCCACTTATTTTAACATTCGTGTCCACCCGGGTGGACAACCGGTCCCAACCAAGTAAAAACTGGGTAGGCTTCAGCTACTGGAAATTTGGTAGACAAAAACTTTGTGCTTCCCAGCTCGTTTGGATAGATGCTAGGCTTGTAGATTTATTCAAGGGCTTACGACTTACAGTACCGAGGTAAGAGCAGATGGATTTGGCGCTGGAAGTATACTTCGTCTCACTGAGACGCTGTTTCCAGGGTCAAATATTTACTTCGATACCTTTTTTCACGTCGATCAACTTTCTTGGTTTTCTGATTGGAAAAAAGCTGGACGACTGTGGAACGACTTGAAGAATCCGATTGGAATGAGAACTATCCCCCCCCTAAAGTACTAAATATTAGAGAGGATCAGAAAATCGCAGTCACATAGTGGTACGAGAATGAACCTGTACTGCTAGCGTCCAACTGTAAATGGGTAAGACAAAAAAAAGAACCCAAAGACGCTGGGATAAGAACCAGCAGACCTTATCGAAACTAAGCGCCCAAGAAGTGTAGCCGGAAACAATTGCTTCATGGTGGGGTCAGGGTGGGGTTGGCATGAGTGACAGAATGGCCTCGTATGACAAATTTACAGCTAGATCCCAGAAATTGGCGGTAGCCTTCATTTGGTAAACAGCTTCATCGATTCTGCCGTTTCCAGTGGTATCCTTGAACTGAGTATGCCTGCCCACAACAAGTTTACAGAGGTGATGAAGCAACTGATTCACTTTCACTTCCCCGTAGCTAAATACCCAGAGTCCTGAGAAGCGACTCAGGCTGGAAAAAGGCTAGCAGGAGGATCTCAATGGCAGGACGAAAAGCGAGCAGGAGTATCTCCCCTAACCGAAGAGGTTTCGAGTTCGAGGTCCACTCCCCAAGTCCGCTTGAATATGAGAATTTGAAAGATGAAGCCAAGTGCCGACATTCGGCTGGGGGGGTGGGGGGGGGGGTAATCAAACGCAAAGTTTTTTTTTAGGCCGTTTTGGAGACAGAAAGTGTTTCAGGTCGTTTCATTCATGAGCTTGAACCTCTTTTCATCGTTTTGCACTGAATTGACAAATTTGAAATAAATGTCCTTTGCTGAAAGCATTGTTACTTTTTCAAGGATTGGGACCGAATGTCCTCCCCAGTGGACATTCGATAGGGGGGAGGGGGTAGAAGGGGGATTTTTTGGAGGCTAGTTTCGAAATCTACGCATTTTTCGGATCAAAATTGGAAGTTTCCATGTGTATGTGTCAGCTGGTTTAGACTCGGTTCTCAGGAGGCTAGACTAATTTTGCCAATTGCATGTTTGTTTTAAGAACAAAATCCGTTTCAAAAGCATTCCCCTTGTTCTCGCTGTTTTCTGTACGCGGAGTCCGCGTGGAGTGAGTGCCTGTATAGAGAGAATGCACCCTACCTGAAGAAAACGGACGGGAGAATAACAAAAAAATTTAACATTAGGAAGCATAGGACTTTCGACTTTGAGACTAAATTACCGGCCTTGGATAGCTGCTGTGAGTCAGAGAGTTGTTGTAATTGTTATCTGGCTTCTTCTTGTTGGAATAATACAACTTTTGCAAATTAATGTTCTTTTTTATGAGAGTTTGAAGGCTTCAAAGTGTGTAAGCAAAGAGGAAGTCGCATCCTATTGGTCAGTTGTGACGCGTTCCTTGAAATGCGCGTCACGACCGACCAATAGGACGCGAGCCTTTGTTGAGCTTCGTCTTTGTTGACAAACTTTGAAGCCTTCAAACTCTCATAAAAAAGAACATTAATTTGCAAAAGTTGTACTATTCCAACAAGAAGAAGCCAGGTAACAATTACAATGACTCACAGCAGCTATACAAGGCCGGTAATTTAGTCTCAAAGTTGAAAGTCCTATACCTCGTAATGTTAATTTTCTTTGTTATTCTCCCGCCGATGACGGTGTAGAAATATCCGTTTTCTTCGGGTAGGGTGAAATCTCTCTATTCTCGCCGTTCCCTTCGATTCCCCGAGGAGTCCTCGAGGAACGGCGAGAATACGCCTTATGTCTACACAAGGGTTGGGTACGAGGTAATCGGGGACTAGGGACTAATAGAAACTAGTCCACTTGGAGCGCCGAACTGTAATAAGGCCAATTAGGATACCTTTGCAGGTTGACTTGACACAATGAGCTGTAGATATTCCTGTTAAAGCACAACTCTTACTAGAAATAATATTTTCCCTATGAAATGAATCAGAAAAAAACACTTTCGAAAATACCATTACTTTCCATCTGAAATTGGCGATTCTCTTGTTAGCGCCTGTCGACTATGTCCAGCCTTCCTGCTCTCCGACGCGGCGGCTGGGCGCAAAACATTTGAAAACTGATCGCGCCGTGGTTCAAAAGTGTGAAAACTAAGCAAATAAATGAAGTAATAAACAAAAGCTTTTCAGATCTTTTTGTGTGAAAGAGTTGTCAGCAGACGTTGATGATCCCGGCAAACGTTTCGTTGTGTGACGGGCAAAACTCGGCAAGGCCAAAAAAGCGCTAAAATTTCGTAGGCACAAAACGAAACAATGGAGAAAGGTGGGGATTTTAGAAGCTTATAATTCTGTATGGGAGCTAGATATATTATGAAAAACAGAATAAGCAAGAGGGGTCCTTTAACTATCGGAAAGAAAGATTCTCTAACCAACCTAAGAGACTCTGTAATTCACAAACCAAAGGAAGTGAGTACTCTGGTTGCGTTCCAGAACTTATCGACTGTTAACAAATTGTTAATCATTGTTACCTTTTTGCGTTCCAGATTTCGAAATTTAAGCTCCGCCCACCTATCCGTTCCAGAGCTTGTAACGATGGTCGGTGAGCATCAATTAGGAAAAGTTAACGATCGTTAAAGCTGCGGTTAGCTCCGCCCCGAAATAAAGTTGACGATTGTTAACAATTGTTAAATATCTGGAACGCAACCTCTATCTGATCCAAAACACGCCAGTGAACCTCGGGAAGAACGAGAAGCGTCGCCCGAACGATGACTCAAATCCTGCGTTTGTTGGGGACAGCTGTGGTTACGCTTCCGACTCTTCCGCTAGGTACTCGGCGATTCTCCATGGGCATGCAGCGTTAGTCATGAAGAGTTCAAATCTTCAGCTGTGTCACTGTTAATGGTGCTTTGGCGGAAAGAAAGTTCACAAGTATCAGAAAATAAAAATATAGTTATAACAGAAATAGAGTTTTTTTGCAAATCTATCTACAGCCGGACCGATGACCTATGCAAGAGAATCATAGGCTTCGAGTCCGTTTACCAAGAAATATTCACTTTTCGAGCCGCATTCGGAAACTCGGCTTATAACTCCTTACTCACGACTGCATCGATCATCTTCACACTCTTTATAGGTAGCAGACTACCTAGGCTAGGCTACAATGAAATCACCATTCTACTAAACAAGTTTTTGCAAACGATTGCTGGTTCGTTTCTTCCCCACCGTTGTCCGTGACGTTCGACAGCCTGACGATGCCTCTTGTCACGAGGGGCCGAAATATTGCCGCCAAAACATCGTAGCTGACGTATCCGTTCTATGCATTGTTTGAATCCGTGTTCTTTCTGCGATACCACTTGGTGAGTTATTTTATTTCATTATAAAGATAGCTGTTTCCAAACGATTTTGTATAAATGAGTAGGTTTTGTGTTTGTTAGTACTATCAAGAATAAATAAGGGAGAGAATTGAGAACTCGCATAACCTTGATGTCAGCAAGCTACGTCTCTTTCTAGCCGGCATTATTTACCGGGGGTGGAGACTGGGTGGGGCTTCGCGTGTTGCCTCTTGCAGTATTCAGCGTTACCTCCTGAGCAAAAGTGATGAAGCAGCCAGAGAAGGCGGGAAGTTCAAACAGTGCTGATTTCTGCGGATTATACAAATGGAAACGGCTTTCAATAGGGTCAGATTTCCAATAAGGTGCTTATTTTATCGCGACCTTTCACAAAGACGATGAAGCCCAAGGGAATGCGGCATTTGATGACTCAGGGAGCAATTAGGAGCAAACGTCGAGGCACTTGAGGCAACGACCTAACACGCGTCTTTGGTCCAGATCAATAGGATTGGTGCCATTCGGTGCTGGATTGGTGTGAACATTAGAAATTTTATTTTGGTCTTCTCAGGACTGTAAAGCATCGCTTGTAGAAAAGGTATGGACAACTAAAGGTATTTAGCTGGCAAAAATGTACTGAATGAGTTGTTATGTTTTGTTTTTAAATTGTGCTCTCTAGTCTCGACACAAAATTTAGCTCATATCATTTTCTCATATAGTTGCGAAAAACAGTTGACTATAAATATTTCAAGTTAATATTTGCTGATTACAAGAAATCCAAAACGTCCCCATTTGTGATAATAACTTATTATTCTTGGTCAAAATGTATATGATTATCTCGGGTGGTTTATCTATGCTGTTGTCATGTCATTATCTATGCTATTATTAGTCTGTTATTTCATAATCGTTTTTTTTTTCAATATCACGTTTTTTCATCATTCAAACTTGAATTTTAGGCATAAATGGCGAAATGTACTCAAAGATCCTAATCCTACCGCTAAGAGTCTTAGCAATGCCAAAGTAAGCTATAACCGTGTGTTCCGGCGTTTGTTTCAGCTACCGTCTATCTGTAGTGTTTCTTCGGCGCTCGTTTCGAGAAGATGCCTCACTTTTGATGAAATTCGCCGTAAGGCTAGAGCGGCACTTCTGTGCCGTCTTTTAGATTCAAATATCGAGATATTATAAAATCTACCCCCTCAATAACACAAAATGCGCAGTCCTGTGTTGAGCACTAACGAAAACTTTATAACGGTAAGGTATACTCGCCCGCTATATAAAACTTTGTAATGGTAAGGTGCTCGCCCGCTATATAAAACTCTACAATGGTAAGGTGCTCACCCGCTATAACGAAAACAGCCACCACTTAAAGGACATGATAGGATTTCATTATAACACATATTAGTTGCGTTTTTTGTCTCTGGTTCCTGTTCCGTGTTCTGTGTTCACAGTTGTCTGTTCTGAATAAAAAACGGTATTTTTGCTTACGCTGTTCCGTGTTTTGTCGCTGTTCTGACGAAAATGCAAATTTAGGTTCTTGAGCATGTCTTAGGGGGAAATTTGTTAAACTGTAAACTAAATTCCAAAACAACAATACTTTAGGGTCCACGCTTATTCTCTTAAAGGAACAGTAAACTTGACTACGCAACTTTCGGCCATCGAATCGCCCGGGGGGCTTAGATAAATATACAGGGTCTTATTGTCGACAGGCCCCCCCTTCTTCGTTATCTCGAACCGTCTCGAACCCCCTCCTTAGTGTTCCCAAAGCTAGCCGGCAGGCCCTTGCCCCTTATGCACTGTAATTATGCACTTATGTACTGTAAAAGTTCGCCTTTTTACGTGTAGACTACAGACAAACGACCTCCCGACAAGACGGCCTGGGTTCGATTCCTAGTCGCGGCACACAAACCTTTTGCTTTTTTCTACTAACTCAAAAGTCGAATTCTCGGAAACTGCCCGGAAACTGCAATGGTCGTAAGGAGAATTTTTCTTACTCTCAATATCGAATCAGGGTATATTCTTGATATGTTGGCTAGCTCCCCGAGTCAAGTTTGGGTCAAGTTTTCTGTTCCTTTAACTTCTGCAATTTTTTCTTTTCTATCTGCGAATCTCTCTGCAATTTTCTATCTGAACAGTGATAAAACATGCTAGGACATGAAGTACCGTGTTTTGCAAAACAGACAGCGGGACACGGAACAGCGTAAAAAAAACGGGAAAATGAGAAACAGCGTGTTCCGTGTTTTGGCAAAAACCGGAAAAATACAAAACAGAGAGAAAATAGCGAACAGAACAGAGACAAAAAACGCAACTATTAGTCAACGCGACTTCATAATCCCAAGAACAGTGTTGAAGAACACACTCGACCACGAACCATTAACACCGAAATTAGTAGAAGTTCACTATCGCAACTCTTCGTCTCCCTCGATAGTTCCAAATATCTGCGACTGGATTCTTCTTTTCTCCGCCACGAGGCGCCGCTTCTCCGTTTCTCGCTTTTTCATCTCTTCAACGGTGACTGGGCGACCTGCTACTTTGTGTAGAGACTGGAGGACATATTCCACCGGCGCTTCAACCTGGAAGAAGACTTAGAGTTAAGATAAAATATGATATGATATTTATTTGCCTTGAAAGCCCAACATAACAAACAAACATAAATGAATGCGCGTAAATACAGAAGAACTGACACACTACGGTTTAACACTAACCCCCACCCAAACACTTTTCCCTGTGTAGACTGGCCACTCTGAGGAACCTCGCCAGGTTTCTTATACTAAGAAAAGCCCTACTCCGCATAACTTTCAACAGCCACTCCCTCCCATGAATCCCCAACCTTAAAAATTTCCATCCTCTAAATCATCGCAACCACACATAAAATGAATAAGATCCTCATCTCCCTCGCCGCACATAGGACAAAAGTAAGGACCAGATTTCTCCCTAACACTACCCAAATATTTACGTCTTTCACCAAGTGGCAGACTATCTGCCCTTAAATTTATAATTAATTTCATTTCCTCTTCATCTAAACCCGCTTTAAAATAAATTTCTTCTCCCCAAATTTCTTTAGCCTCTGCATACAAACTAAACGATCCGCTATCTCTTATCCTAGCTGACTAAACTTGGATTTCTTGGTCAAATAACCTACTATCATACACATAGTTTCTTTTTTGCAGACACCATGGTATAAAATATATTATATAATACCATGGTAACTGAATCTGTATTTTGTTGTTTTTGCATTTATCATGCTATCTGAGGTTGCTTTGCAAAAACAACAATTGCCGAATTCGCGATTCAGAAGTTACCCCAAAAGATATACTTACATCTACTCACATCACAAGTGCCAAACTTCTTTCTTAAAGTTTAACTGAAAAGCCAACTTATTTTTGTGTCATTTAGTTGAATACACTGAATTATTTGGACTCTGCAAAGGGATTTTTTTGTTTTCCACTATCTGCTCTAGTTATGGCGTTCAGAATATCTGCGACCGTCCCCACAGCGAAAATTCTACTATGACGCGGGAAATTTTTATCTAAACACAAACAAGGCTTTTCAGTGGGCAGTGACGATATTGGCGAAGATTGCTTAGTGCCTGAACAAAAAAAAAGTCATAAATCTTTCTTGTAAGGCATAAAACAAATTAGAGGTACCACAAATCACAGGGAAATTCCACTATTTGAAAGTCGATTATTCCTGAATAGCGGAGCAACCAAGTAACGCATTTTCAGCGGGTCTTCAAGCCAGTTTAAGTGAATAAGTGATGGGTAACTAGACTGTCCTATCCCAGCCCTTTTCGGTTAAACTTTAACACTTTAAAAAACGTAGGCTCTTATGTTAGTGATGATGGATGTGAGTCGACTTTCCCAGATACCACGGTCAGTTACTACGGTCGGGATCGTGGGTACCTGAATATCACACTGTCAGAAGTTTCATAACAGATAACACGAGGATGCGCGGTTTCAACAGATAATGCATAACAGATAACACTTCGGATGTTTTCTGTCGTGTTTCAAAATGTCCGCAAAAAAGCCTTTTTAGCTGTTTTTGGCTCTTCCTGACAAAGCTTCTTATGCATAACATTTCATGAATAACTTTTTTAAACACAACAGATAACATCTGAAGTGTTGTCTGTTACGCACTATCGGTTGAAACCGCGCATCCTCGTGTTGTCTGTTACGAAACTTCTGACAGTGCAGATACCACACTAGCCTGCCAGATACCTAGTAACTAAAAAAAACACCTTTTGACCTAGGCACCACCACAGTAACTGCAAAAACGACTTTAGAACGTGGTATTAGATACCATGGTATCTACTAACACGCAACTCATGTAATGCATTTATAACGCACTTCACGCTCCCTGGTACCGACACGGGGTGTTTCGTACCCATTGCCCTGAGCAAAAACCAATACTCCACGATGATTCACTAAACGCTTCGCTGACTCGCTACGTTAGTGAGTCACCGTGATTTGGTTCAGCTCAGGATGACGAAAATATTCATGAAACCTTAAAGCACAGCTCTTACTATAGAAATGGCTTTTTCAAGATAAAACGGTTCAGAAAATAAATATCGTGTTTCGAAAACACCAATACTTGACAAGTGAAATTGGCGATTTTCTTGTTAGGGCTTGTCGAATCTGTCCGACTCCCTGTTATTAGAAGCCGAGGTTCGACGCAAGTTCGACACCGTGGTTGAAAAGTGGGAAAAGCCAAGCAGAGGAAAAGGAGTCCAAAACATAAGATAGACCTGTTGGCCTAAGTCCTAAACTATAAAAAAATTAAGCTTCTCATGTTCTTATTTTTGAAAGAGTTGTCGACGGATTTCGAAGGTTCTGGTGACGTTTGCGCTGCTTGACTGGCAAACTCGGCTCGGTCAAAAGAGCATTAAAAGGTCACAGGTGCAGAACGAAACAATGGTTTCGAACTGAAAACGAAGTTTCATGGTCTTCACCGAAAGCTTCATGGTCCGCCAACTAATCTTTCAAAAACAAGTATGGAGGAGAAGATTCAAAATGTTTTTTTTTTCATTTTTACATGACTTTCCGATGAAAATTTATTTGACTGTGTAGTTGTATGGTAGCCTATAGTTGTACGAAAAAGTTGCATGTATTGATATGCAGTGGTATGGAATACTTTGATTTAACATGCCTCCGACTGGGTTAATCTTAAGTAGTAGTATCCGATAGCATCCAATATTGCTGTAATAGCATCCAGTCTGTTAGTAGTAGCATGCAGTAGCAACAGTTGCTACTGCATGCTACTTTTTCGTACAACTCCATACGACTAGTTCTCGAAAATTGCGCATCGGGTTGGTAGGCCGACAGATCTATCATGAGTTTCGGAGTCATTTTCTTTGCTTGGTTTTCCGCTTTATAACCATAGCGCGCACATTTTTCAAATATTTCGCGTCCAAGCTCCACATCGGAGAGCGTGAAGCCTGGAGAGTCGGACAAGCGCCGATTTGGCAATAAATATAATATCGTACCATATCAAAACAAGAGCTACGAGCTCATATGGCACTTGTTACGAGTAGTGGTACGAGAAAGTAGAAGAGAACTTCAAAATAAACACCCCGCCATTCAAAAATGCGGTTCGGACCTACAATTAGGACATCTAGGTTCATTCAGTCTGAAAGCTCTAGATGACGTACTTAGAACCTATGCTTGTTCTTCCCACCAAGTTTCATCCCGATCCCTCCACTCTAAGCGATTTCAAAGATTTCCGGTTCGCCCCTCCAACTCCTCCCAATGTCACCGGATCTGGTCCGGATTTCAAATGGGACGTCTGAGGCACGAGACCTTTCTAAATATCAAGTTTCGGTTAAATCCGATAACACGTTCAATAGCTGAGGTTGCCACTGGATTCCGGATTCCCCTTTCGTACACTCCCCATCGACGGTCGGATCGGGGAAACGACATTCTGAAGTCAATAGTTCGGGTACCTGACAAGCTTGCCAAGTTCATTGTCCTTGCACATCAGGAAGTACCGAACTCGTGGAATTACTACAAACTCGGATCCTCTCCAACTCCCCCACAGTGACCGGATCCATTCCGGTTATGCTATTCACTTGTTCTTCACACCAACTTTCATCCCGAACCCTCCACTCTAAGCGTTTCCCAAGATTTCCGGTTCCCCCGTCCGACTCCCCCCAATATCACCGGATCCGGTTCGGATTTAAAATGGGGCGTCTGAGGCACGAGGTGTTTCTATATATCAAGTTTCATCAAGATCCGATCACCCGTTCGCAAGTTAAAATACCTCACTTTTCGGATTCCCTCTCTCTCAACCCCCACCCCCCAGATGGTCGGATCCGGGAAACGACTATTCTCAAGTCAACCTGTTCGGGTCCCATACACACCTGCCAAGTTTCATCATCCTAGCACATCAGGAAGCACCGAACTCGCGGACCCCCCCCCCCAAACTCCCAGATAGTGACCGGATCCGGTCCGGTTATGTCAATGACTTATCTAGGACTCATGCTCATTCTTCCCACCAAGTTTCATCCCAATCCCTCCACTCCAAGCGTTTCCCAAGATTTCCGGCCCCCCCCCCCTTCAGCTCCCCCCAGAGTCACCGGATCCGGTTCAGATTTTAATCGGACCGTCGGGAGCACGAGCTCTTTCCAAATATCAAGTTTCATTAAGGTCCGATCACCCGTTCGAAGGTTATAAATTCCAAAATATTCCGGATTCCCCCTCACTCCACTCCCCCCACGATGTTCGGATCGGGAAAGTGACTATTTCCAACTGAATCATTTGGGGTCCCTGATACGCCTGCCAAGTTTCATCGTCCTAGCTTATGTGGAAGTACCCGAACTAGCAAAACCCGGACCGACAGACCGACCGACGGACGGACAGAAATTGCGATCGTTATATGGCACTTGGTCGAAGGGCAAGTGCCATAAAAATCTCTAATTTCAAGCGGGCAACTGTTGGTATTTTCGGCAAACGATAATTTAAGCAGTTTATCGTAAAAAGATCATTTATAGTAAGAACTGTGCGCAGCTATGATGCTACGATCCACCTTCGAGGATACCGATCGGACAGCCTTTATTTTTTATGGCTTGGGTATTTAGTTGGCGTTTTACTGCCGCGTGTTTAAAAGAGGGCAGTTGAGGGAGGGGCTGTACCATGCATTCCATCAGGTCTGGATACGAACTGTAAAGAAATGCTGACCATGAATTCTGAAAAACCCCTATTCGCCCACTTACGTAACTGGCACCACCTACCCTTTTATTCATGCGCTCGGGTCTTTTCGGTATGACCATGAGTTCTCCGTCATTTTCATCATAGACCTCCATGAGCGTGCCTTCGATCGGTGTTTTGATAATTGACTTGGCAATCAGGACGTCATGTGTGGTAAAGTCCACAACCCCGTGCTTCTGCAAGAAAATGTTGTTTGTAAAAGGGGTAGGCAAACGGATTAGATAACAGGCACAAATATACTTACTTCAAATGGAGTAAGCAAAAAAATCCTCCACCACTATTGATTGTTCACGGGTCATCCAGTGTACTTCTTGTTTGTGAACAACCGTTTAGTAAATAACTCTGCCCAAGTGCTGTAAAGAATCTATATTTCTTTGTTCCTTGTATTGCATTCGAGCAGTTCGTAAAGTTCAAACTTACACGATTGGTTGAACAAGGGATGTAAGCTCATATGACTGTGAGCGTGTTCCACCCCTCTACCAATAGTAACTATTAGTTACTATTTCCGTTCCAGCCTCACGAAAAGTTACCGTTTCAACCTTATAAGTATAAGTAACTAATAGTAAATATTTGCCTACCACGCTCGGGAGCGTAGTAAGTGTAGTAACTACGGATATCGGTAACGTGATTGGTCAGATCAGGCCGCGGCCTGATATTTGACCGAGAAAAGAACAAGAGCTGTAAGCTCATATGGCACTTGCATGGGTTGAGATGTATTATTTGATTAAAAGTAATTTTCGACTGCGCGGTTCAGATGCGCACTTTAAGGAAGCTAGAGAAAAAGTATTTTATCGCAGAACTTGGCTGTAATGATGCGCACTTTAAAGGCACTAGAAATTCATCTGTAAGGAAGACCCTTGAGGCAAAAACGATATCAGGCTCTTAGGGATCATTGATATATACGTATGATCAAAAGTATTTTTTTTCCGCTAATGCGGGTAAAATGCGCACTTTAAGGGTGCTAGAAATTTTTTTTTTTGCAAAACCCTTGTGGCACAAATGATCATAGGTTGAGATGTATCGTTTGATAAAAAGTACTTTTCGACCTTGCGGTTAAGATGTACACTTTAAGGGAGCTAGAACTTCATTTGTAAGCAAAACCCTTGAGGCAAAAATGATCATGGACTCATGGGGATCATGGAAATGCATATTTTGCTTAAAAGCATTTTTCTTAATTTGCGGTCATGATTGGTACTTTAGGGAATGGTCGGATTTGAAAAGTGGCGATTTCTAAGCCAATCTTGTCGAATTTCTAATATTCCAGCCAAACTTCATCGTCCTAGCACATCTCTTACCTCGCGATCACCGGAATTCCGGACCCGCCCCTCAAACTCCCCCCACAGTCGCCGGAGCCAATCCGGTTCGGTTTTTTGGATTATTCCCACAAAGTTCCACCCCGATCTCTCCAGTCCAATCCGGTTACATACTCCCCCCCCCCCAATTGTTGTCGGATCCGGTCCGGACATGAAAAAGATCACCACAGGCCCTCTGTTCAGTTATTAAATTTCACTCGAATCCGATCACCCGTTCCAAAGTTACGCATGGCTAAATATTCCGGATTCCCCCTCCCTCCGATCCCCACACGACTATCGGATCGAGTGAATTTTTAATTACAAGTTAGTTTGATCGGGTCCCTGATACGCCTCCCAAGTTTCGTCGTGAAAATCCCAAAAACTGTCATCACCAGAATTCCGGGAAACTCCCTTCCACCCTCCCCCCCCCCCAAGTGTCCGGGTCCAGTCCAAACCTGTAAACGATTTATATGGAGCAGATTCTTGTTCTTCCCAGCAAGTTTTACTCCAATCCCTCCACTATAACCGTATCTCGAGATTTCCGGTCTTCCCCCCCCCAACTCCCCATAGCTGTCGAATCCGGTTCGGACTTCAAATGGAAGATCAGAGATATGTCATTCATTCAGGTATTAAGTTTCGTCCCAATCCGATCACCTGTTCGAAAGTTACACAACACTCAATTTTCCATATTCCCCCGCACTGAATCACATATACAAACCCCTTTGACCCTCGAATGCACTAGCTCTTTCCGCTGTTAACAGAGTGATCCGATGCAAAGAGTGACGTCACGCCGCGCGCAGACCTACTAGTGAGAAGAAAGGGGTAGGGGTTTTACAAAAACTACTAAATTCTCAGAATTCCCCGGACCACCACTCCCCCCCAGATGGTCGGATAGTGAAACTGATTATTTCCAGGTTAGTTATATCGGGTCCCTGATATGCCTGCCAAGTTTCATCGTCCTAGGACATCTGGAAGTACCCTAACTCGAAAACAGTGGACCGCCCGACCGACCGACTGACCGACCGACCGACCGAAAAGCGATCGGTATATGGCACTTGAGCGGAGCTGCAAGTGCCATAAAAAAGCGTTCCAGCCTAGCGTAGTAATTACGGTGACTAGCGTAGTAGCTACGGTTAGTAGGGTGGAACACGCTCTGTATATAAGTCAAGGCTCGTTCTGTCAAAATTCAGAGTGGCATTCCCAATCGTAGGTATGCTCAAATGGAAAATAGCAAATTGGTAAAAACTCTCTTACCGTTCTCACATGTTTGCAGACGTTATCCTTCACACTCGCTCTGTACGAACAAAACGGACATCCATAGGGTTTGATCTGTGAGTGCACGAATTCATGACGCTGTAGTTTGGCAAGGGATTCAAAATGCTTGTTGCAAATGGCGCAGGAAAACGTGCGCTCATTGTGCCGCAAACGAATGTGCGACGCCAGGTAGCGGCGCACGGAAAATGCTTTATCGCATATCCCGCACACGTGAGGCCCACTGTCCACGTGTTGTTCCATGTGACTTTTGAGGAACGATTTCCCGACCTCCTTTTCGCAAACAGGACACGCGACGAGGACCTTCTCTGTTTTCCTTTTGGCACCCTCCTGAAAGGCAAGGAAAAGTTTATTTATTGTAATTTTAAAGTTTAACCGGAAACGAGGATTACTTTTACATCTGATATTTTGATTTTGTATTTTTTCACTCGGGGATCTAGTAAAACGTTCAGAATGTGCGCTGCTTGCACGACAATTTCGACAAAAGCCTGTATTTCAATGTTACAGACGGTAAGTTCGGAAAATTGGGACGCTAAGCTCGGGAGCAAGAAAGTGATGATAAAAGATATGCCTTTTCTTATGTGTGTTATTTTTCGGCATTGGCTTACCTTTGTAGATGCTGAATATTCCAGCATAGGGACAAGCAGACAGAGGTACCACAAATCCGAAAGCACAAGTTCATTCGCTGAAATCGATAATCTTTGTATAGCGGACAAACGAAGTAACACATTTTTATAGGGTTTTCGAGCCTATTTAAGTGGAATACGAGATATGTAACTAGACTGTCAGATTTCAGTCCTATTCGTTAAATGACCCCTCTTGCCTATTCTGCTTTTTATAATATATCTAGCTCCCATACAGAATTATAAGCTTCTAAAATCCCCACCTTTCTCCATTGTTTCGTTTTGTGCCTACGAAATTTTAGCGCTTTTTTGGCCTTGCCGAGTTTTGCCCGTCACACAACGAAATGTTTGCCAGGATCATCAACGTCTGCTGACAACTCTTTCACACATAAGGATCTGAGAAGCTTTTTGTTAACCACGGCACGATCAGTTTTCAATGTTTTGCGCCGAGCCGCCGCGTCGGAGAGCAGGAAGGCTGGACATAGTCGACAGGCGCTAACAAGAAAATCGCTAATTTCAGTTGGAAAGTAATGGTATTTTCGAAAATGTTTTTTTCTGATCCATCTCATAGGGAAAATATTATTTCTAGTAAGAGTTGTGCTTTAAGCTTTAAAATCATGTTGGTATACTGAGAATTGTATATTGTGCCCTATTCAAGTAAACTTTAAAGAATACGTATACTTATGAGAGTAATTCATTCTACTTTCAGTAGTATTTCCATCCGTTCTCACTCCGAAGATTCTAGACACTTACAGACAATTCCTATCTCCTCTACTATAATTCCACCGATTATCGCGTTTGCCCGTTTGTTCTCTTTAGGCTTCCAATCACCAGTTGCGTTTTTGATCTGAATTCTCATTTCTCCGTTCTCGCTTCTGAATTCTCGATTCTCGTACAAATTACCGTTTTTGCTCTTCTCGCTTCTCCATTCGCGCTTTTGACAAAAACACTAATTTGGCAGCTCGTCTGCAACCCGGTATATGCATACTGATCACCCGCACTCTGTTGACCAATCAGTGAGAGAACGAGAGAGAAGAACCGAGAATTCCCTATCGGAGCAACTTCTCGATTCTGCAGAATCGCGAGGCTTTCCCCGTTCTCGATTCTGACAAAAACGCAAGAAAAGGAATTCGCTTCATCTGAATAGTCCAAAAACACGAAACAGTAGAATTGCGAGGAGAATCGCGAGGAGAATTCGACTCAAAAACGCAACTACTGTCTTCATATGCGTACTGGTACGAAGACCGATCATCCATGGCAAGAGATATGGAACGAGGCCAAGAGCACCCGAAGCCTTTTGTAATTTGCTATAAGCATGTTGATAGATAGTTGACTATATTTCAAGCATAGGGACAATCAGGCAGAGGTACCACAAACCCGAAAGCATAAGTTCTTCGCTGAAATCGATTATCTTTGGATAGCGGACAAACGAAGTCACACATTTTTATAGGGTTTCCGAGCCTATTTAAGTGACTACGAGATATGTAACTAGACTGTCGGATTTCAGCCCTATTCGTTAAGCTTTAAAATCATTTTGGTATACTGAAAACCCCATAAATCCCTTTGCAGAATCCAAATAATTTAGTGTATTCAATTAGATGACAGAAAATTAAATCGGCTTTTCAGTTAAACTTTAAACTTAAACTATGCTGCATAGTTAAGTTTGAAAGTAGTCAACTATCTCAGAACAAAAACTATGTGGCGCGAGCTGTCATTTAAAGAAATCCGGATTATTCGTAGGGGAGCGGGTTGAGGTCTGGGCCACTAGGAGGTACGGGAAACTTGCACTTTCTCGCATCCAGATGGTAGGAATATTCTGAATACTGGACTGCAAGTAGAGTGGGGGGGGGGGGGTAGCCGGAACCCCATATATGTTATGAAACTTCTACAATGTAGTGGCAGTCTCAGCACCCTCCTACCTCTTCTGTACAGCTAAAATGGACCGATCTCTTGTGAAGTATGTAAGCTTGCGTTGTTTCCAAGACCTGGCCACAGATCTCACAGACAGTGTTATTCCTCATGCGGTGCTCATGCCACCTGTGTTGGATCAGGCTGCGCATATTGGTAGCTTCGAAGCTGCACTCCTTGCACTGGAGTTTGAGAGAGTCGTGCCACTTCATGTGCTGGGCTATAAAAGAAGAGATAATAAAACAATATCCTGAGAGAGGTGCTTATTTATCCTGCTAAAAATAATAATTAACATCCTTAGCCTACTTATTTACCAAAAAATATTTTTACTTATTTAGACTGAAAGTAGTACTGTAAAGCATTGAGGTTTAACCGAATAGGGCTGGGATGCGTCAGTCTAGGTACTTCTCAACTTAGGCCCGACGAAAATGCGTTAATTTCCCCACTGTTCATTTAATCAATTTTCATTCACTGAGCTTTTCTTTCAGATTTGTGGTACCTCTATGTGCTTGTAAGTCTATGCTTGAAAAGGTGAAATATTTAGCAACTAAAATGGTAAGCAATTGCCGAAAAATAATTTTTTTTTGTCACAAATAATAGAGGGCTTTCTTCAATTAATTATTGTCTGGAATCTTATAATTTATAAGCTTCGCTTCATTAGCAACTGAAATGCTAATTTAAATTTCGGCTAAATCCTGACACCAACTTAACTCGCAAATCACAGAAACCAATGTCAAACCCTTACAGCAGTTCTTCCCTCTTTCTCACTGGCTGGTTAATTGTTCATTACGCTCGCTAATATTAAGCTAACGGGCAAATTTGATTTTGACAGATCATGAGAAAATCATCCTTGTCCACCAGTAATGGTTTCTACCCTGTGGCCTTCTCCTTTAAAACTCATATTTTACTAACGATTTTCCTGTTAGCACTTGCCGACCTTATCCAGCCTTCCCGCCCTCCGACGCGGCGGCTGCATGAGGACGCCGTATATTTCGAACTAAACGCACCGAGATTAAGAAGTGCGAAAACATAATAACAGAAGCCAAAAACATAAGATAGACCTGACGGCCTATCACCCCCCCCCCCAAAAAAAAAACTCTTTGAAGCTTCATATGTGAAAGAGTTGCCGGCAAAATTTGAAGTTTTTTTCTGTCCCACGTGAGAGAAGTTTTTGAATGGTATAGTTATGTAAGCATTAATTAATAGTTATGGTCTATTTATGTAAGATCTACTTAATAGTATATACCCTAGAATTATATGCAGGAATGGTGCACTTCTGAACCATTTAAGCAAGACAATTAAAAGTATGTGATGATAGTCTGAGGATGAGGGAAGTTGTATAGTTCAGCTGATTGAAAGTTCACCTGTATAATAAACGTAAATGTCGTATTGTTTTTGTATATTGGACGTAAATGGTGTACTGTTTTTGTTCATCGCCCAAGGGCCATTAAACATCTATCTATCTTGAAGCTTTCGGCGTTTCTTGACTGGCAAAACTCGGCTTGGCCGTAAAGGAGTTTATAATTACATAAAGGAGCTAAGAATAATAGAAAATACAGAATAAGCAAGGGGAGTCTTTTAAGGTTTCTCTGGATGGCTTTATTGTTATCCACGTTATTCAGTGAGTGGCATATTTTAATTGGATTATTTTTCTTATTTTTTCTGACTATTCTACAGCATAACGTCTTCAATATTGCAACACACGTACCTAATTCGGATTAATCTTATCCTAGTAGAGATAAGATTAATCCCAGTAGCAAATACTGTATCCTTATTCGGAGAAACTTTTTACAGTGTAGTCTATCGAATACAGAAGCTAAATAGTAAAAAAAATATCTCAACTTACTCAATGTACTTTTTTGTGAGAATGCATTATTGCACACCTCACACACAAAATTCTTTGCCCCAGTGTGCTTTGCCATATGGACTGCCAATCGGCTGGGATACTTAGCCAGAAAGCCACAATCAGGGACATCGCATACCAAGTTGCCAGCATTTCTCTTCTTCCGAACATATTTCCGTTTATTCGTCGGAGCGATGTCATAGGTTTCCGGCGAAGTTGCATCCCGATCAGACCTTATATCGCTGGTAGATTTGTCCTCGTCTTGAAAGAAACAGGGTCGTCTATAATCATTCTTACACTTGCAGTACAACTTCGAAGCCTATAGATAACCGCGAGCACCAAAACAAAGGTAATCGCTTCCTCACGTCCTTCATAAAATTCCTTCCAGATTAGTTCTTTTCGGCCGCTATGTGCGCTAGCACGAAGTAAACAATGACACGTTACTTGTTTTATCCAGGTTTGTTTAGTCATTTCTCCTTTTAAGCCTAGCCATGTTTTGAAACTGTTTGAAACGTCCCTGCCTCTATTTGTGCTCTACCCAACTCTATTTTGTCAAACTTCATCTATCATGTTTTGAACTGTTTAAAACGTCCCTGCCTCTATTTGTGCTCTAACCAACTCTATTTTGTCAAACTTCAACTAGTTTGTCAATCCTTGCTTCCAACTTTAGTGCTCACTACTAGTTGACTTTCGCAGGGGCTAATGCGCGACTGAAAGCCTAATCGCTTATTCCGCCTTCAGATAACTTGTAGCAATATCTCACGTGTAATTGTAATTGTTTCTCTAGCGCATCTGACGGCAATTCGTCATTAGATTTAATGAAGGGCGTATTGGTAGTCACATCACTACGGAAAGCTGCAGAGGTTTCCACACCGATTTCCGCGCTCTGGAAACTTTTACAGCTCACCTGGAAAGTTTTTTGGCTATAGAAAGAAGGTGAAAATCTCTACGGTGATCTGAACGATCTGAACAGCAATCAACCTCGACTGACTGAGATGAGGTCAAGTCACTTCGACAGCTGGTGACTGAATTTGAGCAGCACAAACTTTGTTAGTCGAAACATAGTCGTGGGCCAGACAAACAATAGCAAAAACATTCCTTTCGAACCACACTGTCTGCAAAAGCCTTATCACACATTGCCCAAACATTTTGGTTTCAGTAATTCTGGATTCTATGGTCCAAGAATCCGGTAAAGTAAGGGTGCTTCTAATAACTTAATCATTCCTGGATTACGGGTTTGTTTCTTCCAGTCTAGGAACAACCTGACGAGGATTCTCGCCAAGAAGGGCCAAAATATCGCTGACGATCATCGTAGCTGACTTTCTGTTTTTAGCCAATGTTGGCTGGTAATTTTTACCGACAGTTTTCGCAGCTAAAAACGACTATTATTGAGAAAAAACGACTGTGATGACGAAAAATCGGCCGATTTTAAGAAAAAACCCATATTTTTCACGAAAAAATTACTGTTTTTAGAAAAATTCGACTGTTCTTACGAAAAATTGAGGCGTTTCGCGCCGACTCGACTATTTTTTTTTACCGACTGGCCGACAACATTCGGGGAGGGGTCTCCCTAGTCGTGACGCCCCTGACAACCGAACATGTACTAGCACCCAGTAAACCACTCTCAGCTCCAGTGAGTGGACGACAGGAAGATTTCTGGTAGAGCTACTTACCCGTAGATTCAGAAGCCTTGTCTGCACCAGCATAGGTCAGATCCTCATAATCTTCTTCATCCTGACTGATATCAGTTTCACTCTCTTCCTCCACACCAAAAGTGAAAACCATTTCTTTGTTTTCCTCCAATTCTGGCTCATCTACAGCTATCTCATCATCATTCGCTTCTCCTGACTGGTTCAGTTCCCCATTCCCAGGATCTGAAGCATCTAGCAGATATAACCCAAGCTTTTGCTCAACATCGTCTGTGTCTTGTTCATGCTGTGACACAGTCTGAACTTCAACTTCATTCCTGCGTTTTCTTGAATAGGTCCGAACAACATTCAGTGGATCTTCTTCCGTTTTTACATTGCTGTTTATGGCTGACCGCGTCGGACCTCCAAAAGATGGGCTGCTTTTCTGTACGACATTAACTGCAACTTTCGGGGTAGTTCCTGAATGTCCATCCTGGAAGCTGGAAGCCCTTCTGGCCAGTTTAGGCTTTGTGAGGGTTGCCTCTTCGGCCGTTTCAGTATCGTCTTCATTTTCTGCGTCAGACTGATACAATGGTCTTTTAACATTTGCTATCTTCTGTGGTGAAACATATCCGCTAATTGCCCCTAACACATTTCGTCGTTCTTCATCAGGTAGCTCTTCAAGCTTTGCGAACAGAACAGCAAACTTAAAATAAAGATGAACATTAGCCTGTTAAAGCAATGATTTCACAAAGAACTTCAGGCTACATGCAGATTGTAAAACTTATTCAACAGAATCAGCCTAACCCTGGCACTCAACCAGTTAAACCAGATTTTTTTTTTTAAGAATCACAGACGGCCACATCTACAGGGCAATGGTTGACTTCCTGGATGAAGCAGATCTGCAAATACAAGATCAAATTTGACAGGAAAAGAGCAAACTCTGCAGTTTTAACAGGTAATAAACATAAACAAGAATCAATAGCCTAGCAATATTAGAGACATGAATCTGAAAAGAAGAAGAGAAACAAAGGGAAATGTTTATATAATATAACACAATAAAGGAAGAGGAATCCTTTAGCCTAACTGTTTGTGCGTGTTAAGGTATTTCGGAACGAGAACTACTATAGGCTACAAGAACACCCTCATAACCAAAAAGTGATGTGAAAAATACTTAGTTTCTTCTGCACCCGCCCCAGGAAGTTTATAACTGAAACGGTTTTACATTCGAATCCACAGAACCACAAACCCCTGATTTTTTGATAACCTATGCCAAACGCTGGATATGCCCAGCGTTTGGCATAGCCTATGCTTAACCCTGGACACCCTATGCCAAACGCCGGATAGTTGTTGGCACCTTAACCGTGACCTACCTCACTACAGTTGAATTCTGATTGGTTGATTTTTCAGCTTCACTCAAATCATCAATATTTGATTGGGCCCCAGTATCCAGCACTTGGCATAGTGTATCCAGCGTTTGGCATAGGGTATACCAAACGCTAGATATACCCACCGTTTGGCATAGGCTTTCCCAAAATCAGGGATTTGTGGTAGACTGGGCATCCCCCCTCCCTCCCCCAATATATGACGCCCCTGGTGGTCAGATTGTTCGTGGTAGACTGCTCGGCCCTAAAAGCAAAAAAGTCGACAGCTATAAGGCACAAACAATAAATACCTTCCCTGCACATTCAACACATCACAGCCTGTCCCTTCTTCTTTACTGAGTTTTAATCTCTTGTTTAGTTAGTTTTTTTTCACTATGCTGAAAGGCCTCTCTCCCAAGTCCTCTGTCCTTTCTGCTACTTTGTCCATTTCTGGCAGAGAGGATTCAGGCGCCGTTCTCCTGAGCAGATAGGTCAACTCACCTCAGAGCTGACAATCTCTAAAAGAGATTCTCTGCAGGCCAGGGCAGAAAAAAACAAAGGTCGTACAAATTGCCCTTAGTCGAAAAACGATAAAAAAAAGAGCAGTGAGGAGCAGGGCGTCGCAAGTCCATTTTCGGTGGGGGAGAGGGGGTGCAGAGCCAAAACTTTACAGAATCTCTCAAAAATTTTACCGAACCCTAGAAACTGAGAATTCATAAAACAATTACGTAGGAAGAGTAACATTAAAGGGCAGCATGAAAGACGACAAGCCAACTATTAGGTGGGCGTTTTGGCGAATATATTGCCGGGCACGATTGCAGTAACAGCTTCCATGTATTATACCCAAGAGTATGCAAAAATTTAACTGCTTCTCTTACAAATTATATAATTTACCGTGGTTTAAATACTGAGACTCTAAGAAGTTCCGATGATCCGGCAACAGCAGCTACTGTAGTCTAGTAAATAGCACCGCAGGCGAGATTTTTTAAAGTTACCTTTTTCCTGCCAAACTTAACTAATTCAATCCAGATTCTAGCTTTTAATGTTTCGAAATCCCAATCTTAAAACTGGCTTACGACCCCAGTTAAATGACGCACCCTTCCACAAAACTGAGAATTTTACGAAAAGCGCTGCAGGCGGAATTTTCTAAACATTTATGATTAGATTTAGATCTTCTTTTTGGGATCCAAGATAAAAGCAAGGACTAGATTAAATCATACAACAGTCCTTTTGTCTGCGACCAGTGCTTCACTCGACCTCTTCCGAGTTTCCAGGTACTCCCGAATCCTGGCAATTATACCGAACAAATTTTCGAATCCCAGTTATTATACCGAAAAAGTTTAGACCGATAGCATGTTCGGGATTCTGTATAACTACCCTATCTCGGTTTTTATACCGAATTGTTTTGGGATCGAAAGACTACTGAAGAATATTCGGATTTGGTATAATTTATGATTCGTGTTAACTACCGAATCTTCAATCTGCTGCACCCTCGCACCCCCCTTGGCCTTGCGATGCCCCAGTAAGCGCTTGGTGCAAAAAAACAGGAAAATGAACCAAGGCCTTCGTTTAAAGCGACTATATATCGAGTTAAACCAACTCTGTTATTCTATCTTTTTCAGCAGGTTACAAAAATAGAAAAGGGGCACATTCTTGAACACAAACAAGCCACCCTCCTGTCACTTAGCCTACCTACACAAGCCACACTCCAAGAACAGGAAATTACAAAGTTTATTTCAGTTTATTTCATTTCATTTCTTACTTCACTGACTAGTTTCCCACTTGAGCTTTCCATATAAAACTTTTTATCATGGGACGCAAAAATACCCAAATAAACAAAACATGAAAGTTGAAATTATAAACGCTAGATGCCATTTCAGCTTTGCCACTTCGATGCTAGATGGCTCTCAAATATCCTGCTTGGAAACGTCGGGAAATAAAAGAAAATAGTCTTCTCCGGACCGGAGGACTCGGAAATTTGCTAGGAAGAAATCCTGGCTGAAATTGAAATCCAATAAACTTAGGGCGTATCCTTCAATTAGCCTAAGACGATCCAGAATACAGGGTCAGTTTCTCATAAGCAGTCATGGACGAAGTACGAAGCAAAGAAATACCCTGGATTGAAACAGATATAGGGGGATTGAGAATATGGCACTTGATTTTTATCTCCTCCGCCGCAGCCCTTGCCATACGTGAGTTATATTTTTAATTTGAGAGTAAGTGGAATTTGATCGGAAAATGATAGATCCATCGTGCACCTTCATAGCTCCTAACTACGATTTAGTTATTTCCATCGTTTCAATTCAAGCTCTTCGATTTTGCTTCTATTATAGATTTTTGGAATTAATTTCAATTTTGAAAAGGCTGTGTTTACTTTAATTTTGGTATTTTACTGGGCTATTTTCAGTAATGTTGATATGTTGCTGCGTCCGGTTCCGGATTCCGAGAACGAAGCAAGAGATCGAAGCTGACTACCGACGGAAGGAATTAGCAAAGAATTTCCGGCAGGAACTGGCACGGATACGGAACTCCGACATGGATGTACTAGACTTACAAAAAGGTAAGCCGACCAAACATTCATATGCGGAAATATACACAGTCACATTTGATGACGTCAAACGGACGATTCGGCTGAGATTTATTCTAGCGACAGTTCGGCCCTTCTTGGCAAAGGTCCTTTTCAAACGTTAGCAAGGAAACGAACCTGTGATCTATTTTCTACCTCCGATCTTTTTTCTGGCTGCAGCCTGAAGAGTACCCTTTACAAGGAGGGCCAAAATTAAGCTAGAGTAGATCTCAGCGTCCTTATCCGTTTGACGCCATCAAATATGGGGAACGGCGAGAATATGCCTTTTACATCAAATTGCACTTGCGAGCAATAACGATGTAAGACGTATTCTTGCCGTTCCCCGACGACTCCACTTGAGGAGTACTAGTCGGACTACCAGAGGCGTTACTAGCCAAAATGTTTGGGGGCGGGGGTACAAGGTATTTACCGACTGGCTGGTAATTTTTACCGACTGTTTTTTGAGATAACAAGTGCGCAAGCGCTCAGACGTGGAGTGTAAAAGAATGAATTGGATTGTAACATTGAATTTCCCGTAACGTTTAATATTCGTATTGCATAGTTATTCGTGAAACCAGCAATTGAGCTCTCAAAGAATCTCCAAACACGGCTCAGGCTCAGGCTCGAACATCCTAATGTCAAGGTCATAAATTTTCATAAGCGCGTCCCATCTGACACCTTCCACGTGAGAACACATGTTAGTTCATTTGGAAACACAATCCCTCCGCGTCAGTCGTAATTCGGTCTCCAATCACAGTATTGTCCATCTTTGTCTTTCCAGTATTGCTTCGTATAAACCCCGTAGGCTTGTTTCAATACACTACTGACATTACCCTCATCAATCATGAAATGTGTTTAGTTTATTACACCTTGTTCAAACACATTAGTGTAATGTCAAAGTCATAAAGTTTCAGATCCCATTTCATCTTTCCCATCCTTCCGCGACTTCACAGGTTGTGACAAATTGACAGCTCAAACCCTTTGCGAAACATGAAACCAAACAAACGCAATGCGCATCTTACGAAAAGTACTTTGTACAACTATACGAGGTTTTAATTTTGACGAGTGTCGTCGTTCACGAACTTGACACATGGGCAATCTGGGCCCCGTTGCAAAATCTCAAATCATGGGCAATCCGGGCCCAGTTGCCCATGAACGGGGAGGGTGGGGGAGGTTCAGTCTCAAGATGCTCTTCGTGGCCAGAGGATATATACATATATAACCACAAGTATACAAGAGTTGAACTCTAGACAATGTCATAGACGAACGTAACTCATAGGAAATATGGGCCCAGTTACCCGTGAACGGGAGGGTGGGCGTCAAATTGCTTATCTAAACCTAAATATCGTCGGCTATACCAACTTAGGGTTAGGGTTAACTCTAGACAATGTCATAGACGAACGTAACTCATAGGAAATATGGGCCCAGTTACCCATGAACGGAAGGGTGGGCGTCAAATTGCTTATACATTGCAAATTGCTACCTAAATATCGTCGGCTATACCAACTTAGGGTTTGATTCCAGTCAAGGGTCAAAAAATTTTCTCATGGGCACATGTCTAACTATGGTCAAGTTTTGAACATTATTCACTGGGCAATCTGGGCCCATTTGCCCCTGAACCGGGTGGGTGTGGGGATCGGGACCCCCAAAAGGCACAAGTGGCACAACTAGACCCCAATACCCACAAGTGTACCAAGTTTGAACTTGATACTTGCACTGGTTCACGAGTTATGAGCTCCACAAAGTATGGTGAAAACCGAAAGCTGCTAGAGCGCTCGCAAAAGTGGATTGTTCCAAGGAACACTCCACTAAAAACGACTATTTTTGAGAAAAAACGACTTTATTGGCGAAAAATCGGCTGATTTTAAGAAAAAATAACTATTTTAACGAAAAAATCGACTATTTTTAAAAAGCCTACTGTTTTTGAGAAAAATCGACTGTTTTCAAGACAAATAATCGTAGCGCTCCGCGCCGACTCGGCTATTTTTACCGACTGGCCGACAACATTGGGGGGGCGTCCCCCCTCCCCAGTAGTGACGCCCGTGCGGACTACTAGTCGGCTTGTCCGTGTTATGGCTTTCTCGAATATAACTGAATTGAAGGTGTCTCTTCCACAGGAGCAACGTCGCCGTTCCCCGAGGACTGCTCTTCAGGAGTTCCCGCGTTTTTGTTTGTCCCAGGGACTGGGAAATGTTCGGATTCTGATCACCATCATCAAAAAAGGACTCACTTTCTGATTCGGCGGGGAATCGATTCTGGGGGTTGCTGGTTTTCGAAAAAAAGATGCTGGGGGTGGTTAATAATAATTTCCGAGATCAATACTGAGTTTACTTATTTTTTATCTGTAAATAATGACAACGTTAAATTAAGTAAAACGATCAGAACAGACAAAAGTGAAAATAAAGTGGACCAGGACCTTTTCAGACAAATTCCGTCACCTGAGTGTTTTTTTTCGAACAAATTCCATTTGGAGGCATTCCCCGTGTTCTCGCTGTTTTGCGTTCGTGGAGTCCACGCGGAGTGACTCCATCTATTCTCGTCGTTACCCTCGATTTCCCAGAGAATGGCGGGCGAGAATACGCCTTTATCACATATGATTCAAATAAAGGAACAGCTCAGTAGCTAGAGAAGTCCTGGCGGCCACAGCTTATGTATCTAGGCAGTTAAGCAAGCTCCTATCTTCCCCATGAGAAGTTTTTGGTACACAGCTCTGAAACTGGCGCCTCCTCCGAGCCTGTGCTTCCTACGCGTAGATATTACTTCAACACCATAGGCGGGAACGCAATTTTGTTTGGCTGTTTCAATTTACCGATCTATTCACGACGTCCCTGCACTTGCTCTGACTACATCGAAGTTCTTCCTCCAGCCGCTCGTGTCGCATGGTTGTTGCTCCCGCGCCACTGTGTCCCAAAAATAAATCGAGCTTGCAGAACTGCTAGATGATTAAGCTGTGTGGCTGGCGAACAAGAGAGGAGCAGGACCATCGTAACAGCTCCCGGAGTTGCCCCTAGTCCCTGATTGCCTGCCAGGAGCGAAGAGGGTGGGGAGACAATTAGTTCTCCATGCCACTCTTCTTCGACGTCACGAGAAGCTTCGCTAATTTGTCTGATTTAACTTTTTTTTTTTCAGCGCTTGACCAGCTAAGAAAGCAAAGCAGCTAATGTCCTATGCTGCGACACCAGAAGAAAAACGACATTGAGCTTATTTTATTTTACACTTCATGCTTATCACAATAATAAAATCACTTGATCAGTTGTTGCTTACTGCACTTTGCTACCAAAACCTCTTCGATGGTGATAATTCAGTGGCAGAATTATAAATATGTTGCGACTCACAAAACCATAAATTTAGCCTAAACTTTGGAGGGGAAACACAATCAGTTGTGTGATGATCACATTCAGTAGACTAGCAAAACACCATTTATTGCCTGGCGTTGATAATGTGGACGAATTCGGGCTTTAGAGAGGCGCCGCCAACGAGGAAACCGTCAATATCTGTTTCCTTGGCTAGCTCCTTGCAGTTACCAGCTGTAACGGAGCCGCCGTAGATAATGCGCGTTTTCTGGGAGACATCGGGAGAAACGTTATCAGTGAGCCACTGGCGGAGCTTAGCGTGGACTTCCTGGGCCTGGAAAAACGAGACTTGATTATTAGGGTCTAGGCGAAACCCCACCGATATCCCCCTCCGAACGGAAATATGTAGAAAATTTATCTTACTAAAACTGCAGCTTGGAGCGCAAGCACTTAAGGAGTTTCCCTATAGACACGCGAGTTAAAGGTAAACGCGTGACGGCGGCGCGCTGGCCGCTCGCCACTATATATATCGCCACTATATGTTGGACTTAAATTCAACAAGGGAAAAACGGAATTCTTGATGTTTAACAATCATTCGAGTGAGCCAACGATCATTGACCTTATAGGATGCCAAGTCCAGAGCAAATCCAGTCTGACGTACCTAGGACTGCCGACCGGAGATTCAGTTAAGACCACTCGAAAATTACTGATAGCCCATTTGGGCATCAGTGGAGCTTATGCCCGGATCGTTTCCGGAAAGTTGCGATTCAACCGAAAGATTCTTGCCTACTCCTACAATGCCACTGCTCTTCCGCACGTTCTGTACCTTTCCCCTTTCTGGACAATCTTTAGTAACGAAAATCTTCGTCAAATTCGTTCCATTTTCTTTCGGTTTTCCAAATATTTGCTACGCCTCCCCCCATGGACAAGGAATAGCCATCTCATCGAAAAGTTCTGTATAGCTGATCCGTCTGCGGCTGTCCTAAGATCCATCACGAGGATGAAGGACAGTTGTAACCACCCATGGAGCTCCATGATGTTCCGGTTTACTGAAGATTAATTATTTTGGTTGCTGTTGTTGTTCTGTTTCTTTCTTTTTTTCATCTTTTACCATACTCCGTCTTTACCTAGACGGGTTATAAATAAAATTTAATTTTAATTTTAATATATCGACACCCGGTTATCAAAAGGTCGTATCTTCACTTTTGGGGCAAACTGAGTTACCCCCTTGGTCAGTTTCTCCGTGTTTTTGTCAACTATATCCGACGATCTAGCCTAAGAGCCATCTAGAGTCTCTGATAAAAAATATTTATCATTAGAGAGATAGAATTTTCCGATCTTAATTTGTGTCTCCGGTAAAACTGACAAATGTGGCGATACGACCTTTGGATAACCGAGTATCGATACCTTTTTCATAAAAATTATCTTATGAACACTGTGTGGTGGGCGGGGGGGGGGGGTCTCGGGGGGGTAACTTTCATTACCATTAGCAAATAAAGTCTAGAACGGTGAGAAGAAGTCAAGACTCGAAACACACTCAAACATTCTAGACTAGAACAGGTTACAGCATCTTGGTTACAGCGACGCGACCATTCTCAAACACTAGCCTATAAGCTCACCTGAGCAGGGGAGGCGGTTTTGCCGGTTCCAATAGCCCAGACAGGCTCATAGGCAATGACGACATTGTCCCACTGTTCTGGCTTGATGTGTGCGGCGATGACTTGAAGCTGTCTGAAAACAACCTCTTCTGTTTGTCCGCCCTCTCGTTCTTCAAGCTTTTCGCCAATGCATGGAATGACTTTGAGACCTTCGTCCAGTGCGTGACCGACTTTCTCTCCGATAAGCTAAAATAAAAACTAATTAGAAGAGATTAGGAAGAGACTGGTCGAGTTCTTTACCCATTTTCTTTGTCTGATAAGATAGTCCCAAATTATTTTCCAAGCTGCTATGGAAACTAAACGGGCGCTAAACCCGTTGATCTACTGGGTTATGGAAGTCAGTGAACTGTCTGAGAGATCGATTTCTTTTCCCATAGTATTTTTTTCTAATTTCTGATACTCCAAGTTCTATTTCCATGCTGCAATGGAAACTGAATGGGTGCAATGCCCGTTCATCTTCTGCGTATGACAGTCAGAACAAAGCTGGTTCAGAGGATGAAATATAGAATTTGCTTTTTCGTGGGTTTGTTCTGATCAATTGTAAGCAAAACCCTTGAGATAAGAATGATCATGGACCCTTGGAAATCACGAGAATGTATCGTTTCGTAAAAACTAATCTATTTTTTTAATTGGGTGTAATGATGCGCACTTTAAAGGCGCTAGAAACTCATCTGTATGCAAAACACTTGAGACAAAAATTATAATAGGCCCTTGGGGATCAATACTACATACAGTTTGGTCAAAAATATTTTTTTGACTTTTCGGTTACGATGCGCACTTTAAGGGTGCTAGATATAAATTTTTAAAGCGAAACCCTTGTGGCACAAACGATCATGGGCCGAAATGTATCATCTGATCTAAAGCACTTTTTGACTTTGCAGTTAAAATGCGCACTTTAAGGGAGCTAGAAATTCATTTGAAAGCAAAAACAGTGAGGCAAAAATGATCATGGGCTCATGAGGATCACGAAAAAGGATAGTTTGCTTAAAATTTTTTTTTTCTTTGTGGTTAAAGATTAGTTAAGGAATGGTCGGACTTTGGAAGTGACGACTTCTAAGCGAATCGAATCTATAATTTTTCCAGCCAAGGTTCGTCGTCCTAACACATCTGGAGGTACCTTAACTTGCGATCACCGGAAATTCCGGACCCCCCCCCCCTCTAACTTCCCCCACAGTGCCCCGATCCAATCCGGTTATGTAAATGACTTATCTACAGCATTAGTTCGTTATTCCCGCCAAGTCCATCCCGATCTCTCCAGTCTAAGCGGGTCACGTATTTTCCGGTCCCCCCCGCCAACATTTGTCAGATCCGGTCCGCACATGAAAAAGACATCAGGGACTGTCCCCTATTCCATTGTTAAATTTCCCTGGAATCCGATCACCCGTTCCAAAGTTACGCATGACTCAATACTCCGGATTCCCCCTCCCTCCACTCCCCCCACGATGCGAAATACCCCCCATTCTAACCGTTTCTCCAGATTTCCTTTTCCACCCCTAGCTCCCCCACAGCTGTCAAATTCGGTCCGGACATTGAACGTTATGCATACAAGAAGAGCCGAAATACCGACGAAAAAACAACTGTTGACTTATTTGTTTATCATTGTTATAGTGGAAAAGTCAGTAAATGCCTTTTCGGCGGTTTTTTGGCTTTTCTTCGGAATTCATGTTATGCTTAACGCTCAATCCATAACGCTCACAAAACTATAACAGATTACATCCCAAGTGTTGTCTGGAAAGCCCACATCCCCGTGTTACCTGTTATGAAACTTCTGATGTGTAGAACTGCCTGCGTAGTACTGATTTTTCTTTTCTTTTCGTTCTGTTAATTGAGTTTTAAAATTTATGGTGAAAGCTAAGACAACAAGAGCTGAAAGCTCGTATGGCACTTGCAAGGGTAGTTTAATGGTTCAATGGAAAACATTGCCACAATAGCAAAAGCTAAATAATAGGCAACAAGAAGAAAATAAATAAACACACATCACTACTAACATCTAAATAAAAAGTATGAACATCAGCTACTAGTCATTCTTTCTTGGTGGACAAAGTAAGGTAGCGTTCGAATGATTTATTACAAGTTAAAGAGGAGAGGCGAGCACCGAATTGTGTTAGTTATAACGCTCTCTGGAACACAAATAATAACAACGCGGACACACGTCATCACTCTTACGGGAGTTCCTACAGAACCGATAGTTACTGATAGCGTTCAAGCGACTTATTATTAGTTACGATCGTTACTATTCTTGCTATTATTGCCGTTCCACAGACCGCCGTAATAAGTAAATAAGCTCCTCCCTCTTACTATTTTCGTTCCACGACTGTTACGATCGTTACAATTTGATGGTCCCGAGCATCATAAGTGGAATAACTATCCGTTCTGCAGGAACTTCCGTAAGAGTGATGACGCATGTCCGCGCTGTTCTTATTTTCGTTTCCAGAGAGCGTTATAACTAGCACAATACGGCGCTCGTCCCACCTCTTATCATCATAAGTTGTAATAACTTTTCTCGAACAGGTGTGTAATGTATATCTTCCTATGACCCACGGTCACTTATATTACGATAAACTTCACAATGAAAACGCCACGGAAAATCCAGCCAATCACATTTCAGAATTAGTCATATCAACCTGCTGGAGAGGTTGTTATTTGTCATATCACCCTCCCCGGAGGTTGTTATGACTAATTCTGAAACGTGATTGGCTGGATTATTTTCAGCCCCGAAAAGCGGAAATTCTGTTCGAAAAAGTTATAATAGTTAACATACCTCCATCTCGACTGATATCGGAATCACAAGCTCGACGGCCATTTCAAAATATCAACCTCGCCTTCGGCTCGGCTGATATTTTCCATAACCTGCCTCGCCTTCGGCTCGGACAGGTTATTTTCAATGTCCATCTCGCTGTTATTTTCCGGTATCAGCCTCGATGTCTGAAGTTAACCTTTAATAACTCACTGGAATGCTACCAATGGTTCCAATTATCACTTATGATGCTCGCAACCATCATAATCGTAACGATAGTACCAGTCACGGAACGGAAATAATAACAAGAATAGTAACGGTCTTAACTAATAATTAAGTCGCTGGAACGGTACCTAAACTTAACACGTTTTCCGTTCGCAAACGCCTATCAAGTTATGAAGACCGAGTTCCAAGTCCATGTGGGGCGGGGAAAGCAGCATTAGCCAACTGAAATCTATTGGATCCTAATAGGAACTTGAATTAACAGGGGAACAAACTGAGCCAGTACAAAACAAGGCAAGTCTATCCATACCTCATCGCTTTCTCCAAAAACGTTTCGCCTCTCAGAATGGCCAAGAATCACCCACTGCACTCCAATATCCTTCAGCATAGCTGGGCTTGTTTCACCTACGAGCAACAGAAATTCAAGCTTTCTGTTACGAATGAATCATTAGGATATACCAAGAACAAATAATCCAATAGAACCTCCGTCTTTGGTCTCATGCAGCGGTGATACCCATCGTACTTCCCTCTTAACCGTTGCGCATACCAGATGAAAAACTATAACAGGCCTGCAGGCGCGAATAACGCGTCTGTAGCGATTCAGACGTGCTTTCACAATGGTAGACAACCAATGAGCTGTAAAGGACGACTCAGAGGGGTTTGTAAGGAAATTCTTCTCCGAGACTCTACTGCGATGTAGATGTTTGCAGAGGTAATGAATTATGATGTTCCGCGTAGCTCCTATCCTCCGCTCGTTTGCATCGGGTAGGGTATCGAGAATATATTCGACTCCACATAGTCGCATTACAGAGATAGGGAAACGGACGTTCTTGTGATTATTTGTTCTTGGCTATACTAGCCTAGAAGATATAGCAGTATTCTACCCTAACGATCTGGGAACAGCACATTCGTGTAGTTGAAATTTACACAACCCTCGCGACGGCACAGCAAATGACACAGCTTTGGTTCCTCGAATGGCAACAGGGAAAACAGTAACACGATGCTTTCCGATCCCGCAGACAAACAGAGAAGGGGCAGCGAATCTGGAGACGATAAGTGGAAAAAAAGAAGCAAAAGCAAACTTTCGGATGCAAATTATTAAAGGCTCGCGTGGCACAGGTGCCGATCTCCTGTTTCCCTACCCTCGGCCGGGAGCGCAACACGTGGTTGGGGGAGAACCATCCAAAGCTTCCCGTGCTTACCCTAAGTATCCGTTTTTTACAGCTGGATGGTCTGCGGCTACTCCTACAGAACCTCACAACTGCTTCCACCGATCGTCGAGCGGCTTGACGAGAATTGCAACTCGGGGCCCAAACCCGTCCTAGTTCCAAGTCCAACGCTTTAATCACTCAGCCATCGATGAAGTCAAATCTAATAAAAATCGTTTAGGCTATTGCTACACCAACTTCGTAGCTTTCTTCTGCAGAAGATGCTAAATTACGCTGGCCATTATAGTAATAAAATACAATATATTGCACAAACTATCCACGTTGCAAAAAATCCTCTAAAAAGGGCAAAAACCAGTTCATGAACCTTGAGGTCAATCAGCTAATCGACAGAGAATCAATATAAACCACTAGGATACCTTCAGTAATAAATAATTACCTCGACAGGTTAGTTCCAAACGCAAATGAAAATGGTCGAAATCAACGTACCTGTAAAAGCTCCCTTGGGGACCTTGTAGCAGTTCTGTGCTGCAACTCCAATTGTGGAAGGCATGCTGCTCTGAACATGTTCAAGGTAAACAGTGGGAGGGGCACAGACAACCTCTGAAATAAAGAACAATCTTTTAGAAGTTACTTCTTAAAGGTTGATATCAGAAAATAACACCAGTACACCGTGCAGTCCCATGATATCAGTCCTATCCTACCCAGTGCCAAAATTTTCTGGTATTGCCCTGATGTTAAAGGAAAAAAGTTCCAGAAGGCGATAACAAAAGCTATTATTGCCCTGCAACAACTGCTATCGCCCTGCAACAACTGTTATCGCCCTGCAACAACTGTTATCGCCCTGCAACAACTGTTATCGCCCTGCAACAACTGTTACCGCCCTGCAACAACTTTTATCGCCCTGCAACAACTGTTATCGCCCTGCGGCAACTATTATCGCCCTGTGATTCATCGAGCACTTTTCCTCAAATACTGCATTCAAAGAGCACTTTTCCATCAAATACTGAAAAGTAGAAGCTGACCTCCAAAATATAATTTAAAAACAATACTTTCAGTAAAAAAAAAGTTTTCTCAAAATTCTATAAAAATTAAAGAAAAAATAAAATGAAAGTTGAAAATGACAGAACATCTCACTCTCTTAGACAACCAGCTTATGCCTTAGGTCATACCTTGTGACAATCAGATTACCACTGAAAACGCAGCTTGTCAACTGAAACAACATCCTACTATCCCTTGCTTTCCAAAAGCTAGTTATTCACCACTGAAAAAATAAAAGAACATCTTACTCTCTTAGACAACCAGCCTATGCCCTAGATCATACCTTGTCACAATCAGATTTCCACTGAAAATACAGCTTGTCAACGGAAACAACATCCTACTATCCCTTGCTTTCGAAAAGCTACTTATTCAGCATAGATCACTGTGTTTATGGGCAGCACCATAGGCAGATATCACCCTCGCTGGCGCTCGGGCGATACCAGCCTACCATGCTACCCACGGGCCAAATTTTCCACTATCACCCTCAGCAAGGGCGATAATATGTAGTAACATCACGAACGGCCATTTTCAATAACCTATCCGGGCCAAGGCGAGGTAAGTTATGATAAATATTTCCCCAGAACAGCGTCGAGCTTGTTGTTCCGATATCAAACGAGATGGAGGTATGTTAACTGTTGTAACTTTTTCGAACAGAAGCATCAAAATTAACCATTAAACATGCATCACACCACCGTCACACAGAAAGTTAGATATATTCAAATAATGCATAAAACGGATACGTCAGCTACGATGCCTTGGCAGCAATATTTTGGCCCTTCTTGGCACGATAGAGGTGGATATGACTTAATATCAACCTCTCTGGGGGGTCCACTGCTAACTTTCTTTGTGAGGATTATCGCAATATAACATAACTGACCATTGATAATAGGATAATATGCATAACATATCTGTTAGAGAAAAATTATGAACCATTTTCAATAAGGTGTCCTGAGAATTTCTGTGTTTTTGTTGCACAAGAGAGATACAGAACCTTGATGCAGTGACGACAAGTATGGGGGCGGGACGCCCCCCCTTAATGTTGTCGGGTAGTCGGTAAAAAGAGAATTAGCCAGAGCGAAGTACCAGGATTGTCCAGTCTTGCATGTCCTCGAAGGCTCTGCAGGCTGAACCTGCCAACTCTGACATACAGAAGAAAGAGACGAGACATGCTGCAAGTATTCAAGTAGGCCTGAAGTAGGCCCACTCAAGTAGGCTACTCAACTGGAACTGCCTCCTCTCTCTGATCACAACAGATCAGCAGATGCAGACAAGGAGTCACTCCTGACACCATTGAAAACAAAAATTCAAAGATGTACAGACAGGGTAGGTCAGGGGTAGGTTGGTTGCTTTGCGCTTTCGGTCCCACGGCTGACCATATGCTCTAAGTCGGCTAAGCTATGACAATGTAGGTAAGTTGGCCAACTAAAATAGGGTAGCCACAAAAACACCTAGTGGCAAAAATTGGCAATTTTGTTGTAATGAATGCATAAATTGCTGTGAATTTTCCTTATCAGTTTTACCTATCTAACTAAAACATCTCCAAAAAATATTTTAAAAATACCATTGAAATCAGGACAAAATTGTCTATTTTATGAGGCTAACAGTAAGATGTCCTAGCTATTTAATATTATTTCTTAATATTCAATGTAAATTTAGATGTAAAAAAAAGTAGCTGAACTTGCCTACAAAAATTTGTTGATACTAGGGAGGGAAAGTCAGCAGCCTATAGCAGCAATAGGTCTATTGGACTATAACTTTGATGATCATATTCATATTTTCTCATCTAACTCACTTACTGGGGCTCCCCATGCACTCAAAACCAGCTCAAAATCACCCAGTTTCATAGAATTTCATTGAAGCACATAGTTCTAAGCTGGTCACTAGATGGGCAAAACCCTAAAGTCAATGGATGAACATAGGCATTTTCTTATGTAAAATACTGTTTTCTAAAGAAGATTTAAGATGCTTAGATACAAGATAGAGAGGTGATTTTGGCCTCAAATCAAAGCTAAAAGATAGGAGAATCACATTCTGATCTTCAAAAGCTCAGGTTTGATTTTTTTTTTTTTTAGTGGCTACCCTAACTAAAAACCTACCTGTGTCTGCATCAAGAGGTCCAGCAGAAAGGAAGTTAATAATTTCTGCTACTTCTTTTTTGTTGCCATTTAGCTTCCAGTTACCACCAACAAAGAATCTTCTAGGAGAGGACATGGTCACACCACAAAAACTAACTTGGAAATGCCTTAGGACACTAATGCAAAGACCTGAAGGTCCTTTTTCAAGGTCAGCTGTGGACATCCAATTATTAATTATTTCCAAGACAGAAATTCCCACACTTCCAAGAAGAGGAAGAAGATATTAGCCCTGCAAATAGTGCAAAGGATTGGGTAAAGAGGGGAACTGCAAGGCTCCGTCGCTCGTGATGTGCGTTTGTGTAATTTACGCTAATACTAAAGGCAGTGTCTAACGTTCCCGGACCTGGAACTGATTCTTTCAAATGCTAAAAGAACTCGACCGGTGGAGTATGCTGCCACACAGGAGCTAACGGTACTCGACCAGTCGAGTAACAAGGGTCATGGGGGCTATCAGCACTCGACCAGTCGAGGAATCGAGCCTCCGGTCGCCATTAGCACTAGACTGGTCGAGTATTCGTTTCTTGGGAAGCTAAAAGTACTTGACAATAATATGGAACTTGGAGTATAGTTCCATATTATGGAACTTGGAAACAAGTCGAGTAATTACTACCATGGGAGCTCTCTTTCCTTGACCATAAAAATGAAATCCGTAAAGTTGTAAGGTCGAGGAACAAACCCACCAGCGACTAATAGTACTCGACCTACTTAGTCGTGTATGTGCTTTAGTATTATTAGTCCCTTGGGAGCTGTTACAGATTTCATTAGTGGCCTAAGGTCGAGGACAAATAGCTCATATGGTAGAAATTGCTCGGATCTGTTCCTTTCTGGCTAAGTACTTTTAGCTTGCCAAGACACGAGTACTCGACCAGTCTAGTATTAATAGCGGCTGGACGTTCGATTCCTCGACTGGTCAAGTACTAATAGCTGCCATGAGCCCATGACCCTTGTCACTCGACTGGTCGAGTACCATTAGCTTCTGCGTGGTCATGGATTACTCGACCGGTCAAGTACTTTTAGCATTCGGGGTATCAAGTCCAGGTCCGGGAATGATATGCATTACCAATACCCAAATCATGGAATGCAAAATTGCAATCGGAACTTCTGATCACACCACAGATATGGGCATGACCTGAACATGGCAATCACAAAACTAGAATTTCCGACCCGGAGGGATTCTCGAGCGAAGCTTACCAAGAGATTCACCATCCAATGTTAGTTTTGACTAGAAAGTTCTGTTCGCGGGCTATCTAATTTCACTTTTATATCTTTTAATTTTACCATCCAGTTCAAATGTATTGAAAGGGCCACTAAATTCAAAGTTGGCCACAATCTTGCATATCCGAATCAATCACAGCGTTTCTTGGCACCGGAGTATTCCCTGGTGGTCTCTAAGAATTCGTGTAAGTTCGGTTTTGGATTCACTATAATAGTGGCATGCTCCCTAGTGTTACAACTCTTTTTTGGACTCGCTACTGTCTGCTTTATCCTCCTCATTGTGACTGAGGACTCAATAGAATATGATTGCAATGCAAGTTACCGGGATATACCGTTACGAAAAAGAACCCTTACAAAAGACTATATATAGTAAACGAGAGCTGAAAGCTCCTACAGCTTGCAAGGGTATAGTTAGTATGTGGATCAGTTGAGTTTCACACTGTCAATGTCAGAGGATTTTTTCAAGACTCCCCCACCCTAAAGCTCACCCGAAGCATATGATAGACCTGTCCGCCAAGTTCCGTCCTGATCTCTCCCCATTGACCCTCCGAATCCTCCGATTCCCCAAACAGTGGCCGCCCCGTTCGTACCTGCAATTTGTGATGTTACGGACTATCAAGTTCCATCCAAGCCGGATCCCTCGTTTGAGAGTAGGTTAATATATGTCACAAGGTTTCCAGGACCCCCCTTTACGATAAGGGTGTATAAATGGTAAATCTACGGCTTGTGCTTGTCTCGTTCAGATCCCGATCGCGCCATGAGATTCCCTAGACCCCCCCCCCCCCCTGCAATTCCCTCACAGCTGTCGAACCCAATCTTGTCGATCCCGGACCTAAAACATAGCTTTTGGGACATGTGCTACTGCCAACTATTGAGTTTTATTCGGATCAGATAATAAGTTCAAAAGTGATGCCACACGAGCCCGGATTCGCCTTCCCTCCACTACCAACTTCTCCTGGATGATTAGACCCAGGAAGTGACAATTTCAATGTCATTATTCTCGGGTCTCTGATATGCTTAACAGGTTTCATTGTCCTATCCCATCTCGAGGTTCACTGGAAGGACCGACGGACAGATGGAAAAACGATTAGTCTATAACATGGCATCCAACTGCCGAAGACTGCGATTGCCTTCAGAAACCACGAGGAGTGTGACTAACGCGCTTATCGAAAAGCATTTTGCACGTTTCCCACCTCTAAACTACGAGCAACAACGCCTTCACTCCTTGCCTTCACTTGTAAAGTTGTAATAATGCACTTCTTTTGCCCTTCGCACAGGTTGGAACTCGGAAGGATAAACCACAGATGACGGGCTGAAAGGCCGACGCCGGTAGTGGTAGCTTTTAAGGTGCGTTTTATTGGATGTAGTTTCGTTGTAGTTTCACTGTAGTTTGACGTACTTTTGTTTCAGTTATGAAAGTACAGTATGTCTACCGTTTTATTTGTCCATTCCACATACTGTATTTTAATAACTAAAACAAAAGTACGTCAAACTACAGTGAAACTACACCGAAACTACATCCAAGAAAACGCACCTTTAGTAATATTTGGCAGGAGGTTGAAAGTAAACCCACAGTAACCAATCATTCGTCACCTGTATGCCGCATTTGGGGGAAGCCAACTTTACAAAATAAAACCAGGTTGTAATTCAGAGTAAAACAACACTATAGTTTGCTCTGTTGTAATTACACATGTTGTTATAGTAAGTAGGCTAGCTAAACTTTGCCTGGGACTGGGGTAAGTTAGAGCTAGAATCCTCAACTCTAAATAGTCTAAGACGAAATAAATGTTTTTTTCCATCACTGCACTGGCTCTGGCCTCTGCACTGGCTTGGACTTGGTTAGGTTCTGGTCTGGTTCTCGTCGGTTCTGGTTAGGTTAGGATGGCCTGGCCTATTATATTATAGTGAGCCATTCACAGCTCACTTTGTTGGATGCAGTTGGGTGGAGGTTTGATGTTAATCAACTTTTTTGAATGGTGCAATTAATATCCATATCAGATTTTGAGTTCAACCTGATTTTTAAGGGGGTGTACAGTAGTGGTACTATGCTTATGTGAACAGTTACTTTAATGTGGACAGTGTAGTTTTGGGCTAAATGGTAGAATGAAGATCCGAAACACCTACACAGTTGTTTTCAGATGCCCTTAATTATCCTACCTACCTCGTCCTAAGTGGTAGTTGGCTTTAGACACAGCAAGTGCATGAAAATGGCAAAGTCCACTGTCAACAAACGTTCACATAAGCATACCTCTACTGTACTCCGCTGGTACTGTGCCCTAGCTGTAGGGTATGATGCTTCAGTGGACCAGTAGTGCTCATACATTGGGGCCAGAGGTGTCACTACTGGGGGGGAGGGGGGGACACCCCCCCCCCAATGTTGTTGGCCAGTCTGTAAAAAATAGCTGAGTCTGCTCGAAGCGAGGCGATTTTTAGTAAAAACAGTCAATTGTTTTCTTAGAAATAGTCGTTTTTTCATAAAAACAACAAAAACCAGTCGTTTTTTGTAAAAATAGTCTTTTTTTCTTAAAATCAGCCGATAATCGTCGTTTTTATCCGCAAAAATAGTCGGTAAAAATGATCAGCCAGTCGGTAAATACCTTGTCCCCCCCAAACATTTTGGCTAGTAACGGCTCTGATTGGGGCATGCCCTGCTGACAGGTCCGGGTATAAGAGGCAATAGTTTATGTTTAGGGGGTTGGACCTAATCCATACCAAACAGTAAGGCAGGAGCATAGATCCTGCATAGATCAGAGGTTAAAGCCTATAAAAAAAATGATTATTTTTTTATGTTCAGGGGGGTGGACCCCACTAATCCCCACCTCCCACTCTGTTGTTAGAGCACAATGTCCGAAAGTTGAGGATTTGTGTATAACTGGACAGGGGTGCTGAGATCCCATAGCAGAAGCCACCTCTTGCATGCTGACTGGGGTTAACCCTGTCTAGTACACTAAACCCTTTTTTTTATACCATTGCTCAAATACTGGAGCATGCTGGCAGGATGGTACAAGTATGTATGTGTCCAGTCAACCACAAATCCCTGTTTTTTGGATAGCCTGTGCCAAATGCTGGGTAGCCTATATTTACTTTTTGGCATACCGGTACCCTATGCCCAATGCTGGATAGACCATGCCAAATGCTGGATAGCCTACCTCTTGGTAGCCTAATCCTGATCTGTTCTACTATAGCTTAGTTCTGATTGGTTGATTTCTGAGCTTCATGCAAATCATCAATATTTTGTTGAGCTAAACTACCAGCGTTTGGCATAGTGTGCCCAGCATTAGGCATAGGGTAGGCCTATGCCAAACGTTAGATACACTTGACATTTGGTATAGGGTATACAAAACTCAGGGCTTTGTGGCTGACTGTATGTGTCCCCTTATTCCCCAGAGGGGTACCAGTATGCAACAGTTTCAATGACAAAATTAAATCTTGGTCAAGTTGGTAAAGGGTACTGGGGAATAGGGGATGCAAATGTGTGAGTACTTTACTACCCCCGCCAGTATGCCCCAGCCTTTGAGCATGGCTATCAGAAAAGACTAGCCCAGGTGAACCCTTCTCTAGGCTTCTGGTGCCATCCCTGGGCATAGGGCCCCTTGACCAGAGAATGGATTGCTGTCAACTGTAGAGTAATAGAGTGTAAGACTTATCCTGACATTTCCAAGTGTTCCCTCCATCCTGTCTTGATCAAAACATAATCATTAAATGTCTTATCAGAGCTTACTTCAAGCATGCTTATTTTTCAGAATTGTCAGACTCTGGAATCGGATTAGAAACAATCCCACAGTATGAACGTAAACCATGACTGACACCTCCCATGATAGTGATGATATTGACAGCTTTTATGAGTGGGAAGAAGCAGACTTCAAAAGCACTAGTCAAACCTTCACAGCTTTGAAGATTCATGAAAAAGAAGATCCTTTAAATCATAATGCAGCCATGGCGGACTCAGGCAAATGCAATGATGAGGGCAGTCAGAATGACAGGATTTCAGAGGACTTTAGTGTTCCAGAAACACCATGGGAGCGGCTGTCAGATTGGATCCAATGCATTTGTGTTGTCACATTTGACCTTGAGTTAGGGCAGGCAGTTGAGGTAAGATCTATTATTGTCAAGGAGTGAATCAATAGTTTGTTCTGTAACTGAAGCCAGATGTAGCCAATAATTGATTTTTGGTCATTACAAAAAATAGTAAAAAGAAAACATAGATATACATACATGTGTGGTTCACTTGGGGAAGATATATTTCATTTGGTTGGTAGTTGCGTTGAATTAAAAGAGCTGAGAACAGAGATGTTTGGGCAAGAAAGGATGGAGGAAGAGGATTTGGTCAAGATTATGGGGACGAAAAATTTTGGAGACCTTCGTCGGCTGGGGAGGTTCCTCAAGCAGGCTATGGAGCATCGGGAGCGTTTTTTGGAGTAAGGCGTTCCATCTTTTTGGTGTATATATTGAGTTTTTGTGTTATTTTGTGTTTACTTTGTTTTCCCGCCATGGCCCCACGGGCTTTTTTGGGATTAAATTCATTAATTCATTCGTAGGCGTACAGTCAATAACTTAAATTAATCTTAACAGCAACCAGTGCCAGAATTAGTCCACTCCTTGACAGAAGTGGGTCAACCGTTCATACAGTTACCACAGGAGTTGACCAACATTCTCAGGAGAACAGTGCCAGACTCCTGGTAAAAGGCCTGAGAGAAAAAACGCAATCACTGAGAAGACTGTCACCTGGCTGATTGTTTAATCTTAACTGTGTCTTAACTCTGAAAAATTTAGAGGCGAAAGCCTGTTCTACTGCATGAAGATTTTTTTATATTATTTATCATGTTATACTTATTATTGTTTTATTATTTCATTGTCATTGGTTTTTTTTTGCAGGCCGTGTACCCTGAAGGCATACAGCTTAGTGAAGCTGAGAAAATGAATTATTGCTACCTGGCATTCCCCGACTCCAACTCTGGCTGCATGGGCGACACTCAATTTTATTTCCGAGTGAGACACAGACCTTTAAATACAGAAGAGAATGGGTCTTTAACGTGTAGTAAAATAGTGAGAAGGTCACCTCTGTATAACATGTCCCGTGTGCATACGCATTTCAACCGAAACTCTTTGCCGACTTTAGTGGTGGACCCTATGTGCATTTGGGGTTTTGTGTATTTTCGACAAGTGAAGGATAAGACATCAAGACGAGGTTATTTTCAGAAGGTTAGTTTTATTTTATTTTTTACTACCGTTAAATTTCTAGTCCTTTTCTCGTTTCCGATCTTTCTTCGGCGTATGTCGCGTTTCCATTCCTTCTCGGGTTGCGACATATTAAACAAACTAAAGTGAAAACTTGCTGCAAAATGGATTCCCGTTAACATGAGAGACGATGCACTCGAGCAAGAAGGACTGACAATTTAAGCTGCGTTCGATTTAAGGCCTGCTTGTCTCAGTCTTGTCCTCCTGTCAGGTTTTCTTGTCGATCTTGCCTTGTCAAGGTTTAAAGCCGTTTAAGACGTTTTTCCGTGATAATCCAGATTGACGATCCACAATCCGGATTCTCCGAAATGCGTTTTCTCCGATAATCCAGATTATGACAAATCGTTTTCTCTCACAATCTGACAATCCGGATTCGTTCTTGGATCGTCGATTCGGCAATCTTGCAACGGGGTGAGATTCAGGATTCGCCGAAACGCCTTTATGTATGTAGCCTTGTCAGGGGAATGACTCCACGGAGAAGTATCACAATTATCACAAATAAAACGCAGTAGGCTGTAGGCTGGGCCGCGACTTGCTGCTTGATCAAGTCATCGTTCGTGGGTTCTTGTCCGACAGTGCACTGACAATTGTTGCCTGACAGGACAATAAAACGGCATTAAAGTTTAACTGAAAAGGCAGTTTATTCTTACATCTGATATTTGAATACACTGAATTATTTTGACTCAACTAAGGGATTTTGTACTTTTTCACCCGGGGCTCTAGTAATAACCTTCAGAATGTGCGCTGCTTGTCCGACAACCCAAAATTAACCCAGACGCGGAGAGTTTGAATTTTAAAAAAGCCTGTACTTGCTGAATATTTCAAGCATAGAGGGACAAACACATAGAGGCACAACAAATCCGAAAGAATAAGTTAACTCAATGAAATCAATTATCTGTGGATAGTGGACAAACGAAGTAACGCATTTTTACCGCGTTTTCAGTCCTATTTAAGTTCAAGTGTAACAGTCATGGAGGTCGACTGAGCAGCCGAGCAAGTCTAACCTTGATATTACCGTTAGTCGCACTTGTATTCAGTTGAGATGTAGCATCCAAGGAGTAACTTGCGGTTGACGTTTCTTTTTATGTAGTATATACAAATTTTGTACGCATATATCTGTATTGAAGATGCCAAAGGCATTCAGTCAAAACCACTCGAAAATTACGATAGCCCATTTGCTGAAGGAAATCAGTGGAGCCTATGCTCCCGTATCATTTCCGGAAAGTTCTTGCGTACCCTACTCCTACAGTGCCAAGGCTCTTCAACTTTATTTAAATAGGTGTAATAAGCTGAATAGCGCTATAAGCGATGTTCACGTCTTAACACACACCCTTGTTCAAATGCAAAGTAAATAGGTTCTTTCAATGCACCGTCCGGTTTTGCCACGCTGACACAGTTGTTCCAGCTTCTAAAGATAAGAAAACGTGTTCAGGGTACTACTTGAAGTAGGCTACATGAGTACAATTTGGCGCCCATTATATTGTAAAAAGCTACTGAATTAACGAATGGAGAGCATTGGTCCTCGAACTAACAATAAGCAGTCGTAACAGAACAAAACGGGTTCTTTTGAAGAAAAGTTGTTTCTTCAGCTTGCAACAAAGTAGAACTTTAGTGCTTCCCGTGGGAATCATGACGACGCTGTTCCTTTCCTCGGCCCGCTGGCGGAATCAACCAAGCGATCTGATTGGCTGTGCATGAGCGAGAATGACGAGGGTCTATTCGCCTTATTACAGCGTTCCCGATGAAAAGAGAAATCTGTAATACACCTTATACGTCGTAATACACCTTATAATACCTATTCGAACAATGCTTTCCCCACGTTCTTTAATTCCCCCTTTCTGGACCATCATCAGTAAGGAGAATCTTTGTCAAATTCGTTCAGTTTTCTTTCGGTTTTACGAATATTTGATAGGCTACGCCTCCCTCTGGACAAGGAAGAACCATCTCATTGAAAAGTTCTGTACAACTGATCGGTCTGTGGATGTCCTGGGATCCGATCCGGGTGAAGCAGAATTGTAATCACTCACGGAACTCCATGATGTTTCGGTTTAGTGACTCAATAATTTTGATTGTTGTGTTGTTTCTATTTTTTACCGTACTCCGTCTCTACCTAGACGGGTTATAAATAAAATCCAGTTCAATCCAATATAGGCTACAGTTTAAATAAATAGAAAACTAGAAACTAAGAATAAAAAAAAAATCACCAAAGGAAGATGTAGTTCGTAGGATACCAAGATGCCACCTAGCAGGATAATATGATAAGTACATGTTCCCCACCTAGCGTGTGATCATTTAAAACGCATTGCCGTTGCGTGTTGATAATTGACATGATTTGTCGCAAGTATGCTTCGTTTGTGAATAACGCTTCCCTTTTGCGAATAACGAATAACGTTATTCGAACAGTATGCTTCGTAATAGTATGCAAGTATGCTTCGTTTGTGAATAACGCTTCCCTTTTGCAGTCGGTGGTCGTCACAACGAAGCTACCCCTACCTGATTTCTTTTCAAAGTTGTGTGGTTTGATCGCTTTGCATTTCTTCGACGACCGAGACCCGGACCTTCAGGATGTTTGTAAGGAAATCAACTCCTGGCCACCTCCCCTCCCAGGACACACAATCAGCCTGCGACTCTTGGAAACTACTGTACAGGTTAGCTACTGACCTTCTACCTTAGCTTATGCACCTCTAGATGCGGTCATTATCACCCAACAAAAGTCGTCGGCTCTCGGGCCGCTTCCCAGACATCTAGAGTGGTAGAGTAGAGTAGAGTTTTATTTCTAAAAAGTAACTTTCACAGCGTGACCGCCGAATTTGACTTCTACGTCAAACATAAATACACTTTACACTCAATCAATTTGTCAGTTACAAACCATTTCGTAAAAAAGCCATCAATCGATACAAAACTTGTCTACCACAATCTGACCACAATTTATGCGATAGACTCATACGGCAAAGATTTTGCCCAAATCTCCCTGCTCAGGCTGAGAGTGTATTAGTGGGTGGGGCTGAGAGTATTCTTCGGTTGCCGTCTTTAGCGGCGTTCGTTGTCCGGTGACTGCTCATCGGTGCTTCTTCTAACGCGTCTTTGCATCCAGCTGTGACTGCTCCACGATCTTATAAACCGTTTTAGGACTAACTGGTGTCTGGTTAGTGCTAACCAGTGTGGGCTAACCAGAACCTGCTCGGGAGGCAGGTTCTAGTGACAGTAGGACAAGAACTGAACACGGGTGAGGAAAAACCAGTGACAGCCCGGAGTGCAGCGAACGCAGCTTTTGGGTGTCGACTATATCGTAACTGATTTCGATACAGCCGTGACGTATTTATTGACGTCACGTGATTGTGTGGCCCCAACATAGCATTTGATTGTCCCTAGGCCGTTTCATAAATGTAAACGCGACCGGCGCCTCGCTGGCCGCTCGGCTCTATATATATACATTCAAATATATATTCACCGATAGGAAGAAACTACAATTTTTCGTTTTCTGAGGTAAAATAGATAAAATGGGTGTGACGTCAGGCTTGTATGAAATACCGTTACGATTTAGTCTAGACGAGCTTTTGTTATGATCCCCCGGTTGCTACTGCATGAAAAAATAGTGTCCATAATACTAATTCTCATATGACAAGAAGGATGATAAATTACTGTGATTATTAATTATCAAAAACATTTGTAGAAGAAGAAGCATGATTAAAGTAGGTTTGTTTGTTTTTTGCTATGGTAAGAGTAGGTGAATTTAAATAGGTTGACGAAAAAACGAACGTAACCAAGTGAAGAAGGAGGCGTAGCCCAAAAAGTGAAAAATATGAAAAAAATTTAAAAAATGTTATACGTGTACGTGTTTGAAAACTAAACAAAGAAGAATAAGTAAATCAGCGAGGAGGAAAGGTCTTTATTGCGTCATTTCAGGCCACTAATGTACTTAGTGGATGGAAGGATGCGCGGTTTTCAGAAGACAACACTTGGGATGTTATCTGTTGTGATTCTGAAAACGTTATGCGTTAAATGTTCTTCATAACTTGCATTTACAGGAAGAGCCTAAAAACTGCCAAAAAAGGATCTGCTGACTTTTTGTTTGTTGTTATGATATTGGAAAAGTCAGCAGATGCTTTTTCGACAGTTTTTCGACTCTTCCTGACAATGTTGTAAAGCATAACAGTAAATGCACAACGTTTCTAAAATCACAACAAAAGCGCATCCTTGTGCTATCTGTTATGAAACTTCTGCCAGTGTATAACTCATTTATTTCGTAAATAGCATTTACAGCTGCTAGCTGCGGATCGTCAAACATAACAAATTACAAATCACGGCTGATCTATATTTACAGACAGTTAAAATTACGGATAAACTAAGGCATAAACGAGGATAAATACCTTTCGGTTGGGTTTATTGGTGGATCAAGAAGGCGTGGCTTGTCAATGTTAGCTACTATTCCCCTTGTGTTCGGTCTGGTCTGGTCTGGAGTCTCAAAGTCTGGGAAAATAGTACGTAGTTCAAGTGTATGCACTTGAATTTAGGCAGATGGTTCACCTATACTAGTGGTTATAAAAGCACCCTTCGTAATTAACTTCTTCGATTCTAGCTCACCCTCCCGTCCTCGAGCGGAATCAACCGGATAGCCACACCAATACTCAATCACGCTTCCCCGAACGGGACGCCAAACTCTGACCTCGCCCCTCCCCTCAGCCTTCTGTCTTTCGCGATTCAGCGACCTCTGACGGCAACGGTGGAACCAGACCTATTTCAACCACTGTCATCAGTGTTGTCATACGTTCACCTTCTTTGGGAGCTGGTGCTGATTGGCGAGCCGATCGTTGTTATGGCTTCTACGCCGGATGTATGCTCTCAGCTTGTTACAGCACTTGTAAGGTGAGTTTTGGCTGAAGTTTTCTGCACGGTCGATTGACGTAAGAGATTTTTCCGGTTATGGAAAAAAATGTTGGGGATAGGAAGGGCTAGGCTATGATTGTTCAGAACATCAAAGAATATTGCTTTGTGAGGACGGCCGTAGATAATCTGAGCGCCATAATAAAGCAAATAGGGAAAAAAAAATATCTTAAAACAGTCCAAAATAATGTGGTTAAATGATACAAAAATAAGTTTGCTTTTCAGTTAAATTTTAACGGTAAATTAAATGGGCCTTTTTCACCGTACCTTGGAAGGGAACCAGCACAGAAATATGTGGCCGATTAGCAAGCTGGGTAGAGGCGGGGTAGGAAGGACCAGTAACGATTCACCTTTTATTCATTGTTGAAAATTGCGGCGGCTTAGTGACCCTGCTCAAGGCGCAGTTGAAAGAAACAGCCACGTGTCGCAACTATAGTTGCGTCTCTCCTACACGAAAGCCGGCGCAACGGTCGACTTGAGGGGTATGAGGGAATAGACGACGAATCTGAGGACAAGACTCACAAAGTCTTTTTTGCAGTTACTGAGTATCGGATATTCAGATACCACGGTCCCGACCGCAGTAGCTGATCATGGTATCTCAAAAAGTCATCTCGCACCAAGTCTTGTTACATCTCTCTCACCAACCTAGGTTTTTGTCAAGTTTGTGGGAAAAAAGTTCGTCGCTTTAGATATGATTTGCTGAAATTATTTGTTTTGGGCAACTTTCAAAAGACAGATTCGGCAATTGTCATTTATGCAAAGTATCTGTAATATCGATATCACGAAAACTGCAGAAACGACAAAATGCGGATTCAGTTACTGTGGTATCAGATACCGCGGTATCTGCAAAAGTGGTCTCTGTTTTTTCCTTTAAGCCGTTTTTTATTCACTAGTGACTGCTCCCTAGTGTTACAAGTGATTTTTGGACTCAGTAGTGTCTGGTTTTACCTTACCGGTGCAGGCTCGCCAGAACTTGGTTCGGGAGGCAGGTTCTAGTGAGAAGTCACCGGGAGATGGTGAGATAAAAAAAAACTCCCTGAGGAAATAGATGTAGGCTACCAGTGAGTAAAAAACACCGAGAGTGCGACGAACGCGCCTATAGTTTCTGCGCCACAACGCTTTAAGACACAGGTTTTAATGTAGGGCTGTTTTCATGATCTGTCTGGATGAATATGTAGTTATTTTCGAATTGTTAATAGTTTTTCATGACTGCCCATCCTAGCTATTGGCTCAAGATAAACTGTTTGATTGAAATATTATCGAAGCTCTTTTATATCCTACCTATCGTAAAGTGAACAATGTGTCGGTACACACGACGACGTTGACTGTGGCTCATGTAATTCCATCTTTTTTTTTTTAGTTTGATAGCACCGCTGAAGTACTGTTCCGATTACCGTCCCTTCTTCACCATTCATGATACTGAGTTCAAAGAGTATACGAGTAAGACGCAGTTGCCCCCGTCCGTGATATTAGGGGTCACGAATCCTTTCTTCACGAAAGCCCTGGGTCACTGGCCTCACGTGATCAAAATCGGAGAAGTAGTTGGTAAGGATATTTTTGGACGCTTTAAGAACGGCGAAAATATATATATAGGAAAATATCTATAAAGGCTACACAAGCCGTTGTTTGAATCCTGTTAACTTCACTGCCTTCTAATTCTATAACGTATGAACTAAAGTTTTTATTCTTACCTTGCGAGTCACACTGCAACGGGCTTTATTATTATATTGCGAGTCACACTGCAGCGGCCGGTTATCTGTCTGTGCTCTGGTGAAGAATGCTGGAATACCTCTTCCGGATTGGATCCCGTGACTCATCTACGTCACCGCCAGTTTGTGTCCTACAACAATTCAGTGAGTTGACAGTTGACACTGCTACAACCCGGGAACGACTGGAGAGAACACGAGATCGGCTGGGTACAAAGTAGGGTGTTGGTTGGATCATAACTAGATTTGAAAGTTTAGGCGTATGGTTGTGTAGTAGTGGTATATTACGGACGTCCTCTAGCGTTGAACTGTTACGAAGAGCATGACGAGTTTCAAACCTATAACAAGTATGTACGCAATGTAGAATGCAAACAACAAAGTAAGTAAAGCAGTTTATTTAATTTTTGTTGTCAATGTGGAGCCCACTTGCCGTTTTGAGGAAGCAGAGTGACTGTTTACCACCTTGTAGATAAACCAGTTTTGCAGGGAGAGTGTTGGGCGATAAGAAGCTGTTCTGCTCCGCTGCGCGAAACAAGGTTTTTGCTCCCTCTAGAAAGGACAGTAGACTCAGTCTCTAGAATGGCTACTAAATCATTCCTTTTAACCCTAATGATTCTTATTATTTCGTAGATCCGAAACATCGTCTGAAGAAGGTACTGAATATGAAGCAGCTCGAGTCCAAGCCTGGGGTTTGCACTCAATACAAGTCGTTTCTTGAGAGAGACAAGTGTTTGATAAAGAAGCTTCTAAAGGTATTCAGGCTCATGACATTTTTCTATTAATATTTTCCTGTTATTATCACTAACTAAGGATAGTGCAACGAATCGTACTTTTGTTGAGATCTCCCTGATTCTCTGAGCAGAAACCATTACTCGATTATGACACCAGTACACCGTGCAGTCCATGATATCAGTCCTATCCTACCCAGTGCCAAAATTTCCTGGTATTGCCCTGATGTTAAAAGAAAAAAGTTCCAGCGGGCGATAACAACAATAATTACCGCCCGCTAAAAACTGTTATCGCCCGCTAAAAACTGTTATCGCCCGCTGACAACTGTTATCGCCTGCTGACAACTGTCATCGTCCTGCGACAACTGTTATCGCCCCGTGATATCAGGGCCCCTGGTGTTATAATCATTATCGCCCTTGCTTTTCTTCGGTTCCTTGGGCAGCATGATAGGCAGATATCACCCTCGCTGGCGCTCGGGCGATATCAGCCAATCATGCTACCCGCGGGCCAAATTTTTCCGCTATCACCCTCAGCAAGGGTGATAATATATAAGATCACCTCGGAGGAATCTATAAGCTAAACGGGGTAATCGTAGATTTTCAAGCCGGTTTTATTAAGGCAGGTGGCGAACCGCAGGAACGGTTTTCGTTGCTCTCCTCTGTTGTTCAGTGGTGATGACGTCCGTGTTATAAAAGGGCCTTGTTATTGGATGGCCATATGCTGTTATTGGGCGAGCTGGGACCTTAAAACAAAGTGTTTTTTTTTTCTTAGCGTACCTTAATTTACCTTAAATGGCGCTTGTAAGCAATGAGGATGTAGAATCCCAGATAGTTTGCGTTGGTGATTGTAATGCCATAAGTATTATTACATAAAAAGGTGGTTTATTGTACCACGCGAATAACATAGGAAAGCACTTCAAGTAGCACTCAGATATTCGCTTGGATTTGTAAACGGATGCAATCAATCAATCACATTTATTTTTTCCAAATAGCTCCAAATACAGCTAGAATAGGAATAAAAAAATATTTCAGAATAAACAGAAATGGAACAACAACTAAAACTAAAACAAATTAATACAAACAATTAAGACTAATACAAACAATTTAAACTCATACTTCCTAGTGCTTGCCCTCTTCTGCTCAATGGCTTATGGTCATTACGTGCTTTGGATTCTAATACCCAGCCAGCTTTTACTTACTTGCTGGGGACGGAGTGAATGGTTAAATGAGAGCAAAATAACACTAGCCATAAATGACCGAAGCATAAATAATCTTATGTTATTTTGCTCTGGGTTACTTGCTGATACCTGGTCTTTTATGGAAACGTGGAATGGTGCCGACCAATCATGGTGCGTCGAGTGACCAATCAGAAACGGGAGTGGATAAAATGCACTGGTGTACTGGATTTAGAATAATCCCTCCCAGTGATGATGGTTACTTTTGGCCTGCCGACTCGGGAGCGCTCTATTCATCTCTCCAGGGCTGAGATTTCCAGTCGTTGTCCAGCTGCTTGTTCAAAAATTCTGCTGGTGACAGTTCCTTCTGACCAGAGCAAAATAACACTAGGGAGTAGCGCCAAGACTTGCAAAAAGTGACACACACTCGAGTAGCAGGACACTAGCACCACTAGCGATAGTGAACGTCCCTACTGAAACTCTATCAGTCGTGCACCAGCACTGGCTCCAATAACTTCATATTGTGAACACAGCAGAAAAAAGATGAAACCTTCACTTTTTCCTCCATGGGTGCAGACCTCATCTTGGCTTTACTAGAAATTTCTAAACACGCAAGTATGTCTCGGTTTAAATGCTGCAAACGTCCGTTTGCAAAGCATGGAAAGTATAGGTTTTGACGCGACACTAGTACCACTAGCGATAGTGAACGTCCCTACTGAAACTCAATCGGTCGTGCACCAGCGCTGGCTCCAATGACTTCGTATTTTGAACACAGCAAAAAAAAAGACAACCTCCCCTGTTTCCACGATGTGTGGAGACCGCATCTTATCTTTACCAGAAACTTCTAAACCCGGAAGTTTGTCTCGCTTTAAATACCGCAAGCGTAATGGGCGGCGCCATGAGGATGACCCGTTTGCAAAGAACAGAAAGCATAGGTCTTGGCGCTACTCCCTAGTGTTATTTTGCTCTGCTTCTGACAAAGCGTTCAACAAGGGATTTACTCCGGCTAGGAAAGAACTGCTGTCCAATCTGAGTGCGAGTTACGTTTTTAAGACTTCCCACAATTGGTTGTTTTTCAGAAGCGCCGTAGCTTCTGCCCGACTTAGTTATTCTATCTCTGTAATTATTGGAACTCTCGGTTTGCAGGGTGTTCAGCTGGGAAGACCGGGGGAAGTGCAAAACGCCTTACTACGGAGGCATTTCATCGAATTAACGCAGAGTTTTGTGATTCCATTGGAGAGGTATATGGCGAAGCTGATGCCTCTACAGAAGTCCGTCACAGCTTTTAAAGTAAGTTCATTCGCTAGTGGCAGTGAAATGACCATTTTTGATTAAATCAAATTTAATTTGTTATCCGTCCAGGCAAGGCCTTCGTGCCACTTCGTGGTATTCCGACTTTCTGTAGAGCGGAGGGAATGTTTGCGGAGGCTGCGTTCTTCAGCTACAAGTAAACTGGAGAAAAAGTCGCGTCCCGACTCCCCAAGCTCGCTTTTCGTGTCCATCTGTCTAATGTGGCTTTAGATATCTATACCGCTTTTAGTTTTTTATGGCACTTGCAGCCTCTGGCTCAAGTGCCATATACCGATCGCAATTCCGTCTGTCGGTCCGTCGGTCTGTCGGTCCGTCGGTCTGTCGGTCGGTCTGTCCGAATTTTTTTGTCCCACATGTTCGAGTTAGGGTACTGCCAGATGTGCTAGGACGATGAAACTTGGCAGGAAAATCAGGGACCCGACCAAACTAACCTAGAAGTAATCAGTTTCCCGACCCGACCATCTGGGGGGGAGTGGTGGGCCGGGGAAATTCTGAAAATTAAGGAGTTTTGTCACACTTTTTCGAGTTGGAGTACTTCCAGATGTGCTAGGACGATGAAACTTGGCAGGAGCATCAGGGACCCGATCGGACTAACTTGGAAACATTCAGTTTCCCAATCTGACCACCCGGGGGGGGGGGGGGAGTGGAGGGCTGGGGAATCCGGAAAATTGGAGTAGTGTGTAACTTTAGAACGGGTGATCGGATTGGAATGAAACTTAATAACTGAATAAATGGCATACTTCTGATGTCCCGTTTGAAGTCCGGACCGGATTCGACAGCTATGGGGGAGTTGGGGGGGGGAGACCGGAAATTTCGAGAAACGGTTAGAATACAGGGATCCGAGTGAAACTTGCTGGGAAGAACAAGCATCTGCTCCAGATAAATTGTTTATACATTTGGACTGGATCCGACCACCCGGGGGGGGGGGTGGAGGGCTAGGGAATCCGGAAAATTGGAGTAGTGTGTAACTTTCGTACGGGTGATCGGATTGGAATGAAACTTAATAACTGAATAAATGGCACACTACTGATGTCCCGGTTGAAGTCCGGACCGGATTCGACAGCTATGGGGGAGTTGGGGGGGGGAGACCGGAAATTTCGAGGAACGGTTAGAATAGAGGGATCGGAGTGAAACTTGCTGGGAGGAACAAGCATCTGCTCCAGATAAATCGTTTATACATTTGGACTGGATCCGGACACTAGCGGGGTGGAGGGCTGGGGAATCCGGAAAATTGGAGTACTGTGTAACTTTCGAGCGGGTGGTCGGATTGGAATGAAACTTAATAACTGAATAAATGACATACCTCTGATGTCCCATTTGAAGTCCGGACCGGATTAAACAGCTATGGGGGAGTTGGGGGGGGGGGTGACCGGAAATATCGGGAAACGGTTAGAATGGAGGGATCGGAGTGAAACTTGCTGGGAAGAACAAGCATCTGCTCCAGATAAATCGTTTATACATTTGGGATGGATCATGACATTAGGGGGGTGGAGGGGAGTTTCCCGGAATTCCGGTTATGGCGGTTTTGGGGATTTTCACGACAAATCTTGGGAGGCGAATCAGGGACCCGATCAAACTGACTTATAAAGAAAAATTTACATGATCTGATAGCCGTGGGGGGAGTAACGGGAGGGGGAATCCGGAATATTGAGTCATGCGTAACTTTGAAACGGCTGATCGGATTTGAGTGAATTTGGTAATTGAAGAGAGGACATGTTTCTGTTGATCTTTTTCATGTCCGGACAGATCCGACAGCAATTGAGGGGGGGGGGGGCGAAAATACGTGACCGACTTAGACTGGTGAGATCGGGATGGAACTTTGTGGGAATAACAAACAGATGCTCTGGATAAACACTTACGGAACCGGATTGGCTCCGGCGACTGTGGGGAAGTTTGAGGGGGGGGGGAGGTCCGGGATTCCGGTGATCACGATTTAAGGTACTTCCAGATAATCTAGGACGATGGAACTTGGCTGTAATATTAGAGATTTGACAAGATTGACTCAAAAATGACCACTTTCCAAACCCGACCATTCGTTAAAGTACTAATCTTGACTGCAAATTTAGAAAAATACTTTTAAACTAAATTCATATTTTCATGATTCTCTTGAGCCCATTATCATTTTTGCCTCAAGGGTTTTGTTTGCAAATGACGTTCTAGCTCCCTTAAAGTGTGAATCTGAACGGCCAGGTCGAAAAGTACTTTATTTCAAACAATACATCTCAACCCATGATCATTTGTGCCACAAGGGTTTTGCTTAAAAATGTATTTCTGTCACCCTTAAAGTGCGCATTTGAAATGAAAAGCGAAAAAAAACTTTTGACGAAACGGTATACATCAAGGATCCCTAAAGGCCTGTGATCGTTTTTGCCTCAAGGGTTTTGCATACAGATGCATTTCTAGCGCCTTTAAAGTGCGTATCATTACACCCAAGTTCAAAAATAAAATACTTTTTATCTAGCTCCCTTAAAGTGCGCATTTTAACCACAAAGTCAAAAAATACTTTTGATCAGACAAAACATCTCAACACATGCAAGTGCCATATGAGCTTACAGCTCTTGTCTTATTTTACTTTGTTGTTTATTCATCTTTCTTTTTTGATACGCTGATGGTGGCGGATTAAACTTGGATGTAGATGGAAAGACGGAGGACGGTAAACAAAAATAATTGGAAATCAGTAAACCGAAAGAACAGTGATCCTGATTAGTTAATACTATGGTCTAACCGAACTTGTCAAGGTAGCTATTTCTTTTCCAGGAGTAAATATACCACTAAGCTCAATGAATGTTAATTGCTGTCGGTCCTAGTGAATAGTTCACCATTAGACTACTAGAGCAGATAGTGGAAAATAAAAAAATCCCCTAGCAGAATCCAAATTGAGTGTATTCAGTTATGATACAAAAATAAATTGGATTTTCAGTTAAACTTTAAAGAGTCGGTGAAGGGATTTACCTTTTGTGCTAAAGGGTTTGTTCGGATTCTCTTGCGTGTGAATGTAGTGTTGGCTGGTCCTAGGGTTTTGCAGAAGAAATAGCCTGTAATTGTATAAACAATAATCATTCCGTCGACTTTTAGTAGTCTCTCCGCCGTATGAAGTAGCTTCTCGAAACGCCTATTTATTCCAGGCTGTTCCGGTTCTAAGGCCGTTTAGTAAAGAAGCATTTCTGACGTCGCTAGAAGATGCTGGGCCTCAATTGACAACCGGTAAGTGACATTAACAACTTGTGGTTCTGAATTCATGCTCAAAAGCCCATAAGCCTTTTATAACGGTATGGCCCGAAAACTTTGGTAGTTCTTATCATGTCTTTAACCGTCTAGGTTGTAGCTGGTATCACATTAGTATACATGTTGGGAGCGGGAGGGGTAGGGGGGACTGAGTCATTTTTGGGGTAACGACATTCGCAAGAATGGTGTTAAAGGAACAGTAAACTTGACTCAAACTTGGCTCAGGGAGCTAGCTGACATATCAAGAATGTACCCTGAGTCGATATTGAGAGTTAGACAAATTCTTGTTACGACCATTGCAGTTTCCGGGCAGTTTCTGAGAGTTCGACTTTTGAGTTAGTAGAACAAAAAAAAAACAAGAGCTGGAAGCTCATATGGCACTTGCAAGGCTGGGTCAGAGGATGAAAGTAGGAATTCGTCAATTTGTGGGTTTGTTGTGATCATTTGTAATCAAAACTCTTGAAGTAAAAAACATGACGAACTCATCGGGAGCACGAAAATGTATATTTTGCTCAAAAGTATTGTTTGTACTTTAAGGAAATCACTTGAGAGGGATCACGAAAATGTGTATTTTGCTAAAAAGTATTTTTCGTACGTTGTGGTTGCGATTAGTACTTTATAAGGAATTATTAAGGAATTCAGTTGTAAGCAAAACCCTTGAGGCAAAAATGATCATGGGCTCATAGGGATCAAGAAAATGTATATTTTGCTTTAAAATATTTTTTTGTATTTTGCGGTTAGCATTAGTACTTTAAGGGATGGTCGGATCAGGGGACTGACTATTTCTAAGCCAATCATGTCAAGTCTCTAATTTTCAAGCCAAGTTTTATCGTCATAGCACGTCTGGAAGTACCTTAACTTGCGATAATCGGAATT